>JAPDSC010009390.1:489580-561971 GCA_026290005.1 Latrodectus geometricus | reverse complement strand
TTACTGTTTCTGATTTATTAAATATTTAGACTAATATATAGTTTTATTTTAATTACTTAAAAATTACCTTTGTGGGGGTCTTTCGAGATTTCGAAAAATCATATAGGGGGTGATGATCAAAAAAGTTTGGCGACCCCTGGTCTAGAGTGAAAGAAGGCGTTGATTTATTAATAAACAAACGCATGTGCAATAATATAAAGTGGTCTGACATTTTGAGTATGTCCAGTGCCTTACAGAAATACGAAGTTCAGCGACATTATTTGTATTTATATTTTTGTCTTAATTTCATTTGCTAATTCTTACTACGAAATGACTTTCGTATCATTAAGAAAAAAAGGCCAGAAAGTGAGTTTGACTTCATCAGAAAAAGTACTCTATATGGTTTTTCTGGTGAAGAATCATGCGATATACGAATACAATTAAACATTCAATTAGATAACAGTGAGATAGATATCACATGTTTAGCAAGCACATGTCAAAGTATGGAAGGAATATTCCAAAACTTTTCCAGAGTCAGTGATATTGATTGTAAATCTGATTCAAATATTATTTGCGAAATCTGTAATATTAGTTTCAAAATGAAGAAGTATTTAAAAGAACAAATGAAAAAGAAAAACGTAATCAGATTGCCTATGGCCAGCCGCAAACTACATGCGAATTCGCTGGTAAAACTTAGCAGAGCGAATTCACCGCGGAAAGAATGAGAAGAAACTATGACGTAGATGTTTGACGTCATTGTTCTGGTCAACCAATGAAACTTTGAATTTGATGTACAAAAAAAATATGACATAACTTCACAAGTATTATTATTATAATATAATTTATTTCTTGGAATAACTCAAAATTGTAATGCATTCCTAACTGTTTAAAAGTTTAATTATTAAATTTATTTTGCATATACAAATATAACTATATCTTTTTACAATTTCTCTTTATTAATCATTTTAGTTTATTCTATAAAATAAATATTCATGGCTATATAAATAAATAAACCTTAAACATGAAATTAGAATATATTTTATTCTTATCCATAAAATTTCATAACTCAAAGATTTCGTAAATAATATTTAAGTTCTATACTGCTTCAATATTATTTATTACAATACAAACATACGTACGTATACATACATACAATTTTATATATATTATGTACTGTTCCGTACCTTTCCTCTTAAAATGTGTACAATGCAAAAAACAATGTTTGTATAGCAAACGAAATAATTTTAGCTAAATATCTGAGCAAATTGATATTAAAAATTTAATTACTGTTATGTATTTCTGTAATAGGACTGCCGTGAAGAAAAATCTTTCTTTTTTCAAAAGTGGATACTATTTGTCTTCAGCATGCTCAGGATTTATAAAGTGATAAAAAGTTGATTGAAAAATCTTTTAGCTGTAAAATTTAAAAGTCAGCTGAATTAAAATTTTTACAGTATTTTATTTATTTGAATATTTTAGAACTTTTCCTCAACTTACTTTACAACTAACACTATTAACAACTTATAAACAAACTTATTAACAAGGAAGACTTATGACTAGAAAGACTTAAGAATGAATTTACACAATTTTCAAATAAAATTTTCCTATTATTAAATAGTATTCTAGTTACTAGCACAATGTTAAAAAATGTCATGATACAAGCAATAAAAACTAAACTCTGTGGTACGACAGACCCCATGGTACTAATACTTACAATGTCCAGATTTGTTTCTTTGACTGAGGACCCTGGGGTGCAAAACACATGTCTGAATTAGGTGGTTAGCCTAACATTTAAACATGCTTGGTACTCAGCATTGCACTGAATTGATATTTTAAAGTAATTGACAGGCATATATTTTCAGATTTATTTACTTTTAATTATGCAGCCAAAAATGTTAGTTTAATTATCTTTAAATCGTTTTACACTACATTGAATCTTACTGAAACTTTATTTGACTCAGCTATATTAAACATGCACTATTTAATATAGCTGTAACTAATATTGCAATTAATATAAATTTTTTAATAAGGCGTATAATTGTTAGGACATAGGATTGATACTTTATTTAAAAAAAAATCTAAATCTCAACAACATAAAGTAACAAAAATAAGCATTTCCTCCTATAAATATAGTTCTAGAGAATTTAAATACAAGATTAAAATATTTTAATAACATTAAATAAAGTATATTTAAATTGTGAATTAGTTCTGCTTAGAATTATATCTAAATCAATTGAAAAGCATGTATAAATAAAAGAAAATTAAGATTTTTTAAAACTGGATACTATTTATCTTCAATATGCGCATGAAATGCTTAAAGTAATAAAAAGTTGATTTAAAAGTCCTTCAGTTATCAATAAAATTTAAAAATCTTTTTTTTGCAAAATTTAAAAGTCAACTGAATTAAAATTTTCAAATTTTTTATTAATTTAAATACGTTGCAATTTTTCCTCAAGTAAGACTTATTTTAAAATATCAATATAATACATAATTTAACCTTCAAATAAAATTTTCCCATTGTTAAATAATATTTACATTGTTAGAGAATAATGTCAATAAATGTTACCATAAAGTCGCTGCAACTAATATTGTAATTATATTGTAATTAATATATTAATATAAATTG
Source organism: Latrodectus geometricus (assembly GCA_026290005.1). Lineage (NCBI taxonomy): Eukaryota > Metazoa > Arthropoda > Arachnida > Araneae > Theridiidae > Latrodectus > Latrodectus geometricus. The sequence continues at coordinate 559,366 of JAPDSC010009390.1, read as the reverse complement.
TTTAATATAGTATGTAATTGTAAGAAAACTCTTAACAGTAAAATATCGAATTGACATTTCATTAAAAAAAATCTACACAACCTCAACAGCATGAATTAGCAAAAATAAACATTTCTGCATATTAATATAGCTCTAAAGAATTTAAATACAGGAATAAAATATTTTAATAACATTAAATAAAATATATTTAAGTTATGAATTAAGTTCTCTGCTAAGCATTATATCTACATCAATTGAAAGGCATCTATAAATATAAGAAAAATAAGATTGAATTTTAATTTATTTCATTTTCAGGAAAATTCAGTGTTTAATAATCATTACAATTTATTACCTGTTACAGATTTTTCAAATTCTTCGAAAAGTAAATGTTTTATCTCTCGAATATAGAATTTTCTTTTTGTCGAAATAATTTCTATCTTTTGTGTCCCACAGGCATCTTTGATCTACATAATAATTCAAGAAATTAATAAACTATCTACATTATTTTTTTTAAAAAGAGTTATAAATTATTCAAAATTTATTACATTGAAACTTATATTGATTTATTAAAAATTCTTCCTCATTGAAAGAAAATTTAATCAAAAAAGAGAATGTAAAGCTAATATATCTAAAAGATCTGTAGAAGAACGTTTGAAAGATCATAATATTGACTAAACAGTAGAAATTTTAAAAATTCTAATCAACTGAAGAATTTGAATTGGGTAAGAAAAATGTAGAAGAATCTACAAAAATAAGATTTCGTCAATTATGTTCTCATAAATCTGTTGATAAGAAAACTGTAAATTTTATCTGCCATCGTTCAAGTTACTTAGTTTCTATAAGTAAAGAGTACTATGTCATTTGAAATTATAGGATAGTAATAAAATAAATTGTCACTGTCCAGCTTCAATAAGTGCAAACTTTAATGATGAAGGAACATGGTGCTTAAAACATATTTTAACTCATCTTGGACACCAAAATGATCATGGATACTTGACTCTCACCAAAACTGAACAAGAACTAATAGCATCCAAGATTGCTGCTAAAATACCATTCGATAGCATTTTAGATGAGGTTAGAAATGCAGTTACTGGTGGCGGTCTTGAAAGATTACATCTGATTACAAAAAAAGATCTGCATAACATTGAGAACTCTTTCAATTTGCATTCAGATGCTATTAAACATAAAAATTACAGCATTAGTACTGAAGCTTGGGTGCAGCAAATGAAAAGAAGATTTTCTGAGATTATGAATGATTCTAAAAGAAGCATATATCAGAAATTTTCTTCTGATTGTATATGTGTTGAAAGAATACATTGTTTAAACAGCTATGGATTTGAATTGTTTACTGTTTTGGTAATCAAGGATATGAGACAAGATTCTCAATGTGCTTTTTTAATATCTAACAGGAATTATCGAGTTTTATAATATCATTGTTCTTTTCACTCATCAAAGAGAAATGCTCCCCTAAAGTTTTCATGAGTGATATGGCAGATTCTTTTTTAATTCTTGGGTTCAAGAAATGGATTACCCTTCAAATCGTCCTTATTACTCTTGGTATGTAGATAGATTTTGGCGAAAAAATTTAAAAAGAATAAAAGACGTACAAAAGCAAGTACAAACACACAAAATTATTCGCATGTTGATGCAAGAGTCAGACTCAACAGCTTTCTCTAGAATGTTGGAAGAAGTATTAAAGCTGTTGAGGTTGGATCCTGATACTGTGGAATTTTATAAATATTTTGAAATGTTTTATGGTTGGAATCCCTCTGTCTGTGCATATTGTTTTCGAAGACATTGGGGTTTGCATACTAATATGCACATTAAACGGATGCCTAGAACCATTAAATATATGTATTTAAATGTCAAAAATGTAGCATAAACAAAGCCATTTATGCGATCATAAGGTTTGTCAGAGACAAACTCTTTGATACACTCGTTATCCTTAATAAGAGAAAAGTAACTAGTAAAATCAAAGATTTACGAAAAGGGATAAACTTTCCACTACAATGAACCGTGATTTCAGTAAGGTAGAATATATATATATATATAAATATTACTACTGAAAGGATAACATCATTGATTTAAATATAGTACTTTTTTTCTCTGTATTTTTGTAAAATAGAAGGTTTTAAATAATTAAAAATTATCTTCATAATTCCAAATGATAGCATAATTAATATTTGGAAACATTATAAGAGATATTTTCATACATATGTGAAAAAAAAATACTTTTTCTAAAATTACTAGCACCACTTTTATAGGAATACAACTCATGTGGCATCAACGAAACTTACAATATCACATCATTTATTAAAAGTACGAAGAATATAAATCTAACAATTTCATTCCCAAAATTTAAATATTTTTAAATATCTATTTTGGGGATTTAAAGATAATGATGGATTACTTGATTTGAATACTGACAAATGACAAAATTTCAGCATTTATACATCAGCAAATAACAAAATATCAAGTGAGAAAAATCCTTCACAACAAAATAACCTGAAGTGGTATATGATGAAGCTGCCTTTTAATGCTATGTAAGTATTAAATCTTATATACAGGACCCGACTTAGCCTAATTAGGGACCAAGACAAAAGTTTCCTTACAACGAAAATCTTTTTATTCAATTAAGCAAATGGTTGTATTGGATTGATAAAGTAAAATAATCTGTTTGCTTTGGAGGTTTAGGATAACTGCCCCATGTACCTCTCCTTTGGTTCTGATTATATAGCATTGTATAAAAAATAGAAAAAAACTAAATATAGTCATTTCCTCTATTCAGCTAAAACATTAATTATTGGCATCCCAAAAAAATAAAACAAAATTATTTACTTCATATATCAAAAGAATTAATAATGAATTAACTATTACTGCTAAAATGTATGTGAGAGGAATCAAAAACATAAAAAGAAAACTTATTGTGGAGTGTTTATACAATCATAAGATTGTGAGGCCTTAGTTAAAGATGAACACAGCATTGCTTACAAAGATTTAGATTCTTACTTTAATGAATTTATAGGACATTAATTACATGAAAATATTAGAGTGTTTAATTAATATTCACAATGAAAACATTAGCTTTATGTCAACAACATAATCTGTGAATAACATATTACAATATATTTTTTTAAAGTTCCATTATAATTAACTCTTTTTTAATTTAACTAATTATTGGAAAATTTTCTATCACATAGAAAAAAATATACAACTATCTTTCTGTTATCTTTACAAAAAAGTTGTGTTTACAGAAAGGTAGTCATAGTTTTTTTCTAAGAACGTTCTCTTAATGAAACAAAATACACATACTATCAAAAGTTAAAGTTTTCCAAATATAAAAATTTTTATTTTGCTATATAACTAATCCGCAGTTTACTTTCATATAAGACTATATTACCCTATTTACTTAGTTAATATTTTCTGTTTTAACAAACACATCATAATTCAGCATTTAGTTATTAACATATAAAATTATTTTTACTTAAATACAGTTCATATTAACATTTTTTTACTGTTTTACCAACTATTTACTTTTCAATGTTAGTATTACCAATTCATTTTTTCTATGATTTTTATCATTATATAAATAATATCGAACCCATCATGAGAAAATGTTGCTTTCTTTGGGGTACAGCATAAAAAAATTTATCATTAAATTATTTTTTATGCTAAAATTACTTTGTATTTATTAAGGTTTAACTAAGACAATTATTGGAAATATTGCAAAATAATTCATATAAATCGCAACATCTCATTACTATTTCAATAATATCCATATATAATAGAAATAAACTTTCACATCTTGGAAAAAAAAAGCTTTGAAAGCATCTTTTATTACTTAATTAGCACCCATAAAATGGTAGATTTTATTTTTCAAAAAATTTATCCTATACATATATTTGAAAAAAACTTTTCATAAAATTAATTTATGTGAGCCCATTAATAGTATGTAAAATCAAAACTTATTTTTATGATAGGAAAATAAAACCATGTATCATATCACAGGTATTTTATGAATTTATTTTCATGAAAAATATGTTTAATATGAAGTTCAACATTATTTGAATTTATTTTGTGTTACGCTAATTAATATTTCAGCTATAAATAAACACATCTTCTGTCACAGTTGCATAAAACATTGACGTATGAGTAAATTGTATAATCATTTCAAGTAACCTCGCATGCGTTGAATGATACGTTTGCTTAAGAATCTTTCAACGCGTTCTTACTTTCTAGACGCTAGAACTGCAAACGAGAGCAATTTCATCAGAAAACTGACGCCGACTAAAAATGGTCAAAACATCGGCGAAGTAGTGACATCAGAGAGCGTCACAAAATAAGCGTTCCGAGACATGGAGAAGAGAATATACGAGGAGTAGTTATAACCGCGAAAAATCATGCGTGACGGTGAAGTAGCTAGTAGACGAGACTGCACTCACTCCAGATTCCAAAACAAGCAGTGCTTTCATATTAAGGACACTAATCAGCAAGCATTATTTTCATTTAGATTGAACAGACAGAAATAAAATTGATCTAAATAAGTATTCCTAAAAAATTATTTATATTGATAATCAAGTGCTTATTTTGTATTTTTGCTTATTATTAATATGCAATTCAGTAAAGAAATTTTAGGCTTGTTGTTATTCACCTTATGGAATTTGTGTTAAACACTTGAATATTATGAACTAAATTAATTGCTATCATAAATTAGATTATATCAATATAGTAAAAATATTTTTCCCTTGGTGAACTTTTTAGTTCAATATTAAAGAAAAAGGTTTCGATTATCAATAATTTGTAAATGAATTTCGCAAAATAATGTACAGTAAAAAAAAAAAAAAAAAAAAAAAAAAATCATAATATAAAGTAAACTGTAAGAAATCTAGAAATTAAATAAAATATTTACTTTTTTTTTAATCTATAAATTGAATTTCAATAAATCTTGATTTATTATATTGCGAAAGATTTATATAAGATAAAAAAATATCTTCTTAAGAGAAGCATGAGACTTTTACTTTGTTTATATTAACTCAGTACTTTTGTTTTAAAAAATTGGAATTTATTGGCTAGTAAATAAATATATTCCTAAACTCATAAAATTAATGACCTTTAAATTAATTTTTTTACCGATAAGTTTCTTAATACAATATGAAAATTTTCTTTTATGATGATTATTTAATAAACATTCATTAAAATAATTTCTGCTTAAACATTGAGTTTTAAACAAGTATATTTTCTTTCAAGTATTTTTAAACTTCCTAGAAGTTTAGAAAGACCACGGTCAGTAAAAAATAAATATTTTTTTCTAACAAATATTAAAAATATGCGATATCTTTCAAATTACAAAGTTTTAAAACATTTGTTTAATGTTAAAATTTGCCAACTAATTTGATGTTTTAATTTTTTTGAAAGCATTTGTAAAGTTGAAGAACATGGCAATGTTTAATATTACACACAATGTGAAGAAATAGAAATTAAGTTAACTTTTAGAATGAAATACATAAAAATTTTCTTCAAACATTGATACAAAATAGTTATTTGTCAATAATGGTATTAGTGTAATTACACAGGTACATTTTTTTATATTATTGCTGATTGGCATAGTTGTAGTATTTTGCAATAAAGTTATTTTTAATTTCATTTGAATCAATAAACCTATATACAGAAAAATAATGTTTCAGATATTATCAAATTGATTAATATTAATTTTGCCTTAATTAATTACCATCATTAAATTAATCAGCCATTTTGTTGTCTTAAACCATCATGTCATGATTTATGTTTTAAAATTTATAATTTTTATATTTCTTTCATGTTCAATATACATTAAATTTTAAAAAATGAGAAATTCAAAAATTTAATTGATTGAAACCAAGAATTATTCTACCATGAAAACTCATTTCAATTTTTTAATAAACAAATACATTAAAAAAATAAATCCAAACAATTATAGGTACGTTACAGATTCTGTTAAAACTTTTACATTAACACATTAACATAAATTGCAGTATTGAGAGAACTTATAAAGTATATAAACCTAAATATAAAGACACATTTATCATCTTGTACAGCAAATTACTAATTTAAACATTGCCATTGGAACAACTTGGAAACAAAATTGATTTGTTATAAAAATATCATCTCGAGACATCACTAGTATTTATAGAAAAATGTGCATATCTTAAATACAAATGTTGTAAAATTAAAATATATAATTATCAATAAACATTAAGATTGACTCATTAGAGTCTGTTGAAATTTTCACACAATGAACATTAGTATAATTTACAATATTGGAAGAACTTGTATACAGACTTAAATATAAAGAAACTTTAAACATTACATATGTTACAAATTGATAATATATATATATACATTGTGCCGCCCAACCTGTCTAGTAGTTTGCGTAACTGACTACGGATGGGGAGGACCTGGGTTCGAATCCCGGCTTGGGCATGGATGTGCCTTTCTCTCTCTGTGTTTCTTGTCCTTTCCTCAGATGATGGATGAATGTGGTCCGCTCTAAAAACGGGTTTGTTGTAGTGTGGCGTGAGAGATGCAACTCGTACCTCCGTGACTTGGTTCACAGGTGCCCACTTGGTAACGATAAAATAAGTAGCAGTTTCCGGCCTTGTTGCGGCTAATAGACTAATGTACGTACGTACTTGCTCAAGGGTGCCCGCCATTAGGAATAAAAAAATTATATACATTGTTATTGACCTTGGAAAAGAATTGAATTGGTGTATAAATTTCTAATTGATCTTGAGACATCGATAGCATTTTTTAAAAAATATACAAATCTTATACACAATTATTATTTAATTATTTGCATTAATCAAAAGTATCACATGGTTTTCAAGCGGATCAGCATCAAACATGAGCTTCTTTAAAGAAGAAAATATAATTTTTTCCTCTAAAACATTTAATTCTAGTTTTGTAACAGAATATTTCGGCAATAAATTCCTACCATTTAAACGAACCTGATGTCTAAATGCTTTTTCACATTCCTTATATATTACAAAGATATCATTAGAAGGATAAATTAAACCACTATAAGCAATTTAAGATTTTCATCTATGAGTGTGTCAATACAAATTTTACATCTTTAAATTGGATAATTTTTTGTGACAAATTCAGATATATAAAATACAATATGTTCTGAGCATATACACTGCTCAAAACAATTAAAGGATATTGTGGTTTTAAGTGGATTTTTTGGCTGGGAAACTTTTTAGCTGATTGATACATGGTCATCAGACGTAGTAAGTTATATGAGAATAAATTAAACATGTTTGGCAGAAAAAATGCATTTTATTGCGTATTTGTGTACACAAGGAAAAAACGCAATTCGTGCATATGAGAGAAAAGGAATAAGAAAAGGTGTTTTCTTCAAAGGAAATCATTTTCAGTAGGGGGTATGGTTTTCACGGACGTCCAGCAACGTTGAACACCTTTGAGGCATGGAGTCAATGAAGCTATTAATCACGAGTTGAGGTATTTTGTCCCACTCCTCCAAAAGAGCTCTTTCTAGTTCTTGGAGAGTTTGTGGGGGGGGGGGGGGGTGGCCAGCAACTCTTCTTCCTAGAGTGTTCCAAACGTGCTCTATTGGATTCATGTCTGGAGAACACGCTGGCTACTCCATTCGTACGATTCCTTCATCGAAAATAAAAATCTTCCACCAGGTTAGCACAAAGTGACCTGCAGTTATCGTCCATTAAAATGAAGTCATCTCCGATTGTTGCAGCGTAAGGGACTACAATAGGTCTGAGGATCTTATTTTAATATCGGCGACCAGTCATAGGTCCATCTCGAATGATATAGAGGTCTGTGCACCCATCAATGGAGATGCCACCATACACCAACTTTCCTCCACCACCAAATCTGACGCTTTCGTGCACGAACGCAGGATTATTCCTACTGCCATTGTCAATCCAGATGAAAATACGTGTATTATCAAGATGAACAGAAAAACGAGACTCGTCAGAAAAAGAACATTGCTCCATTCATTTCTCCTCCAGTTCACATGCTCTGTAGCCCACTCCCTGCTGTCGCGACGATGCCTTGATCTTAGTTTAACACATACCATCGGTCGGCGAGCATACAGACCTACACCATGGAACTGGTTTCGAACAGTCTGAGTTGAAACCGTGGTGTCAGTAGCCGAGTAAAGGTGTTGTTGGAAAAGAGTAGCGTTCATATTTTGGTGTCTCAGAGCTGTTAACACTAAATAACGATCTTCTTTGGGCGTTGTAGCCCGTCTACGACCCTGCTCTGTTCTTCGGCCTGCATTTCCAGTCTCCAAAAGACGGTCCCAGATCCTGAAAATCACACTTTGTGACACTCCAATGGCTTGCGCTACTTCGGCTTGAGTTTGGCCCCCTTCTAACCTATCAACAACCCTCCAAGCTTCTGATTCAGTTAAATGACTTAGCTGAGACATCGTACTCATCGAAACAAAACAACCACTGAATGCCGATCATCCTTGTCTTCATTTTCTTTCATTCATTTGAAAGTCAAATTTCATTCAGTGCCGCTGAAGCGACGTTTTTGACGTCGAAATCAAAATTAGCATACTCCACAGTTTGAAAATCAGAAAAAATTTGCATTTGTGATTCTCTTCTCCCGTTTTCGGCGAAAAAAAAAATATTCATTCGCTAATATCTTTATTTTATATAAAACTTATAATATCCTTTAATTGTTTTGAGCACACACAGTGTATTTAAAGTTTGTGGAGCAAACAAATAATCATGATTACTAGGATCTGAACATTCTTGATTTTTCAGTTGTGCTTTGAGAAAGAAGATAATTTTGAGTTGTTTCCTTAATTACATTAACTGGATTTTTTTCAATAATTTACATTTAAAATTGATATTTTGGACTAAGCGATACAATCACCATTGTCAGTAGACGATTCTGACCAAACTAAAAGCTTTTTATAAGCACTTGAGAACTGCAAAGCTGTAGGATTATTAACGCATTTACCTTGTAATCAAATACATCTAAAAAACAGTTCGAGATGATCTTGGCTCAGTTTATATGTTGGAAGATATTTTAGTATTGGGGAACTGTTTAAACATAATTCTGTAAATAAGGCTCTTAAGAAGTTAATGCAAATAATCAAGTCTAAGAAACTAGTCTTTCTATTGCTTTTTAAAAGCAAACACCCATTTATACCATTTTTCAGTCCAGAAGTATAGTTTTCTGCATTTTCTAAGAAATTTAGGGTGCTTTCCCAAAATGTTGGACAAAGTGCTTTCTTTAGACCAAATTGATGAATATTTCTCAAATTGAAAAATCAAAAAGATCATTGAACATCTTTATAAAAATAACAGTTTTTTCTGGGGCACTAAACTCAGGTAATTGTAATTCAACATCACAAAATTTTATAGCATCAGCTACTGACTTACTCAGTAGTTGTGTTATTAAACTTACTTTCATTCTCTTTTTGGAAAATTTTACATGAGGAAGTGTTAATTTATTTGTGCTATATGAAGATCATTTCCTTCTTGTAAATTATTAAGTGCTTCTATATATTTCTAACCAATATATTTATTTTCCTTTGTCGCAATGCATTCTTTTTCACCAAAAGTATTTCTGACAAGTTTTAATATATGACTAAGATCCAAAAAATCAATAACTTTCTTCTTTGTCGTAGGATGTTCAAAACTAATTTCCAAATCAGTAGATTTAAAATTGCCTCCTAAATTTGCAGCCATAGAAAAATCTGCTAATTTGTTGTTAAACTATCAAATGTCAATGGCACTACATTCACATTAGAGCTAGTGGTTGTTGATTATCATCAATTTCAAAACTAATGTTAACATATCCATATATTTTTCCATTATGAAACTCAACAGGCTGTATTGCAGCCATTTTATCAATGAGAAATGAAAACAATAGAGTGTATTTAGTATTTCTAGCTTCTTGAGACAATGCTTTTAATGCTTCTGTAGTGAAACCAGGTTTTCCATCAATATGTTCATATCACTTTGTGATGGTTCTTGGGTGTGGTAAAGATGACTGAAACGGTTTTTCGTACATAGTTATACGCTTTAGCAGAGTAAAAATATAGTGTTAGAGCAAATGCTCTATATTCAAGTGAATATTTTTTTGATTGTGGTTAGTTTCTGATCTTTCTTAATTGTCGTGAACGAAGTTCATTAGGGCCAGTTTTATAAAGAACTACAATAAAGTCTTCAGGAATGAGACGTTTTTATATAAGTCATTAGTAATTGCATTTAGATTTGTAATCTTCTTATATCACCTTGTTTTCTGATGAAGAGTGTTGATTTTTTTTTTCTTTTTTACTTAAATTAATTTTTTCATTAGCTTTATCTAAAGTTCTTTTACATCTGGCATTCGTACATAGATTTTCATTTATTTCTGTCATGCAACCTGAAGTGGATGGCTGGCATGTCAACTCCTCAAATCCATCTACCATATTTCGCTCAGTTGGAGGATTTCTTCCAACAGATTGGTTCAAAAAAAGTTACATGCGTTTAGAGAATGATAATTACAAATTTAAGGAATTTCAAATTCATACATACATATGTATATACACACATATTCATACATATAAATATATATACATATATATAATGCTATAAATATAAATTCAATTATTCAGTTATGTCATTTGTAATGCATAGATATAAATTCAATTATTTCAGTTACGCTATTAAACTGAAAATAAATTAAAATAAGACGATAAATTTAATTATTAAATTGATTTATTAGTTATAATAAATTAATTATCTTTAATCTGTTAACTGTCTCTCACCACTAATATATCTCATTAAAAACAATTTTGTACAATAATTATTAAATAATATTTTCATCCTATAAATTAAGAAATGCATATTTTTGGGAGCAAATAAATCTATTTCCCATAATACAGTAAACTTTTGTTCTGACAATAACACCTATATATATATATATATATATATATATATATATATATATATATATATGACTTTTAAATTTTTAGAATGAAACTAATTATGAGAAGCATTCATTTATAATGTCAAAATCTTTGTTTATGTAAAAAACATAAATCTATAAAACAAAAATATCTGAGATTTATAGTTTACTTTTTTTATACTTACCCAGCTCTTATCAATATCTAAGCTATAATGATTTTTAAATAAAAATAAATTTTTTCAGCATTAATTTTTAAATTTACATTATATTTAGGGATAAAAAAAATTTATATTTAGGAAATAAAGATGTCAGCTCACATTTTGATAGTAAAGTGGAAATTCAGGGAACATTGTAAGCACAGCATCTTTCTTCAATAAAACTCGAATCATCGATCTGTCAAAGAAAAGTTCTCCCAAATGTACATAGCAAATTTTCATATAAGGTGTTGGAGACCAGTTTTATCTCCTGATTGCCTTTACCCAAAGTGCTTCCCTTTCTTTTTCCACGGGAAACCTATAAATACAAAAATGAATTAATAAGTAAATGAAACATCAATTTTAAGCGATATATTTTGCAATAAAATTATGTTTTGTTCCTTTCGCGGTTTCTCTTAGGCACATAAAATTGAACAATATGATGCATTTGCAACAGGCTTAAATACTTTAACACTTTAGTCTGAAAAAAGTTTTAAAGCATAATGAAATTACCTATGAAAAGTTACTCCAGGAATTTTTTTTGAAGATCTACTTGTACATCCATAAACACTGCAATCATAATTATTTAAATTAATTTCAAATCAACAACAAATTCAACAAGAGTAAACAATAGGTTTTACACTAAAACTTATTGTTAAGTAATAAACAATAGGTTTTGGAAGACAGAGGGGGCGTGACGAATAACTTCAAGAACTGACCACTAGGGATGAGACGTAGTTACTTTTTTGCACTTGGTTAGTACTGATTACAGTTATTTTTGAAGTAACAAACATTTTACATATTGCATTTTGTAATCGTTGCAATTTGTAATGTGCTGCCACCTATTAGGTTAAAAAATAATTACGAAGTTTTTATAATTTTTATAAATAAATTAAAATTAAATTAATTAATTAAAAATAAGTAATTAAATACATAATTTTTTATATAATTTCATAAAATTAATTTTTTAATTACTTAAATATAAGTCATTATCATTTAAATATCAGCATTCACTTAAATGTTGATTAAAAAAAACTATAAAAAATAATTTTTATTTATGATACAATTTATTAATTGCAATTTTATATATATTTTTTTATAATGTTTTAATTTCTAAGGCAAAGAAATATATGTTATTTCGACAACAATGTTTTCTGTGAAATGTTTTGACTTTATAAATTTTCATAAACATTTTTTTATTCAATATAAAATTTCATATTTTGTTATTTATATTTGTTTAAAGAATTTATATTTGTTAATCGTAAATTTTTAAATTATCCAATAGAAATTTTCTAAAATTTCTAATGTTAATTAAAATATAAAATTAGATAGGAAAATAATTTCTATTTTTCAACCTAACAGGCTTTTGTTTGAATTTTGTAAAAAGGAATTTAGAAAAAGTATTAAACTTTTAATTTCATTAATTAATATTTTATAATTAAATGATTAATAATTTGTGAAGAACTGTAATGTTTGAGGATTCATCAATTATAAATACATATTTTTAAGTTAGCCTAGAAAAAAAAGCAATTAATTAAAAAAAATGAACTTTTTAAATTTATTACATTTTTGTATTATTAAACATTAACGAAATAATCACAGTAATACTTATTGATAATATAAGAAATAGCAATTTTTTTTATAAAAGACGTTTATATTTTTATTTAGTAGATATAAATCGAGTTTTTCTAAAATAAAAATTGCATTAATTTAAAGATCTTGTTTCAATATTATTTTAAAAGTCTTAAGCATTAATAGATAAGTAACGTAGCTTTGCAATTAAAAAATTGTTTTAATAATGCTTAAGAAGTTATCGTTCTATTTCAAGATAAGTTTTATAGTTGCATAAGAATTCATTAAATATCAAAAAAAAAAAAAAAAAAAAAAAAAAAAAATACAGTTATACCCAAAAACAGTTTTAAAGTTATAGTTTTATCAAAAACAATTTTACGAAAAATCTAAATTTTATAATATTTTAATATAAAATATTGAGCAATGTGTGAATTATTTAATACAAAATAGAGGCATAAAAATATATATTTTTTATTTATAAGAAGCCATAATTTAAAAAAATATACATGAGAGTTACACATGATTATTGCATGGTAAAAAAATAAAAAAAAATTTCCCAAATGCTTAAATTCTGCATATTTGTTGTAAAATACAGTGAAACTAAACAATGGCAGAATAAAAAATATACATATATGTATATGGAATCATAATAAAAATAATGATGGAATTATACAAATGGATTTAATTTAAACATTTTACCTTAATTTAAGAAACAAGAAAACAAAATTAAAATACATTAGTATTGAATACGGCTCTAATAAATACACTGCTCAAAACAATTAATGGATATTGTTGTTTTAGGTAGATCTTGCGGCTGGGAAACTTTTTGTACATGGTCGTTAGGTGTAGTAGGTTATAAGAGAATAAATTGCACATGTTTGGCAGAAAAAAATGCATTTTATTACTAAAGGAAAAAAAAACAAAAGAAGAAAATAGAGTACAAAAGGGGGGGGGGGGAACCCCACAATCTGTGCATATGAGTAAAAAGAAATAAGAAAGAGTCAATGAAGCTATTAATCACGAGTTGGGGGTATTCTGCCACACTCTTCCAGAAGAGCTCTTTCCAGTTCTTGGAGAGTTTGTGGGGGTGGTTGGTGGCCAGCAACTCTTCTTCCTAGAGCGGCCCAAACGTTCTCTATTAGATTCATGTCTAGAGAACACGTTGGCCATTCCATTCGTACGATTCCTTCCTCGAAAAGAAAATCCTTCACCAGTTTAGCACGATGTGGATTGCAGTTATCATCCATTAAAATGAAGTCATCCCCGATTGTTGCAGCATGAGAAACTATAATAGGTCTGTATCTCATCCCTATATCGGCAACCAGTCAGAAGTCCATCTCGAATGATATAGTGGTCTGTGTGCCCGTCAATGGAGATACCACCCTACACCAACACTCCCTTTTTGATGTGTTTTAAAAATCTGTAAGAGGTAATAATTTGTTCTGATTATTAAATATTGAATTTTTATGAAAATGAAATAAACTAAAATTCAATTTTATTTTTCTTATATTTAAACATGCCTTTCAATAGATGTAAATACAATGCTAAACAGAACTGCTTCATAATTTAAATATAGTTTATTTAATAATGTTAAAATTTTTTATTCTTGTATTTAAATTCTTTGGAACCATATTTATATGAAGAAACGTTTGTTTTTGTTACCTTATATTGTTGACATTGTTTAGATTTTTTTTAATAAAATGTCAATCCTCCCAATTAAGAGTTTTCTGAAAATTACTTGCTATATTAAGCAATTTATATTAATTATATTATTTACAGCTACTTTTACCATATCATATATTAGCATTATCTTAACAGTGTAAATATTATTTAACAATAGGAAAATTTTATTTGTAAGTAAAATTCTATAAATTCATAATTTAAAATAAGTCTCTGGATATCTTAAATTATTAATTTGCAATTAAAATAAATTTAAAAGTTTCATAATTTTTCATTTATTTGAATATTCTACAGTTTTCCCCAAGTCTTACTTGGGGGAAAATTGTAAAATATACAAATTAATAAAAAATTATGAAAATTTTAATTCAGCTGATTTTTAAATTTTTATAAAAAGATTTCTAAATGAAGTTTTTTTTCTCTGTACAAATCATGAGCATGCTGAAGACAAATAGTATACAGTTTTGAAAAATCTTGTTTTTCTTATATTTAAATATGCCTTCAATTGGTTTTGATATAATGCTGTAAGCAGAATTGATTCATATACTTTATTTAATGTTGTTGAAATATTGTATTCTTGTATTTAATTTCTTTAGAACTATATTTATGTGAAGAAATGTTTATTTTGTTTATTTTATATTATTGAGAATGTTTAGATGATTTTAAAAAAAATGCATTATTAGAGACTTCAACAATTGTTTTTTGAAGAATTTGAAAATTCTGTAACAGTTAAATTATTTGTACTGATTATTAAATATTTAATTTTCATGAAAATGAAATAAATTAAAATTCAATCATATTTTTCTTATATTTATGTATCCCTTTCAATTGATTTAGATATAATGCTTAGCAAAGATCTAATTCATAACTTAAATGTACTTTATTTATTGTTATTAAAATATTTTATTCTTGTATTCAAATTCATGTTATGTATGATATGGAAATAAGTAACAGTAATTAAATTTTTAATATCTGTTTGTTCAGATATTTAGCTAAAATTATTTCATTTGCTATTCAAGCACTGTTTTTGCATTGTACAAATTTTAATAGGAAAAGTAATGACAGTACATAATATATATAAAATTGTATATATATATATATATATATATATATATAAAATCAAAAACTATTCTGGAGCAAAATGTTACATTTCTTCATTTGATAAACTTAAGTATCCAATTCAGTGTTAATTGTTTTCAGTTAATTACAAACACTGTAGTTAGCATTTCAAAAGGATATATAGTTATTATTTAAAGCTTTGCAGAGCTCAGCATCTAAGTTTCCTTTCAATTCATACAACCATTTTCAATTCAGATCTGAATCAAAATTTAATGAAGAAACACAATAAGGATTTATGTCATGTAAAACAAACTAAATTTGAATTTCCTTTTGTAAAATATTTATTAATTAATATATTTTGAATCACTAAATTTTCATGTTTTTCGTATATATTCGAGAAACAAGTAACATTTTCTTGCCAATTTGAGCTGTGTTCATTTAAGTTATATAATATCTATAACACATTTTAGGTTAAGGTACATATCATTTATTTCATCCTTTAAACATTTTATAAAAGATATCTATAAATTTTTTTAAGATATAATATAATAACACATATGAACGATAAATTAAAAAAACTGTTAAATTGATCGAACTTTTTCCAATGAAGGCATAAATAATGGAAAGACAATATGTACCAACAATAATTTGCAATAAAATATCTTTCACATGTAATTTACTATGGAAATTACATTTTTATACAAAGAAAGTAATTAGATTTCCTTCATAAAATTTATTTATTATTTTACAAAATTTGATTTTTTATTCTTGTGAGGTCTTTAGTTAACTTATCTAATAAACTCATGGTTCTAATCGAAAAAAATGATCTTGAAGACGTTTCCTTGAGCCACAAAAATTTTATGAAGCATATAAAGAATGTCAGTACGTTCAATCCTTAGTCAAAAAGTTACAGTTAAACATAGATGTTTTCAAATAAAAATCTTTCTTTTACATTTCCATCTTGGATTTAATGATGTAACCATTATAATAATCAAATAAAAAATACTTAAATTAAAGGAAAAATACTTGAAACTAAATAACCATGAATACAAAGTCATTAAATTATTCGAAGTTTTAGAAAATGTTTCTTCACTTCGAATGTATTAGTAAATTAATTTACGCGAAAAAATCAATTTATCATAATTAAAAATTACACTTTAAGGATTTTTACAAATAATATATACAATATTATTTTGCGTAATAATCTTAGATAAATATTCATATTACATCCACAATAACTGTCTGCTAAATTGCTAATTTTTGCAAGTTATGATAAATACCCAGATTACATGCACAATGAACGTCCAATAGGCGTCTATTTTTAATTCACACACATCCATGAATTACTTCCATAAGTTGTCAACCAAAAAACATCCATTGAACAGCCTTTCATGTACACCCAATAGACGTTTCTTACCATCCATGACGTGCACTGGACATGGTGGATCTTTCGTGGATGAGATGTTTATACAAGAGAGGAGGATCAACAAAGATTGTGGCCTCTCCTGTTCCTAGACTTGTTTACTTGTGATTTTTACTTGCGGGGACTGTTAATGGAAGGAGTATACGAAACAAATCCACACCAGCATTTATTGATGAATTTGAGATTAGGATCCAAAATAGCACCAATATTATCACAACGAAAAAACTAACAAGAGTATATATAAATCTCCTCAAGCGTGATCTGTATGTGCTGAGATGGCCTAATGACACTTTCATCACCTATTGTGAAAGTGAGGAATCATATTCTATGGATTACATTTCATTTTATGCGTTGACTTTGCATGCCGCTTTTACAAGCTGCACTCTGGATGTCATATATATATATACACATACATATATGTGTTTGTGTGTAATCCTTATTTCTGTCCCAATAACTTACAGCATCATTTGTTAATTGTTCATTATCAGGTGGCAAGTGATGAGTTAAGATTGTTTACCAAACTTTTTATTTCAGCGATAGCTGAAATCTCCCACTTCTAATATATATATCTTATTGAGCTTGCTAGGGAAATCCTTCTGAAAGATGTTTTATATTGGATATGATGTAATGAATATTTCTTAAAAAGGTATGTACAGACTTGCTCAAAATGTTGAAAATGTCTAAGTAATTTGCTGATATTGAGTTTTCCCTCTGCAGTCCACTTTAGTGAGTGGGCGAAACATGAGAGTGTCAATACATAGGACGATTAATAATGATTAATCTGATTTTAGGTGAATATATTTCAATAAGCAGTACCTTAAAAATAATAAATATTACATATGAAATAGTATTTACATTTAACTGTTACATTGTATGTAGTATATAGATTATTGAATAAAAAATAATAAATGATAATTGCATAAAAATAATACATTATGCATTGCATGAAAACTCATAACTCAGTTTCGAGCAAATTTCTAATATCTTTACAATTCTGCATATCATCCTTATGTTACATATTGAACATCTATGCGTTAAGGAATTTCAATTCACATACATCTGAACATATCACCAACTTTCGCGAGTTCAGCAATGATATGATTCTCTGGAGTTTACTTAATGCTGTAAACAAAGATGGTCATTAAACAAGTAAACATTGTATTTCACACATCTAGAAAGAAGAAATCACACACTGAAAGTCCAAGATATACAAGATATGTAAGAAGCTACTTGTGCAAATGCTAAATTATCTCTATCATATTCCTCTTTGTGATGGCGACGGAAGTTCCTCATTCTGATGGCGACGTATTTATTTTTGTCAATGACGTGGTGTTTTGCCTTCTTTCGATATCAGCTTCATTGAAGTATGAGATATCAGCTTATAGCTCGTAAAAAGCTTTCTGTTGATTACTCATTATTTTGCAAACTATTATCATATCACGTGGTGATTCATAGTGGGATCTACTGTTAAATAAACGAAATTTTTCAAAATACATCATTTCAGCTAGTTATTAATAAAAAAGGGTTTGCACTATGAATTTCAAACTATAAAACATCAAAATGTGAAGAATCGTTTATGATCATCATGCAAAATTGTATGAAATACGTTAATATTTAATTAAAATGTATGACAATATTTCATTATAGTTTAAATGAAATATTACGCACATATAACTGCAATAATTATATATGAAATCTTGCATTTAAATATAAAATAAGATATAATAATATTATCAAAGTAAGAAACAAAAAGGCATGATAACAATAAGGTGCAAAATAATGAAAATTGTTGAACAATAGTTGATTTTGAAATTTAAATCAAAATGTAATGACGCAGAAACACAGAAAGTAATTGTATGCAAATTAATGTCATCTTATATTATTTAAAATCAATGACAGACATGCACATCATAGTAAAAAGAAACTATCCAAATAATTATTGCATGATTATTTAGTTCTGCGGAAATTTCTTGGATTTAAGCAACTCTCTGATATTGAACAATTAAATAAGCCGGAAAATAATTTTTCAGATAGTAAGAGAGGAAATACATAAAAGCAAAATACCATATTTTCATTGACTCAAATCTTTTCAGATAATATTTTATTATAATTAAAATTTGTGTAAACATCTGGAAGAGAAATGGTTTCCAAACACCCTTAACTAAATTATATGGAAGTTAATAAAGCTTCAGATTAGATTGCTAGATGGTAATTTTTTCGACACATGAAGACTATATCCCCTAAAAATGTTTGCAACAAAATTTTGCAATTTAAATGAAATTTGTATTTTAAATTCCAAGCACTTTTTCCGGTAAAGTTGGTACAGAATTTACAATTGAAGGGAAGACAGGAAGAAGATTATCAGTATGTTTCTCAGTAAATAAAAAAAAAAATAATAAAAAATAAAAAAAAAAATGAAAAAAAAAAAAGAGTTTAGAATAAATTTAGAAAAATTCTCGGAGTTTAGATAATTTTCCCCATAATATAAAGGTGCTTCCAAGTTTCACATCACAAGATAAGACAAAAAATCGACAGTAAAAACAGGCTTATAATTCGTCATATATGCTTCCTGAAGAGTAATTCAAGTAAAATCGGAGTATGAAAATTATATTCATTGCAAAATTGGAAGCAATTGGCATTGTAAAATTGGAATCTATTCAATCTGGCGATTGACGAAGAACCCTTGGATAATGCGTGCCACGTGTAGTCACGCATTATTCTGCTGAAATATGGCTGTGGGCAAGCCGTTAAGGTAAGGAAGGATAACTGGCTCCAACACCTAGGAGATGTAGCGCTGGCTGTTTAAAGTACTGACAATGCGTACTAGATGAGTGCGAGAGTGATATCCAATATCACCCCATACCATAATACCCGATGCATAATCAATGTGGCGGTATATAACGCAGCTGTTCAGCATCCTCTCTCCACCGTGTCTCGAGATTCGAATGCGACCACAGTGGTGTTGCAGAGAGGAGCGTGACTCATCAATTCAGAAAATTTCATTCCATTCTGCTGTCCACATCCTTCTTTCATCGCACCACTGGAGGCAGAGACGTCTGTGGATCAACGTCAAGGGTAGACGGAGCAATGGACGTCTTTCGGACAGACCACTCTGCTGTAAACGGCCTCGAATTGTACGTGCAAACATTGGATGATGCGTTACAGACTGAATGTTCTGTGCTATGGTTTGTAATGTGTCTGAGCTATCCGTCACGTCTATGCGTATAATTTGCTTGTCATCATGTAAAGTTGTGCACAGAGGTGGATGCGATCGAAAACGTCAGTCCGTCATACCCTCCTGCATCCAATGACCACATAATTGCATTACAGTTGTTTGGTTTCGTCCAACACGATTACCGATTTCCCTGAAAAGTATCTCGGTAGGCCACTATCCTTCCTGTGTCGAACTCGGATATTTGATCAAAAAAATGAACGCTGTTTTCTGCGGGGCATAATTGATTGGTATTTTTTTTAAACCCCAAGAAAAACACAATTCTTTTAAAGAACTTTAAATCCTTGAATCTCCAAGCCTGAAATAGTTCTGAAGTGGCACCACAGGCCCGCGTGATGTGCGTCTGCGTTAAAATTTTAATCATTTGCATATCTCACCTCAGCTAATGTATGTTGTAAATTTCATGTTATTTGTATGCCTCCTTCAGGTTGTTGCATTTACGGTGGCAAGCAGTGCAGTTTCACTTTAAGAGCTCTAAATATACTATTAAGAGCAATAATCAGATAAAGTATCCTCTATTTATATGCGATATGTTTGAAATCAATGTTTATGTGACATGGTTTCTAATTATGTCCTGCTATAACAAATACAGATGTACGAAAATAGTTCTATTTCATTTACACATTTTTGCTTACTTTTTTTATTCAGTTTTTATTAAATAAAATATTAATATAATTTTTAATGATTTTCGGTTAAAAATTTAATTTAGCTTTTCATTTAGATAAACACAAAACTGTCATCCTCTAACACTCCATCGACCGGCAGCCGAATGATTAGCGCTCTAGTCTTTGGTTCAAAAGTTCGTGGCTTCGAATCTCTCTCACCTTGAGCTTGAGGTTTCACTATGGTTCGGAATCTATTTCAAACTTCAGATCTGTTTAATCAGAATTCGTGTGCAATAAATGACTGTTGAGTGATAGAGGAACAAAACACACACAAGTACAGTTAACACTTTGGTTTCGTGAAATACTATTACGGTTAACTAAAAGAATTTCATTTAAATTTCGAGTTTAATAATAATAAGCAAAAGTATTCATTATTTGTAAACAATTTATTTAAAATAAATGTAATGCTTAATTTCAGGAGTATATCCGAGAGCCTTGCGCTCACTCCCTGAATAAATGCTGTCCAGGGGGAAAAATCTTATTATTATGAATGCAATGCAAAACTAATTTTAAGGGATTTTACTTTTTGCTTTTATCTTAAATTTTTTAGTAATGAATTTTCTAAATAATTTATTCCTTATATGATTTTTAATAACTCTAATTTGAACTGAATTGAAAATTTTGCAGTATACTAGGGAGTTCTTGTAATATTGAGTGCACTCACGCTAAAAATTAGATATGATTGACGGAAAAGTAGCTGCATTTAATATTTATTCTCCCATCCTATTCTAAGTTTTTCATAGCATCAATGTTCCCAATATAAAAAACAAGAAATTTTTTACTTAATGCCAAAAGTAGGTGCCTCTTTTAGATAAGAAATTTCCTAAATTTAATCCCAATTGATTCCATCACAGAATTTTATAATCGAAAACATACTCAACTATGAGGGAAATTTATGAAAAGGAAACCGCATTTCTTTTAATTTTTATCAAAAATGAAAAATAATGAGAAAATGTACGTATGGGATAAAAAAAAAAGCTGAATATACTATTAAAAGACTTACACATAATAAAATAAAAATAAAATATTTCTTTTCACTTTTAATAGCTAGTAAATAAGTGCTTTATTTAATCAAGTGTTATGTATTAAATACAATTATATATTATCCATACAAATTTTAACTATTATTTCAATTTAGTTTTTGTGTGTGTGTGCTATAATAATATAATATTTTAAATTTCCATGTCGAAATGTTTAAAATTGATTCAAGAAAGTGAAACCGGCTATTGCTAAATATAATAATACTATTGCAAAAGTAGTATTATTATATTACTAAGTAGTATTATTATATTACTAAGTAGTATTATTATATACTTAAAGTAGTATTATAATAATACTATTGCAAAAGTATTATTATATTTATGGTCCAAGAAAACATTTTAAGTTACCTATCTAATTATCAGGTTATAAAATAATGAATTATTAGTGTATTGATCTATCGATACGCGCTTTGTTTAGATGTTTAAAATTTTCTTAGTTCATGACTTCTAAATAACTTCTATACTTCCTTCTATCTTTCTAAAGGAGAAATACTTTACAATGTGAAGCAATAGAGTACATGGTAAATTTCATGGTTTATTTTCTACATAGTTATATTGTTAATGTTTCATCAGTGTACTTCATTGTACCTAGTCCACAGTTGGACTATATTAGTTCTATGAAAGCAGACGAGTGGGAGTCTTTGTCAATTAGAGGCAGTGGCAAGCAGAAGACTCCCCAATACTTGACATGCCACTTCCACAGGTTTATTTCACTTGGGACATTGCGACCACGACCTATTTTATTTCATTATAAATAAGCACAATTTAAACAAGTGTTCGAAAAATTTCAAAGCTAGTTATGTATATGTTTGTGTGCTCAGATAATTACCAGTTTAGTTGTTTCTGATTAATATGAACAAGAATATTACCAATAGCAAGTTAAAATTCATTTAAATTTGTCTTTCGTATTTATGCATATGAATAAAAAAATGCAGATTGTATTTTAGAGATATTTTACTCAAAATTAAAAAGAATTAGGTATTGTTATTTAATTTAAACTAAAAACTTAGAATAAAAATGAATTTAAAAGAGGGTCATTAATTTTTGACCTAAGCAGAGATAAGCATTTGCTTTTTTCCTTTTCCATTTTACTAGCTAAAGCAATCTGTGTATATGATCATATGCCACAACTATTATTTCACATGTTGAATATTTATTAAAACAACTTTAACTATAAATAAAATAGTGTTGAAATTTAATTAGATATCGTGATATAGTCAAATTACATGATCAGATATTTTCCCAAAAGAGATATAATTAAGAAAGATTGCAAAACCGGAATGCATAATATAAATTAATTTCATCTTCTAATTGTAGACATTTTACTATTTTCCTTATTTTGCACATCAAACAATGTTCATAAGGGTTATACCTAATAATAGATGTTAAAGGTCTGAATAATTTCTTTTTCAAGTACTTGAATTTCCGAAAAGGAAATTGATTCTAAATCCACAGTCACCAAGATGGATATTGGGGAAATGCTGCGCCATGGTTAATCAAGTAGTTCTACTTTCACGCAGATGCAAAGCGGGGGAGACTCTCGACAGGATGAGACAACCTTTCCTTTTTAGATCCGCAATGTAGAATGTTTGTGTAATTAGTCAGAGAACTGAGACTGACTCGATTTGTTTGAAATGGCTGTGCTTCTCCATAACCCTTTCTGAATACTTTATGAAAAGTAGAGTGACTTTCTGGTGACAAAACTTCAGGCTAATAGATCTTATCATTTCTGATGTAGTGATCAAACAGTAAATCTCTCAAAATGAATGGTGGGAAGTGACTGTTTTCTTTGGCAAACTTATAGTCATGCTTTTTCGATAAAGAACTATTTTCTGAAATATTGAGTTCAAGAGATAGCAAACTGAGATTAATTATTTTTATTTTATTTTACTTCTGCACCGTTCTATGACTCACGCGAAGTGATTTCTATTGTTTCGAATAGTTTCTGGAATAAAATTAAAAAAAAAAAAATCAAAGATATAAATTTAACTCATAAATTGCATAAAAATATATTTACTTTTTTTTATGCCATAAATCGAATACAAACAATAACTTTTTCATTTTATCTACATGAATACTTTGACATTAAAACTTGTTAAAAATCAAGAATAAAGTTAAAACTATAAACACAAATATTTAATCATCTTTGGTCATATTTTTGTTTTTTGGAGGTAATCTTATTTCTAAAGAACAGTTACAAAATTGTTTGAGTGTTAAATATGAGAGACAGAGCGAAGATATACTTTTTTTAAAATTTCATTTATGACCAACATGAAAAAGTTTACGTTGACTTAAACTTTCTAGAAAACAAAAAAAAAAAAATCTATACAATTTTTAAAAATTATTAAGCAAAATTTAATTCATAAGTAGCACATAAATATATTTGTTATCTTTATATGCACCAAATACATGAAAAATCAGTAACTTTTTAATCTTGTCACTTTTATGATTAAAAATTTTTTCTAAAATTAAAAATATCGTTAAAATTTTAAACAAGTTACTAATTTTGTAAAGTTATTGTTTGTAATTAACTATTCCCAAGGAATAATTAATTATTTGAAACATTATTTGAATGGTAAATTAAGAGAAAGAGACAGCCAACTGAAACAAAAAAGGATTATCTTTTTTTTAATTTAATATTGGTTTTGTTAACATCCTTCATAAAAAGATTAACGCTGACTTGAATATTCTGAGAAATATAATAAAAAAAATTTCTACAAAAAATTACACACAAATTAATCAATTATTTTTATGATACATCGAGTACATTAACTTTTACATTAACATACATAACTTTTTAATCACATCGTCATATAACAATCATCTCAGATAAAATTGGAAAATTGGATACATAAATTATTAATTTCAGATTTTCATTGCTTGTAATTAATTGCTTTCTCAAAAAATTAGCTCATAATATTATTTGAAAAAGTGGGTTTCATATTTTTGATACTTTGCAACCACTCAACAAGAGGGTTATATTAAATTGGGGCTAGTAGTATAAAGTGAACTTCAAACAGCTATAAATATTCTTCTATGTAGAAATCGTACACTTAAGTTTATAGATTGAAGACCAGAGAATTCAACTGCTTGATTGGCATTTGTAGCAGCTATTCCTTTGATCACAGCTGAATTTTGACAAAAATAACCATGTATAAAATATTTTTGTGTAAATGTTTTAGTTAAAAATATTTTAGTTATATTAATATCTGTTACAAGGAAAAGATACATTTTAACATGGATGAAATTAAAATGAACAGTTATTATTCTATTCACTTAAATTTCTTTGTATTTTAAAACAAAAATAAATATGGTTTATTTATTTTCACTTGGAAAACATAAATCATGAATTAAAATTCTATATTGCATTGATTTTTGATTTGTTAGAGAAAGGATTAGCCTTCTAGGCTTTAGTTAAAGAGTTCAATTTCAGTATCCCCATTTTAAACTGTAGATTACGGATGAATCAACCCTACTGTGAAGAAGTTGTCGAAGAATAGCAAAGAAGCTAAGCAATGACTATTTTTATTCAGTGATAAATGTTTAAAAGGTTGTATTATAAGTGAAATAGTTAGCACACTGGTAACTATTGGTTTGATTACAGCTTTAAGCATGTATGTTTGTAGTGCATTCTACTTAAACCGTAGGTCACAATCGAATGAGCTATATAGTGTGCCAACAATTGGCCTTGGCGTGACAATTAAACCAAATTTGTGTGATTGTTTCTAGCACCATTCGAACATGGATGAAATTAAAATGAACAGTTATTATTCTATTCACTTAAATTTCTTTGTATTTTAAAACAAAAATAAATGTGGTTTATTTATTTTCACTTGGAAAACATAAATCATGAATTAAAATTCTATTTTGCATTGATTTTTGATTTGTTAGAGAAAGGAATTACAGCTTTAAGCATGTATGTTTGTAGTGCATTCTACTTAAACCGTAGGTCTCAATCGAATGAGCTATATAGTGTGCCAGCAATTGGCCTTGGAGTGACAATTAAACCAAATTTGTATGATTGTTTCTAGCGCCATTCGAAAGAGAAGCAGATAAATAATTCAAATATGATAGGTTTGGCTCATAGTAATAATAATAATAAAAGTGTCAGGTTTGGTTCATAGAATACCGTACGAGCACTTCTTGCTGATCAGGGTTGATTTGTCAGGCATCCACAATTTCAATTGGATTGGGTTTTGTAGTATATTTTTATAATTACTTGAAAAAAAGTAGCAAAATTTTAAATCATCGCTTATAAAGAAACAGTACTTACAAACACTAAAATTTAAATTTAAGTTCTTCTCATGCATTATCTTGCTCAGAATTACCAATATTATATATTTCAGAAATTTAATTCATTCATGGCATTAATAAAATCGTTTAGTTTAGAAGCAAAAAATTAAATGACGCATTATTTGTTCGATGTATATTTAAATGAATAGATAACCTCAGTTTTTAACATCAAATCATACAATGTATCACTTGCAAAAATTCTATTGTAAAAAGTTATTTTTTTAAATAAGTTTTACCATTTTAACAACTACAAAAAAACTCTGACTTTTTTGTTTTTTTTATTAATTTTCAATAAAATGATAAATATGCTTTTTAAATAACCACATTTAGTTTTTATACTTTTTCATTTCTAGACTATAATTAGAAGTTTTGATATAACATTTTAATCGAAAAACGTATCGATAATTTCCTTAAATTCTGCAAAAAATGCCATGTCTTTTACGTTTTCAATTAAAATTAAAGTAAAATTTTTTTGCAGCACATCATTTCTACCAATGTGTGCACTTAAGAAAATAACTCACTTAAGCAGTTAATAATGAGCTGCAAAATGTATTGTTAGTATGTGGAAATCCGTGAAAATATCGTTGATAATATTGGATTTATAAATGTGTAATCCTCTGATAAAGGAGTTTTACAGCAAGATCAATGTGAAAGTCTAGCAGACTAGGACGATTTAAATCAAAATTTAAATATCTACTTACTAAACACTTTAAATTCGAAAGAAAACAATGTAAATAGAATTGTAATAAAAATTTTATAACCTAAATATGAATATATAATTTCAATAATTTCTTGAAGGAACTCCACCTCTTACCTGTTCAAAACTAAAATGTTTTGCAAAGCTGAATTTCTATCTTTGCAACATTTACGTTCTCGTAAGAACATAAAAGCATTCCACCAATGTTTATAAAATGGATAGGAAGTGTATGGAAGTCATTGAAAATATCGTTAATAATATTGGATTTATACATGCTGATACTCAGGTAAAGGAGCCTTGAAGCAAGAAGCTGTAAGTGAAGACCTAGCAGAATTGAACGATTTATATCTAAAAAAATTCAAATTTTTATTTACTAAACATTATAAATTCAAAGAGTGAAGAATCAAATTTTGCCAAGTCATCTAGAATAGGACTAGATTTAGAAGATGCCAACAAAGTGAGGTGCATACGTCAATCTTGAACGAAATTTCGATTCTCCCTCTCGTTCAATTACAGTCAACAATAGCAACACACAATAGGAACAAACAAGGCAACTCATGCCATTGGACAATCTCTATTAATGTAAGAAATAATATCACAATTTTATTACTTCCTACTTATATTATTATATTTTTGCATTCCATTTTTCATTAATTGTCTCAGACTTTTATTTTCAAGGCGTATTTTTTAAAATTTATACTTCAAGTTTTATAACATTTATTAATAAAAATGTTATATTATTACATTATAAAATTATCATGCTTGATATTTCACACGAATATTGTGTTTTTTTTTCAATACTATGAAAGCAAATGCTAACCGCTTAGCTACCAAAGCTTTAAGCTTAAACTTTCAAAGCCGAACTATAATATAAATTTAAAATATTCATCATTGATTTTTAGATATTTATCTTAATTTATTCATCTACCTTAATTTGCATGCTGCTTAGTAACAGTAATTATGATAGATTATAAGTTCTTTATCAAAAATTTAATTATACAGGATACAACATTTGCATTTATTTGTATATTGTATGTTTTGAAGGTAGAATAGAACTTATATATAGCTTTCATTTCTTTAAATTTCTCTATATCTGTGTAAATCTTCCATGTATAATATTAAACAAAATAACATTACTAATTTCACTTGAAAACTTTTTAATGCAAGGATATTAATTATTTAGTTGAATTTATTCAATTTCCTATTAAATTCAGGGAGTTGTTCATGAACTTGTTTAGTTGGGAAAGAATCAAACTTCTTATTCTTTAAGCGTTGCTGTATTTTCATTTAATAGATCATATTCCCAATGTGAGCAATTTTACCATATGGGAAAGATATTCAGAGGTACTAAAAGAGCAAATAATTCATATATTAGATGACGATAAAAGCCACAGTTTAATGCTAAAATAATGGTAGAATTTTGATTGTATGTAAAACTGTAATAAAATAAATAAGACGCATGCTGCATTTGGGGTAATCAGAAAATTAAAAGTTTCTTATCAGTTTATAGGATTGGTACTTGTTCAGCGAACTAGAAATTAAAAAACCCTTGTATATATATCATATATATATCATATATATATCATATATATATATCAAATTAAGTTTCATACCAATAAAACAATGAGATGAAAATTATTTAAGTTAAAAAGAATTGATAATTTTCTTTTATAATAAATCATAAACTACCAGGATGATAGTTTAAATGTGATTTTTCCCATTCAAACTATCATCGCATTATTAAAAGTCTCATTAACTTTTAATAATGCGATACATTTCACACAGACTTTATTACTTATAAATATTAAATCTCAAATCAACGTTATCATCCAAATCTAAATATGAGCCAAAATTATTAAATGAAAGTAAATTTATGGGTTAATGGGCAAATAAATGGAAGACATTGTTAAAATTATATTTTTATCACCTAACTCAAAATTAGTTGAATGAAAGAAAATATATTATTAAAATTATGCTCAAGACTAAACACATATCAATAAATAATACATAATCAAAATGAATAAATAATGCAAAATCAATAAACAATAAATAAGAAATTATTAATATGAAACGAGAGTATATATTTCATTTCATTGAAAAAAAGTGTTTTAAACAGATTGTAATCTAAATCAAGGTGATGTAAATCACGCAACTGTTGTGTTAAGTAAGGATATAATTTTATACAGTTAGCTAAAACAGTTGTAACAAATTTAATGACGCTTAATTATCAATAGTACTAAATAATAAACTGCAGCAATATATTAAATCAATGATAATTAGTATAGAAAATAGTTTAATGAATAAGAATTCAGTCCCTGTTTGGAAATTTATAGAAGCATAAAAGAAAAGAAGTATTTAAAATAATCAAGAATTTTAATAATCTTTCTCGATATTCTTAGTTTCTCAATAAATATGCTCTAATTTTGCTCACATTTTTTTTATATAATTACAATATTTATTAAGTTATTTTTTGTTAAACTTAGTTTTTATGTCTACTAAAGATGGTTATTAGAAGAGATAATCGACTGGTAAATAATTTGAATCCCCACATTAAATATAAAAAACAAAAACATTTTAAAAATATTTTTGTACTTTACTTAATTTTTAATTTAAAAGTATATGAGTGTTACTGTCTCTAACAATACATGATATCTATAAAATTTGGGATACACTTCGATGTTTAATAAATCCTAAAATGATGAAGATTGCATTTATACACAAAATAACTTTATTCATTTATATAAATACAATAAGTTACTTTGTGCATAAATGCAAGTTTATTGCATTTATGCACAAATAATTCCTGTTTTCAGTAATTGAAACAGTAAATTATTCATGAAATAGTTAATATTCAATTTAGTATATGTTTCAGTAAATAAATGCAATGCAGGCGTAATATGTTTGCAAAACATGGGTAACTTTTGCAAATAAAAAATCTATTTTCTTTCTCATCATGAAAAAATAACTTTCCTAAGCGATATTTTGCTAAATTAAATAAAATATTTAAAAATCTACATAAAAACAGTATTGTTTTCTTAATATAGAATAAATCTATTAACTTATTGTTTCAATAATTCTTAAAAAAAATGCTAAATTTGGGTTATTGGAATATACAGCCTTGTTATTGATCGGGATGACGCAGGCTTAATTAACACCGCCTCCTCTGTCAGCACAAGAGTCCATATTTCTGTCTGTTTGGCGATTCTTGGCGCTCAATTGGCGACCATTAGAACGAATGAGAAAGACGCTTCCAGGCTGCCCTCATCTACTTCATCCATCAAAGAACAGGTAAGTCTTTATTTATTCACTAAGAATCTTTTTCTTTTCAAATCCTTCATAAAAATTTATTAAATATTTTTATTACAAAGTATCCGAAACTAAATTTTATTCTTTGTTTTCCTGGTGGCTTCTTCTTGAGTTTAGCATCACTGTGGCTTTCCGATGGCAAACATGACTTAGAATACAAACTGTGAACTTTGCCATTTGTTTGTATTTGCATAAGTTTTTAATTCATTGAAAGAATTAAAAAAATATATAATCTTGTTTAAATATAAATAAAATAATTCACAAGCAATTTGAGTTACTAAAGCAATAATTGTAAATTAATTTGAATAAATGCTTAGTACTGAAATAAAATCAATATTTTCGTTTAGCAACAAGCGCTTTGAAAATCGATTTAGAAGTTGCTATTGCATGAAAACAACAATGTATCTAGATCTCTTGAAAGTATTTTGCATTTGATTTTCTTTAGATTAAACTATAAGAAAAGATTTTCTTAGAATGATTTGAAAGAATTCATTTTGGAAAAATCAATATGGTACTATTATTATATTTATAGTAGCTCTGGGACGGATTTTACAAATGGAAGCTCTTAGAGATTGTAAGAACACTTAAAAATAATTTTTTAATCGAATCCTTTTCTCAAAGGGCTATATTAAAGCCAAGAGTTGCTGTTTTTTTGCCTGATTAGAAATATTTACAGATGATCCTTCCTTCTAAATATATAATTTTAAAAAGTCCTTAAAATGCTGTAACATTATTTACTGTAATCTTATTACTATTTGTATAATATTTTGGTATCTTTGTTTATGCAAAAATGTCAACCTGTGATATGTTGGTTAATCACTTTCTACATTTATCGTTCTTAATTTTCCAAAGTTTTCAAATTATAAAAATTGAATTTTTTTTTCCTGAAAATTTTTTATGCATTTTTTTATTTACTAGAAGAATTAAAATTTCCAGAAAATGTTTTTATTTACAATAGCAGAAACCTGTGGGAGATCTCAAGATGCTAAAATGTTCGTCAAAAGTTGCATAAAAATAACAACTATAATTTTAATTTCATAAATTATCTCAGATTTAAAAATATCAATATAAGCTTTAAGCAAAATATTTTAATATTAGCATAATAAAAAATGAACATTTTAGAAATTAAAGAGCAAAAGTCATATATCATGAGGAATAGTGCTATACTAATAGAGGATGTATTATTAAGGAGATTGGAAAAGAGAATTAATAAATATCTTATAAACCTCAATGAGACTCTTAGAAAATTTTTAAACATGCATGAAACAAAGCAGTTATTTTTATATCTATATGTATTAAGAACTTTGTAATTCTGGAGTAACACATTAAAGACCTATCGGACTATTCACGCGTTTTTTTACAAATTTTGGGTGGTTATGAATTTTTAAATTAAAATAATTTTCCATGAAATAGAAGAAATAGTTGTTTTTTTAATGAATGGCTTGATAAATTAAATAAGACATAACTTCGTATATAGAGACAGATTCTACTGCAAACCCCTATAAGTGCTATGAAATTAATTTAACAGCTGTTCATGAAATGGATACAAAAACTATTCAATTATTTTTCCACACATTCTTTTAGTCCTTTTTATTTTTATAAAAGATGCATTAAAATATACTCTCTCCTGTGTATAACCCCTAAGAAATAAAATTTAATAATTAAATTTAAACAATTCATAAACTTTTAACTATTGCTCTATAATTAAGTATATTTTCAACTTACTTTTGATCCCTGAAGGAAATTTTGGTTATGTGTAACTTTTACTTTGATTGTAATTGAATCGAGAAGGAATAAAAGGAGAAGGAATTTTAAAAATCAATATATGAAAATTTTCCACCAATGCATTTCATAAACTACTAATCTAAAACGTAAAACGCTTAACGTAAATGTTTTAAGTCCTAGCATTTTTTTTTTTCTTTTTTTTCAAATCTATTCCAGCGAATGTGATATTTTTATTTTTACAATAGTCAAATGATTACTTTAAGAGACTCTATATGTTAGTTAATGTTACATAAAAGATCGAAGAAAAGGATTTCTTGAAACAATTGACAGGGATCAATATATTTCATGTTTTTGCTTACTACTGCTAAGTAGTTGATAAGCTGGGTAGTATATGAGAATTCATTATAAAAAATTAGCTTGATAATTAATGTGAATATTTTTTTCTCCACCTAAAGGCCCGGTAATTTTTACTCATTTATCGTTACACAGTAGGCACCTGTGATCCAAGGCATGGAGGCGAGTAGTATTACTCACATAATAGAAGAGTCATTTTATGTTTCGTTACCTGATAAATACCCCATGTATGTTGATTCTATTTCAACAAACAGAAAATCATAATTAAAAAAAATATTTTGCCAAGAAAAAAATTATGAAATTTAATGTAATATATTTTTTGGTAAGTATTTTTTAGTCTTGCAAGTTCTGGATAGCTGTCATTCCAGATTAGCAATTTCGCTGTATAATGTAATTCCAAAAGCTGTGACAAGAATACAAAATATAAATCACTGTAGGTGAAAATAGAAATAATCAAAACATGTAGTGTTCATATATAAACAAATACTTAAAAAATGCTGTTTAATTAAAACAATTTTAAGAACCCTACTTTTTTAAAAAACAGTGTGGTTCTTATATATGTTTTCCAATTTGGAAATATTAAAGAAAATAGAAACTAGTGTTTCTAACTGAATTGAAAAACTAATAGTTAGGATGAACAATGAAAGAGCAAAAAAATATTATCGAATAGCCTCGAAAAAACCGACAAAGCTTCTTGATTTGAAATTGTTTTATACGACGTGTGGAACCCAAGGATGCTCACTGTAAATGACTGCAGGAGATAATTTTAGATGTATTCAAAGACATATTTGGTAGAAGTACCAAGTAATTTTGAGCCATTTTTAAGTGAATGTTGTTTCTATCCGAATCGAAACGTTTTTAATTGTTTCATTTAATAATAGAACGTTAGTTAATAGAACGTTTCTAATTGTTTCAATCAAATAGAATTTCTGAAGTGTTTCGTATTCTGATTATATGAACCTTTGCCAATTATATTTAACATTTTTGAAGAATAAATTATGATGAAACACCCCCTCCCAATGAAGAATCAATAATCTAAGAACTAAAAAAGAGGAAAAAATCACAAACCTTATATCCCTTTTATCCTAATGAAAAATGTTCACAAAATTGTACTTGCTACCAGTTTCCATTTATTCACAGGGGCAATTTTCACAATATCTGATTTGATAATTTTTTTTATTTACTTCATAGCTTTTTGAAAAAAATATTTTTGTTTCTTTTTGGATCATCTTATTTTAACTCTTCTCAATAATTATTAATTTTATCAGAAAATAATGTACTATTTATGAAAATTATAGGTTAATAGTATATTTTGTTCTATAATTAAATGTTAATCATTATTTTTAGATTTTATTTAAGAGCAAATAAAACTTAATGTTTTATAAATTCGAATGTAAAAAGGTTTTGTATCTTTTTATTCATTATTTATATACAATAGAAATTAATAGAGTATATACTTATTAAAATTTCATAAAATATTTAACTAAAATATATTTATAAAATTAAAAAACTGAATTCTTAAAATATGGCTTAAACTTCTTAAAAAGACTGAAGGAATTGTAGAATAAAAAATAAATATAATTGAAGTTTATTTATTTTTTGAAAAATATTTCAATTTCAATCCACTTAGATATTAAAGAGGTCGGCAGCAACACAAATTTCATTTTTAGTTTTATATCAAAACATTTTCAGTTATTCAAAAATAAGTTTAAAGGATTTTTAAAAAAAGTTTTATTGATTAATAAAAAAGCAAAAGTTTTTTTTAATTATTTTAAATATAAAAAGATATGATAAAAAGATCAGGTATGTTTAAAAAGCTTAAATTTTCTATACTGATGTATGCAATTCACATTCGCTGAAACAAGAATTAAGCAAAATGCCGAGAATAATTTCTAAAAATAGACCTCTGTGATTTAGTTGTGTCTACAAACTTGTTAATTTTAAATTCTATTTAAATTTTTCTTTAACTCCTTTGGTTTATGCTTCAAATGAAAACACTTGAGAATTATTTCGTTTGGAACATATTTATCTTTTTGGGAAAGTAAAATTTAGACTGTATGCAAAAATTTATTTACTTCATGAATGACTATTCATATTCATGAATAAATACTCTAATATGAAAATGAGATAGTTTTAAGCAATTAGTGTTTGATAATTCATGAAAGCAAAACTTTGGTCAAGGAAATGCGTGCCATTCTGATACTTCAAAAGGATAAAAAAATACACATGCAAGTAACATTTTATTATGCTTTGCTGATTTCTTTATACCTGTACACATCTTCACACTCCAACAATTTTTTTGTAACTGCACAACTATGTAAATGCAATGTCAAGCCTAAAAAGAGCCTTCTTCATGTGTTCTTTAATTTCAATGTGAATAATAATATAAATAGTAATATTTTTACTGCGTTTCCTACTGTCAACATAGATATACATGAAATGAGTTTCTAGTAACTTGTAAACATAACTCAATGAATAAACGAATTTTCATAACTTTTTGCTTGAAATATGGTTTACACAAGCAAATTAATCAATAAAAAATAGTAATATCAGCGTTATAAATAAGAAGTTTATAACATAAGTACTCTAACTTTTGTACGGATTATCCTTTACTGAAAATTAAGCAGTTAGTTAGGACTGCAGTTCAACTTTTCGTGTATTCATTTCCCCTCTTCGGAGATGGATGTTTGTAGAGGTTTGGAATCCACTTTAAATTCTCTGTATAGATTAAATACTATAAAGTACGAAAAATTATCTTAAAACAAAATAAATAAATAAATTTGTATGGATATAATTATCTCAGATTTTGTCTAAACTGCGAGATTATTTTACATGCTTCGTTCCCAACCTCTGACCATATTTATTAAATCACTGTATACATATTATTACTATATTCATATTATTACTGTACAAATTATCGCTTAAATAAAACTAATGTTATTTTAGGATTGTAAAAAATAATGGAAACTGGAAGGGATAAAACCTCACTCAAAGGATCCCAAACTAACGTTGCTGAATCGACTCAACCTTTGTTAGATACCTCAGGAGGGAACAAAGGCTCACCAATGGAGCCTAGCATTCAAAGAGGGTCCAGCAATAAAGATGTCACTGAGCAGGAGACAGTTGAAGAAGGAAGACGCCGCCCACTTACTTGCATTGACAGCTTCACTAAGAGCATGAACCTTTTGGATCGAGATTCAAACCACATCAATGATTACATCAATGTAAGTTACTGTCTATATTAATCTCCAAATTAAAAGATCATATTTTTTTAATGCAGTGATCACCTTTTTTAAGTAAGTTGAGATCTTTTTCACCATAAAATGTTTTCTTATAAAATGATTTTATATAGCATTTATGTGGCACGGTTTTTTCCCGAAAACATATTTTTATGAGAGAAATTTGATTCTCTTCTAATTTTTTACTCAAGAATAAGGCAAATTCTTACTAATTCAGCTCATTACGAACTCGAATTTTGATTCTTGTATTGATATTGAAACTAGTGTATATTTAATTATCTAATTAGGAATTAATATTACTATTAAATCTATGCTCTTAAGAATATTAAGTGGAATTCCAGTTGAACGGAGAGAATATCCATTCTTCTAATACCTAAAATTCTACCTATCTTTTAAAGTATTAAAATTAAATCTTAATAAAAATTTTACAGTAAATCCGATCTAAAGGCACACATTCACATTTTTACATTCCATTAAATACCAAGAAAGATTTATTTAAGATCTTCAATAAGTTAGTTTTGATTTAATTGAATTAAATATGACACTCATCGATTACTGAAAATGCCTTAAGGTTTTTAAGAGTGTATATGTACGAGTGATTATAATTATGATTCATTGAATATCAAATATGAAATAAATACTATTATTGACTGAGTTTTCGTAACTTCGAGATATGCTTAAAAATACATTTAAATGTATTTTTAAGGTAAAACAATTAAAAAAGGTAAAATAATTAGTAATTTTTAAAAAAAACAAATTAAAAAATTTAATAGCTTATAAATTAATTTTTTGCAAGTGCATTTGAAAAATTTATGTAAAAATAACGGAAAAAATTGAAAAATTCAATTTTTTATAAAAATTGCGTTTATAAAATTGAATAACAAACAAATTAAATTATTAATTTAAAAGTTAAATATTTAAAGAAATTAATTGTATTGCGGATAATTAAATCTCTTAATTCACTTTGCATGATTATCCAATTTGTACAAAAATGTACACAGTATATATAATTATATGCATAAAAAAATTAATCATATAAATCATAATTTCATCATTTTCAATAAAAAATTGAAACTTTTAAACACAAAAGAAACGAAATTAAATTATATTTCAAAAAATACCCGAGAGAGATAAGTGTTAACAAAAAGCTCTTACAGTTAAGGTATCAATATTTCCTATTTTTGACAGTGCAACCTACTTGTAAGATACTTGTATGTTTAAAGTAGCATTAAGTAGGTTTTTTTTCTAAGATTACATAGGATTACGTGATGCAGAAATATTAATACGTAAAATCAACTATGATTCCCTTAAAACTTGTAGTTTTCGCTCATTACTACTTGAATTACGCAAGGTACGCGTTGTTCTCATCATGGATCCATGTTCTTAAAAAGTTATACGTGATGAGAGTAACGTGTATGCAACGTGTAACAAACAACACAACACCTGCAGTGTTTAATAAACAATGACAACTAACATGGCACTTGTTTGTAATAAATTATAAACAGTAAAATTTCGTTTCGTTTGAAATAAGAAATACCAGTAGTGATAACAGCTGCTGTGTTTGCAGAAAGCCTTTGGTCATTAATAAATTAAGCTTTCTATTACATTATTTACTCATTTTAAATGCCTTTCCTTGCAAAATATTGTAATCATTCTTATTTTTATGCAATAAATAAATGCTTCTGAAATGTTAGAATTTTTTCTTATAAATCTTTTATATTAAAAGATGGGGGCTATTTTCATAAAAATATTACACATTTTTTTGTGGGATAGGTAAAGCTACTCCATTTTCTTTATTTAGCTGTTTTATTTGATTTACTAATATAAAACAAAACAATCAAAATATTTTAATATGCATTAAACGTTTTTTTTAAATTGAGTTTGATCCAAAATACAAATGAAACATTGATGCTTAGATTTCTATGACCATGTGTTTCATTTGCTTATGCTGCAATCAACAAACAGCTAATTGAAGTTTCCCTCATTGGGAGTCATATGATTATATCTTTTATTTGTTGATGATCCAATTAATAAATCATGAATTAAAATTTCCATCGCAAAATTAAAATTCATATGAGATATTTTTCATATAAATTCTAAGATTATAATGGAACTATTTGACCTGGGAACCTTATAATGGATGTTCATGATCTAAGAAACATAAAATGAACTGAAGTTTTCTTCGGAGTATTTAAATGTAATGTGACTATTTTTTTCTAAACGTCTTTTTTAGGTGGTATTTGAAGAAATCTTGGCTGAGCCTCGAGCAAACCAGAGTTTTGATCAAGTGTGGAGGTTTGCCTATGTTCTTTTTGCCGGGACCAAATTCTGGGTGTATCGGGTGCTGGCTGCAGTCTTTGCTTTGCCATTTGGCTTCCTCTGGGGCTTAATCTTTTCTCTCTTTTGCATTGCAAGTATCTGGATCATATCCCCGGCAATGTGCCTCGTGGATGTGCTTTTACATATTGTCAGAAGGGTAAGTATTTACTTATAAAACAATATTTTACAGATCTATTAAATGAAGTGAGATAAGAGAGATAAAATTAGAGCAGAAAATTCTTTTGACCTAATAATATTCCCATTAAAACAGTAGGCACTTAACAGTTTGTTTAGATATTTATTTTAAAATCTTTGTATTCGTATATTGTAAATAATATTTATTTTGGAAGAAAATCATTTAAATAAATTTTTTCAATATTATTCACGTTGTAAGCAATCCTATCAGAAAAGTTGCATCTCTGAATAAAAATTCTCTTAAGTTTATAATTTTTCTAAAAAATTTAACAATAAATATAAAGAAGTCTCATAGTATGAGACTTCCTTATATATAATCTCTCTCTCTTGTAACATAATGGTAATATTGGGATTTGGTTAGAATCTTTCGAAGACATCGAAAAATTATTCTCCCCCTTTTTTTATGAAAAATGCTCTGATTAGAAATCAAAAATATTTCTGCATTCGTGTTAAGTGAAATTCATTTTAATATTAAAATTACAAAGAATTAAAAATGAATTGTGTACTTAAATGGTTATCTAAGAAAACATTCATTAAAAATAACCTTTGTTTTACGCGTTAAAAATACATTTTTTTTATTATAATTTTTACACGAATATAGCACATATTTTTATTTACAATTTTATAATTTATGTAGAATAAAATGGAACATTGTTTATGTTCGCTTGCGAAATTTAAGGAAAAAACCTATAGGTTTTTAAATACAACAAAGTAATTAACATCCATGGTGTTTTAGGGAACTGTATTGGGATATTTTTAAATATATTGAGATAATAACCAAGATAAATTTTAAGTACTAAATAGAATAATGAATATTGAAAACCTGTGCAATATTCAGTAAACTATGTTATATGTTTCAAATATGATTTTTCGTTATTTTTCTTTGGTTCATAGAAAAATTCTCAGAATTTTATTTATAAAATTATTTTCTAATTTTCCTACAATTTTACTCATTAAGAGTTCTATTCACTAAATTCTTGGAGTTCTACTCATTAAATATGTTCTATTCATTACATTGTTCTTGTGCTATTTTAGATTAAAAATAGTTTCTCTTTCATGACAGGTATGGGGAGGAACAGTGCGAGCTGTTTTGGATCCCTTTTTCCAATCTGCCAGCATCTTGACCCAAGCCAAAAAAGAAACAGTTTAAAGGGAGTTCATGGTCAGTTTTTGTAGAGCGTTTTATTTGTTATTCACTTTATTACTTAGCATTTTACTAAATACCATTTACACTTCGATAATTTTAATGCTCAACAATGTGTTTTGAAACTGGTTTAAAGAAAATCAGATATTTATATCCTACTTTTTAAATTGGAATTTTATGAAATTTTCATACTTATACCTTCACAATCTTTCATATACATTTAAATTGTTAAA
This sequence comes from Latrodectus geometricus, assembly GCA_026290005.1. Lineage (NCBI taxonomy): Eukaryota > Metazoa > Arthropoda > Arachnida > Araneae > Theridiidae > Latrodectus > Latrodectus geometricus. Next base: position 520,097 of record JAPDSC010009390.1, on the reverse strand, counting down.
ATATATATCTACACAGTTTATACTGTTTTTAATTTTTGAAAAAAGTTCTGTCTTATAAAATCTTTAAATTTTGTGCGAAAAAATTAAAAAAGTTTTCTTTTCATTATTGTATTATAATGTTTCTGATTCTAGTAAAGGATTTTGAAGCGGTTAATTATTTCTATTCTTAGCTCATCTTGTTAAGATAGTACTTTTTAGCTGCGTATTCCTTTTGGTTATGTTGATACTATCAACTATGGCTATCAACACAACCAAAGGGAATACGAAGTTAACAACATCACGCAGAAGGCTACAAACTATCCTAAGGGTCCACAGTTTAAATATCACTTTTTGTTGTAAATAATAAAAGGTAAGTTGTCGGAATTGGTAAAAAAGTTTATCAGAAGAATTTGTTTAATCTTTTTGGAAATGAAGCAAATCTCTTATTATAAATGACCAAAATTTTCATTCTGATCAATCTCAGTCAAAAGAATCGTCTTACTACAAAATAACTGTGATAAGAAGATTTTTGAATACAGTTATGTAATTACTTTTTTATTAGTAATATCATGTAATTAAAATTAAATATATTGGAATATAACTACACTGTTCGTCATTTTACGGAAATAGTAAAATGATTCGGAAAAAGTACAGAATAAAATCTTCCAAAAGTTTGTTAAGCGGGTTCCCCTTCTTTAGTTTTTAGTATTTCGACTGACAATTAAGAAATGTAGACTTTTTGAGGCTAAAAAATTATTCTTAAACAAATTTCATACGTCATATGGCAAATTGATTTATACCTACATAATGGTTGAAAAAAAATTTAAGCAGTTTATAATTTTCCTGTAATTTATTTATTTATTTATTTTTTAAAAATTGAATTTTGTTAATATTTCCATTATATTTCCAAAATACTTATATGAATTCTAAAGTTAAATAGTTATTTATTTCAAGCTGTGCCCTGTAAGTATTATGAATTCAAAGATAAGAATCCTTTCTGCATTTTCTTTACTATGCCGCAGTACTTTTGGTAGCATGTAGTATGAGTAGAGAACACTAGAACGCGCGCCCGCGTACATTTTAAGAGTAAGGATCGTGATTGATCACGGGTCATGTATTCTCGGTGATTATCTTTCCTAGTAGTCAGCATTGTGTAATTGTGTTTGTTGAGTAGTTTTACAATAATCTCACCAGTTTATAAGCAATTCAAATGTAATAAATTCTCCGATTAATAAACTAGCAAACACCAATAAGATTAATCGATATTTTTTGTTGCACTATAAGTGCACTTCTGCTCAAAACAAAGTGTCCCATTAGCTGAAAAATTTTTTTATTTATTACTTTAATTTAATGTAATTTTATTGTTATTTTATTTATTTATTTTTTTTACTAAAAGACCAATAATTTATTAAGCGTAATGTGTTCCAATTTCGTAAATGAAGAAACTTTTATAATCGCTCTGTTAATTTGTAATGATTCTAGTCATATGTAGTTAAGTCAAAAATAAGGTACTTTAATATTTTTTATTGTTAGTCATTTTTGTAAGGATACTAACACTTTCTTTCATAAATTATTTTTAAAGCTTCAATTTTTGAAAATTTTTCATGCTGAAAATTTGTATGCTTTTTTAATGTATTCTTGCAGCGAGAAGTGTAACCAAGTATAATTTAGTAACAAGTATAATAATATAATATAATATGAGGCCATGACAAACTGATTGGGAAAGAGGTTGTTCTCATAACCAGAAGGTAGTGAGTTCTATTCCCGACCCATCAGAAGATCCATCGTGCTCACTAATGGAGACTGGAGCACGTAAAATAAATTGTGGTCGTAATATTCTCCAAGTAAAATAGTACCTCTAGGGGTAACAGACCAGGTCTGTGGGTCTTTTGCTTGGTCTCTACATCAAAATCACCAGAACCCGTCATCTTTGAGGGCTACAATGGCACACCTACTCAATGCCCTACTGAAAAAGATACCATCAATTCCTCCCCTTCTGCCGTATCACAGGACCAAAGGGCATAAAAAACATTCGTCCGGGCATAAATGAAAAATAAATATAATATAATATTATAAAATATAATACAAGATATTATTTTATTATACTTGTTACATAAATTATACTTGTTATGATATAAAGTATAACATAATATATATATATATATATATGCTATGTTAGAAAATTCTTATCATAACTTAATATGTAAAATTTTGTTGTATAATGCGTGTTGTTATAATGTAACATAAAATGCTGCTTGTTTTTACTTACAGGTAAAAAAATTTATGTTTTTAAATGCAATACTAAAATATTTATAGCATTAAATGTAAAAGTATTTAAGCTGTATAAGTTCACTTTCCATTATTTATGTATTTTGTTGGAAAATTTTTGCAGATTGATTAAAAATTTGTATAAATCTCTACTGCGTGTTATTGTTGTATAAATTTTTTTTATATTTACTTTTACTCTAGATAAAATAAGAAATAATTTCTTAACTGTAATTGTTTGAATATATAACCTCGTTTTCACGAAAAAAAATTTTATTTTTAAAATATGGAAAGTGATAAAGCCATATAAATGGACTTTTCAAACACTTTTGTAACTATTCTTGGTAACTTTACTAGAAAACTTTTTTTATTGGAGGACTGAATAAGTATGAAATAACTATCTAAAGCAAAGTAGCTTTTTCTTACAGATGTCTTAGTAGATAATAGATGTTATAGAATGCCATGTCATGATTAAACAGGTTAATTGTAGTCGCATTGTGTTTAAATGTTGTTCTATGTCATTTTTTTCTTTATTTAATATAACATATTATTACCATATATTACCTACAATTTGCTCAGCTTTATTCATGTTCTTATCTAACGATTGAACTATGCATCAATGCCTATAAATCTTCTCACTTAGAAGGATTCTTTCCACTATTCATTGTAATTACGATTTCAGATTTTAAATCATTCTGAAAACTGCTTCTTTGTTTAAACTAAAGAAATGGAATCCATATAAAATATAAGCACTTATAATTTTTCTAAATCATTTTAAATCTACATTTTTATGCTATGCATACCAGCAATTATAATCTAATATTCGTGTAGAGGTATCTTTCACACTAATTCACATAATTCATAAACATTACTATGAATCATAAAATTTTCTATTTTTAAAATAAATTTCTTATATGTATGTCTTAGTGCCAATGATTACTTGCCTTATGTAAATTATGAAAACACTTACATAAGACCGTTATTTCAAGTAAATTTTTTTTTTCAATATTCATTTTATTAACTGAAATGTCCACCAAGAATTTTAACTAACGTAAAACTTTTATATGCTGTCATTACATTGCTCAAATGTAATAATATATTCAAGTATAAAAGCATGTGACTCAAGAAAAAGGCAAACGAAACATTTTTTGAGTAATTCGTTTCAACATTTTACATCACGAACCATTGATGAACGAACAAGATTTATAGAACTGAAATTGCTCAATTAAGTTCGTGAAATGATCGCTTTTTTTCTGACCGATTGCTTTGTTTTAAGATGTTCAGATTTCTCACATTTTTCATAAGTTTGCCATGTTTTTTAGTGGTTTCAAAAAACTGTCTTCTATTTTGAACTAAATGAAAATAACGAAACTCTTCTGCTTGACAATACACAATAGTAGCCATGTATGATTATGGCGTTCATTTTTTTTTAATATAGAGGAAGCAGTTATGGTAAATATTGTCATATAATGTATTGTAATGTATGTCTTTTAAAACAGTTGAAAGCTACGTTGCTCCATCATTCACGCCAGTGAAAACTTCACCGAACGATAAAGTGAGAATTTTTACTTTGCCTTCATAGTTTTATGGAAAAATCAGTGAACTGTGCTAAATACATTTTGGACTGTTGATAGTCCTTTTTTTTAATTCAATACCTGTTTTAAACAGAACAAACATTTTAGAACAGAAACAAGATGACTAAAATTAATAACAGCGATCGCGATGTAAATTTTCTATAACTCAAGTTGCTGAAAAGGTCACTAAAAGAATAAATAGATTTATCTCTTTACATTCATAATTTTATAGATATAAATTGATAGACTCCACAAAATTTTGAAGGAATTCATTATAGTAAGAAAAGTCTTTATATAATTGCATATTATTAATTAAAATTCTTAGATTCTCCTAACGTACGCCTATTATTCTGACTTATTCCGTTTCTATAATTTAAATCAAGTTCATTAACTTTGGTACTGGTACTATCATCCAGTACCAAAGTTATTAAACTTGATAGACTTAATTTAACAGCACTCCTGTACACATTCAAAAACCAAAGTTTATATTAGCATCACTCCTTATGAAATTCTTTAATCACTAACGAACATTCTAGCTTTGATTTCTTCTCATGTCGATTGTCGTTTTTATCAAATTCCGAAGTTAATCAAAGGCGCCAAGTAAATCAAATTTCTTGACAAGAATGCAAAACTTCTACACATTTTTGAAATAGACATTTTATTTCCATCCATATAGTCAAAAAATATTTAACTCTTTATCGCATTTTCATACTTTGCGATACATGAAAGGTACTAACTTTTAATCTTACTATAGGTATGCATTGTCTTATAGTCCATATAATACAACTTTGAAATACATATTTACTAATTTTATAGAATGTTTTATTCTCCCATTTCAATGAATCCTGTTTTAAGTGGTAGATATATGACAGCTAAATTATTTTTAGAAGCAGTTTTCAGGTAACATATTTTGAGAACATTTTTGTAGACCTTTTTTCGGAGCTCTAAAAAAGTTTGATATTAGTTTATTACCATTGTTTTTTATATATACTGAAAATAAAATTGCTATTGAATAATTTTACACATTTACAACAATTCCTGAAATCAAAATGGAGAGTTAATCCTATAGAAATTGGATTGATTATTTTATTCCAATTTGATTTATTACATTTTCATCTTTTATTGTGATTAAAAAAAACTTAGAAGTTTGTACAGATTGTGATTGTATAATCACGGTAAAATATGTTTCATTGAAGAAATATATTTCTTCATGAACAACGAATCTTATTCATTAAATATATTGTCAATGATAAATTTTTCCCGGCAATTATATTTTATTAAATGTGCCGTTAGAATAAATACAATCATTATTGTTCGTTGAAATTATATTATATAAGCAATAAAAATGCAAATATATTATAAAATGATCTCATAATATATTAACAATTGTTGTTGCTTATCAAATATTGGAAGTCAAATATTATAAAATGTTATTTCAATTGTTAAAATAATGTTGATATTTGTTATAAACAAAAAAAATTAGCAAAAAAATTGTAAAAAGTTATCAGAATAAGTAAATTGTGTCATTGAAAGTTTAAAATATACTATATCTTACTTCTAATGGAAAAATTTTAAAACAAAGATTTATTTTTAAAATATATTTCTGTTTTAACAAATTGATTATGAACCCTTAATATATTTTTGACGAAGAAAAAGTAAAATAATTTTAATGCACAATAAAACAAATGAGTTAACACATAATTAATAAATCATATGAAATTAAATATTACAAGTTTAGATAAAAGTTAGATTTTAGAAAACAGTTTCTTGAAAAGAAAATTACTTAGTATAACATATTAAAAACAAAAATTCCAAGACAATTTTTAAATGCTTAAATTTATTTCATTGAAAGCATCCACTGAATATTTCATTTTATACGTACATTCTTAGAAATAAGAGGCTTTTTGCAATATTAGAAACTTGAATTCATATTCATTTTCTAATAAAAATTTTTAGAAACATTGTATTACTATGAAGGTATTCCCAGTATTTTTGTCTCTTATACATTATTTCTGAGTGGAAATTGCTACTTAAAAACTGGATGTATATTTGTAGTATGATGCGATATTTCTTGTATTCTCTCTATATAAGTATCTGTATACAAATATTTCTATGTTATTACTGCACATCTAATAATGTATGAAATAAATGTTTTGTGTTATCGCTATCTCAATTATTTATTGCTTTTTAGTATGTAGAATAAAAAATCAAATAATATAAACCACATTTTAAAAGTCTTTTTAATCTATTGAAAAACTACCGTAAGAGAAAAAAAAAGGAAAACTGCTTATAACTGGCTGAAAAGTTTCAAATTAGACTACTTGAAATGTACTTAATTAATTAATGAGTTTCAAATGCACATATTTTCAGATATATACTTCTCGATTTAATGTTTCTTTATTATTTCTCTTTCATACAATATTCAAAATAGCAGATTTCCTAAAATGTATACATTCAAAATATATTTTTATGCTGTATGACGTTTTCATGATTATTCATTGAACATTATAAAAATTTTATCCAAAAGAAACCGAAAACAGCTTATCTTTATTAAGCAAATTAGAAACACGTATGACGTAGATTGTTAATGAATAAAAATTTTTTGAAATGAATTTAAATTTCTGGCAGCTATTTTAATTTTGCTTAAAGTTACTCCAAAGAATATGAAAAACGCCAATAGAATCACTTATGTTAAACTTTTTTAATCTATATGAAGAACATCCTGGGAGAATTAAATTATTGAACTTCAAAGGAATATACCATTTACAAAAGGCCATATAATTTAAATTTTCATTTTTTTCTGAAATACTTTTCTTATTTAATTTTGAAGTGACTGGGTCAGTTTTCTTGTAGAGGAACACTTTCCACTCCAAAATATGGAACTTTGCTATTTTTAAGCTATTTTGTGTATAGTAGTTTGTCTGTTTCTTCTACTTCTTCAAAAAAATATTTTGCATTACGAATAAGCTGGCATATGTCAGTTCTTGTATCTCCCCTTTAAGAAATATTGCTCTTGCTACTATTAAATATTTCTCTGAAAAGATTTCTTATTTCTAAGCAAAGTTTAATTTATTCTTAACTTCTTCCCAAATCTCTTAATTTTCTAACTCATATTTTTATCTTACAATAGCAAACTAATAGGAAAAAAAAATCGCACACACACAGTCCAAATTTGACAACAATTTTTTTTTTTTTTTGCATTCGATGTAGACACTGAAAACCATGAAAGATGAATATTTATACTTTGAATTTTGCGGAGATTAGAAAGATTAATTCAAAATACAAATAAAAAAAGCACAGTATTTATATATATTTGTATATTTATACACAATTTTTTGTTATTAGCTTATATGGGAAAATTTTGGTTATAATTAAATACTACATTTTCACAAATTTGTTCATTCACTTAATTTTTCAAAGTTATATTTATAGGAAAAACTTAAAAATTACAAAAAATTCCTTCTTCATGAAATAAAATAATTAGGTAAATGAATTTTCTTAAAAACCAATCACAGAACACTACATGACACTTAAACAGAAAATATGTGAATAAGTTAATAGTAGATATCAGTAAATGGTAATTTATGTTATTTATTGCAGCATGATGCATAACAGAAAAATCTTAACTCTTCTTAATCTCATCTTTTATAGTCCAATATGATAATAATTTTTATGGCCTACCGGGGACAGTAATAGAGTCAGAAAGCAATATATACTTGGTAAATGAATGAATTCTGAAGAGAGAAAATCCCAGCAGTTGCAAATTTTTCATCCATTACGTTAAAAGGAGTTTATAATTGTAATGGTGTGGAGATTGGTATAATTTTTTCAAAAACATTGAAAATTTAGCGGAAATTTATTTTTTAATATGAAAAGATATCATTTTAAGTGAAATCCGGAGTGGATGCCGGCTGGCTTTACTTTAAGGTTTCTAGTTCAGAGAACTCTAACCCTCGTCTTGAGCTAAAAAGGAATGTTGAACTATGGCTGTTTCTAATTGGCTTAAGTAAAAATGTGCTTTAATGGGGCGTGGCTTACGATCTCTAAGGAGAACGCAAGTAAAAATTAAAATAACTATCAAATAATGAATTAAGTTAATAAAGTAGAGTTAAAAATTAAGAAAAGTTAATTAAAAATTGTACAGGGAGAATAATAGATAGCTTATTTGTTGGAATTAAATTATTTCATGAGTTCCATTAATACAAATAAATTATCCATGGGGGTAGTTTGTTTCCTAAGTTCTTTTAGTGTTTCTGATGGTGAAGTACCTTTGAATATAACTTTATTTCTTGAAAAATCTGAATAAGAGTACAGAATTCGCTTTCGGCATTGATAGCCTGTTCTGAGGAAGTTTCAATGGTTGGGGGGGGGGGTGAGCGTTACATTTTGAACAGCGTTAGCATAGGAAATTCCAATTCTGACTGGATTGCTAATTTTTAGTTGTTTTTTACTTATTTGCTGGGCTAAGTTAGTTCTTTTTGGCTTAGGAAAAACAGAGCAACCTTTATAACTGTCTGGATATTTACAATTGCAATTGCATCAGAGAGGGATCTCCATCATATCAATTTGGCAGTTTTTCGTATTGTGTGGTCTTGCACATTTGACACATCTAGGTGTCATATGGCACATATCTGCAGAGTGATTAAATCTCTGGCAGTTGAAGCACTGCATCACCGAAACGAGTCCTCTGTAGGGCTCCAACTTGATTCCAGAGATGCGACAGAGTTTTAATGCTAAATATGTTGGCGCCATTTGTTGGCGGAACAACGTGAATGTGGAATTGTGGCATGAATTTTCCTGTCTTAGGATTTTTCATTTTATTGACGTTTGTCGGATGGAAGCCCACCTTAATTAAGTCATTAGCAATATCATCAAGGGATGTGTAAAGGGGCAAGCCTCGAATAACATATTTGAGAATTTTGACATTGCGACTTTTTAGCAGAATATATTCAATTTTATTAGCTTCAAAATAGGCAATCATATTTGCATGGCATTCATTAGTGGGAGGAAATACTTTTAGATTAGAACCAGAGGTTCTGACCTCAAATTTATCAGTTACTGCGATTTTTAGATTTTCAATGAAAGTTGTATGACTTTCGCCATACCTAACTATTATTGGTGGAACTTTCTCATTCTCAGGTTTTGTGGGCGGAGCTAAGTCCTCAATAGTTTCCATTTCTTTTTGATCTTCTAGTTCATCAAATTGATTTTTCATAAAAATAGGTACTGGTCGATTAACCACTGGGGGTTTGACAGTTTTCTTAGGTTTTTTAAATGTCTCGTTCGAGACTTTTTTTGCCCTTTTTACGGGGCGTGCTGGGTTCGTATCAGAGGGCATGGAGATTGCAACATTAGCAGTATTGGCATTAGTTTCTACAGAATTGCTGGGGGAAGCCAAATCAGAAAGAGCATAGTCACCTTTACTAGAAAACTTGTTAGTTTCTCTGAAGTGTCTTGGATCTCGCACCAATGAGGCTTCTATTTGGGATTTACAAGCCTGGGTATGTGGATCATTAAACATATCTTTCGATTCCTATGTCTCTAGTAAATTTTTAAGGCTTTCAATATACTCAGCAGAATGAATGATAGGAGAACTATCCTCATCAAGTTGGAATGACATAATGTGTCATCAGTTGGTAGCACTGAAAAGTGCTTTTTGTTTCCCAAAGGGCAGAGGAGAGATTTAGGAGCAGAGGAGAGATTTAGGAGATGAGAAAAATGGACAGAGCACGAAGTGCGTCCGTCTCTAGCCGACGAAAAGTCAGGAATGAAGTGAAATCCTCATTCCGTTTGTCCACCTGACTTTTGTCCAGGATTGATTTGAGAAGGAAAATGCATGAAATGGAGTGAACTCGTATGAGAATGTCGGTCTTCGCCTAACTTAAAATATAAACCTTATTTCATTTCAAAACATTGATTGGTAAATACTTTTTTATTTGTAAAATTAATGTTCTTTCAATGCTTGCGTTTTCGACTTACACAATATGTTGCCAATCAGAAAGCCATTGGAACGCGGAGGAAAAGTATCCCAACTTCAATATTTAAAAACTTTGAAAATAAAGAGAATATTTTCAAACATTTTATTCCTCCTTCGGTTTTTTTTTTTTTTAGAAATCTACACATGAAACTTTATTTCATTGTTTTGAGATATTTTTGAGCTTCTTTTTACATTTAAATAAAACTTAAATCAGACGTGATTTTTAATTTTTTGGTCTTTTGCTTATATCATCATAATGAATGTAGGAAATATCTTATATAAGTCCTGCTTCTGTTTTCATTGTATTGATTTAATGTTTGTCTTTTCAGTTCTTAACAAGATTAGAACTTGAAATATTTCTTTTATCATATAGTATCCGTCTTGCGATTTCTCAGTGCAAATATTTATCTTTAATATCATAACAAACTGCAACTTTAAAAATTCACTAATTATTTTCTTTTTGTTGATTTTATACCTTGATTACTTTTCTTCTTATGTAATCCTTATAAGCAAAATCCTCATTTTAATCCGACAAAAATTTTAAAAGGTAAATTGGGAACAAATACACAAAATAAAGAGAGACTTATCTCAGCTGGGAATGTCGAATTTAAATAATATCCTTCTTTTGGAAATTTTGATTTCAGAGGTATTAAGATTAATTAAAAACACACATGATTAAACTGACATTAAATCCATGTAAAGATTTTTGTGTATCCATATAATTTTATCTTATCTATCACAGAATTATTTTCGTTTCAAGAAAGAAGTTCGTGGTTCTTTTTCCACCTTTTTAAATTGCCATCTATGTGTAACAGGTGGGAGTTGAAAAATATATATGGCATCAATTTTCCTCTTTTTTCTACTTCCCCACATTATAATCGTTTTAAAAAAATTATTAGTGTTTACTACTTTTTTGATTTTTGAAAAAATGTTGTTTTTGTCATTAGTAACGAATGTGATTTCCCTTTCACCAACACTTCGTCAATCAGAAATTAGTTGGAAGAGGGATTAAAAGTCCAGACTTATATTTAATAACTTCGTTACTAAAGAGAATTTTCAAGCTTTCTACATCTCATTCGATTTATTTTTAGAAAATCCACAAGTGATATTTCATTTCGTGAGGCAAAACATAGTTTTGAGATACTGTTAACTAAAATATTTTGTGATATGCACACTTTCATATGTTAAACTGTGAAATTTGTAAGCGAATATTTTCTCATTTAAATTGAAATTTCAAAGAGAAGAGATTTTTCCATATTCGTTGAGTTTTTGTAATTTCCGTATGCCGTAGAGAAAAAGGAGCTTATGTTTTGCTTCCGTTTCCATGACATTCTTTTAATGTTTGTTTTTCCAGTTCATAACTACACTGCGCAAAACAATTTAAGGATACTGTAAGATTTTTATAAAACCACAGAATAAGAATTTTATTTTGCATTAAATGGAGAGAGTCATAAATTCAACTTTTTGTAATTTTCATTTTTACAGTATGAAAATTTGTTTGCTGCCTAAGGCAGCACTTTAGTGGCAACTTATTGAGATTTGACTTTAAAATTAATGCAAGAGAAAGAAGAAAAAAAAGGGATTTACGTTCAGTAAGCTTGTATCGAGGACTGCGATGTCTCAACGAAGCCATTTAACTGAATCAAAAGCTTGGAATGTTGACGGTATAGAGAGGTGCAAAACACAATCCGAAACAGTAAAAGTTATTGGAGTTCCGCAACACGTGATTTCTAGGATCTGAAACACTTTTTTTGAAGACTAGAAATGCAAGCCCAAAGGTTAAGACATAGTCGTAGACTTGCAACAATACCCCATGAAGGCCTTTATTTAACGCTAATGGCTCGGTGACACAGAAATATGAATGCCACTCTTCTACAACGTCACATCCGCTTGACAACTGATATCGCAGATTAGACACATATTGTCCGAAACTGGCTTCACACTGAACGACTGTATGCTGGCTGACCAATGGTGTGTGTTTCGTTGATAGCAAGGCACCGTCACGCCCGTATTGAATGGGAAATAGAGCATGTGAGCTGGAGTATAAATGAATGGTGCAATTTTATTTCCTCTGACGAGTTCCGTTTTTCTCTTCATACTGATAATAGGGTTATGTAATTTAAAGGGAACGTTGCACTAGAAATATTTCTGCTTTTGTGTATGAAAATAACAGATTTGGTTGTGGGAGAGTGATGGTCTATGCTGACATCTCCATTGATGGGCTCACCGATTTCCATATCATTCGAAATGAAGCTCTGTTCAGTCGCTGATATAAAGTTGAGGACAGAAACTTACAAAACACATTTTAAAGATACATAAAAATATCATTTCTTGAAACTGAAGTTAAATTTCTGTTTAAACGTTAAAGCATGATATGCTTAAAAAGTTATTTAAATGCTAAAGTTACGTCATTACAGTGTGTGCACACGTTAAAAAGCAGATGAATCGAAAGAAAAAGTTAAGGTTAATTTTTCGAAAAAGAAAAAGAACACTTTAAAAGGGGTGGATTGTAGGTACACATCCTCACCTGATAAGATATAAATTAAGTAAGAGTTTGGTAAGTCAGGTGTCAATTTATTAAACAGATGTAAAATAATTTAAATGGAATGTTGCGAAGCGAGTATATACAGTTAGCAACAAGATTATTTTTAAATTCTGATTAATTTTGTTTGTTTGAGATTTTCTTCATAAATTTTATTAATTATATACAAAAGTGTTTCATCATCTCATCATTTTGCAAAAAAAAAGTTTGTTAATAAATTGTGTGTAATAGTTTAAAAGTTAGAAGAAGTAGGTCAAAGGTTTGGTAAGTTTGTAACCACTGGGCCATTTACCTTGATTTTATAGTGAAATTGATTGGAGCCTAAAATTAATCTGCATAACAAATAGACAGTTCTAGCACACACAAATAAATTTTATACAATAATTTTAACTCAAGGAATAGTAAGTACTCCCAAGGGGTTGTATAATACATGGCAATGTATATTTGTAAAATAAAAAATTAGAAAGATTCGATTTCTTGATTTATATACTTAAACGAAAACAATAATTTACAGAAACAAAATATTTATACGAATACAATTATTTGCATACAAACATTAAGAAAACAAAATTCTTGATTAATACAGTTATACATGATAAAACAATCAAATTTATTTAATTGTTTGTTTGAGATTTTCTTCATAAATTTTATTAATTATATACATATAAATTATATATGTCAAAAAACATATATATACATATATAAGAACAATTTTTTTTAATATAAATATATACAGAAGTTAAGAAGGAGAAATAACTGTCTACAAAGTGTGTGATTTAGAAAAAGATTATGACAGTAGTAAAAGGAATGTAATAAGGGAGGGACTAAGTAAGTATACCACTCCTGTTATAAAGAAATAGGCACGATCATGTCCGATTACAAGGTTTGTTTGAAAGCATTCCGAAACTGGAGAGAAGAATTGGTGGAGCTGTTGCTGGCAGCAATTATTTCAGATTATGAAATGTTTACTTATTTTGATTTTTTCATTCTTTTTGGACATTTAGGAAAGTGGATCGGAAGATTTGTTTGTGGTTTAAGCCTCAGTACAGCTCTTGGCCTGTGAAAATTAATTAATTGATATGGATTGTATTTATCAATTTTTTGGATTTCCGTATTAGAAATTTGGTAAAGTTTGTCATAAAATCTAAATGATAGATATTTTATATAGTTAACTAGCGTTAGTATGCCAAGGTTTTTTCTAATTTGTTCATTCCTAATGTAATAAACGGACTGCGTGATTAGTCTAAGCAATTTGCTTTGTTGAGCTTCCAGTATTTTAAGATTAGTTTCTGCAGCCCCGCCCCAAATTAGTGCTGCATATGTGATAATTGGTCTCAAGTAGGCTTTATAGATTAATAATTTGTAGGGTAGTGAAAGTTTTGAGTTGTATGTTATAAGTGGGTAAAGAGTTTTTCTTCCCGCGATGAATTTATTTTTAATTTTATTGATGCGTTGTTTCCACGTTAATTTGGAGTCTATCGTGAGGCCTAAGTAATCAACCTTATTGGTCCAGGGGATATTGTATCCACCTAAATTGATCTGTGGGCGATGCGTTCTCTTCCTTGTAAAGAGAACCGCTTGAGATTTAGTTGGATTGATTTTAATTTTCCAGACCTTCAGCCATTCTTCTATGAACGTTAGATGTTCAGTGAGATTTGAATGAATTTTCAAATGGCTTGAGCTGGTAGAAAGAATTGCCGTGTCGTCACCAAAAAGACAGAGCATGGTGTTTTTATGTTGTGGGATGTCATTAATATATATTAAAAAGAAATGGGCCCAGCAGTGATCCCTGTGGGACGCCTGCATAAATGGGCTTATCATTGGACATGATATTATTAAGCTTGACAGCAAATCTTCTGTTGGAGAGGTAGTTATTTATTAGTTTAATCATTGGAAACGGAAATTTATATTTTATAAATTTGAAAATTAAGCCATAGTGCCATACTCTGTCAAAAGCATTCTCAATATCGAGAAAGATTCCTCCAGTGGATTTTTTTTTAGCAATTCTTTGAGAAATTTTCTCGACTGCTCTAAGGAGCTGATGTGTAGTGGAGAGGTTTTTCCTAAATCCAAATTACTGTGGAATAGTAATTTTGTGGTTATGATCATGTTCTAATAGGATAGTAAGAATGATTTTCTCTGTAATTTTGGCCAACGTGGGAAGAAGGGATATAAGTCTGTAGCTAGTGGGGTGAGATTTATTTTTTCCTTGCTTATGAATTAGAATGATGATTGCCTTTTTCCAAGCTGAATGAAAGTATCCAATTTTAATAATACTATTAATAATGGATGTTAAATAGCAGATGGCCCTGACCGGAATTTGTTTATCATTCTGTTATTAATTCTGTCATGGCCCGGACTCTTTTTAGTTTTTAAGTTTTGGATAATCTCCTCAACATCAGAGGCGGCAATTTCTTTCAGTTGTTGTTGAGGTAAGTTGTTATTTTGCAAGACATGGGAAACCTCACTTTGGATGAGCTGCTCAATAGTTGGGTTGGGAATGTCATTAGTCTTGAATTGCGTTTCAAACGAATTGGCAAGACATTCCGCTTTTTCATTATTTGTAGTGGCTACAGCTGTGCCATCTATAAGTGGTGGGAGAACCTCGAATGATTTTTTTCTATTATTGACCGCTCTCCAGAAGGAGCCATCCTCCGCATTAAGGTTGGATAGGTAGGAGTTCCAGGTTTTTTGGGTATGGGTTGTTATTTCATATTTAGTTTCACGTTTTAAAGCATTGATCTTGTTTTTAGTGATGGGGGATTTGGTTCTATTAAACTGTTTTCTAAGCCTGTTTCTTTCTTTAATTTTAGTGGTAATTATGTCAGGTAAGAAATCAGTATTCCTGTTGGGTTTGGGGAATTTACTAAATTCAAGTGCTGAATTAATTATGTTTGTAATGTTACTCGCTTTTTCTTCAATTTGATTGGGGGTAACAGCTATTTTAAAAGCTTTTGTTGGAATAAGTTCATTAATTTTGCTTCTAAATTTGTTCCAATTATGGCAGGTGGTCAGCCCTTCACTATGTTGTTGTGTCGGTAATCCGAAGTAGTTAAGTACTGGGTAGTGATCAGATGGTAACTCCTCCAGTGTTGTCAACTTCATGGGAGGTAGAACACCCCTGGAGAGCATGAGGTCAATAAAATTCCCGTGAGTACGGCCAGAGTGAGTGGGTTTGTCAGGTCTGGAAATTATAAAATCTGTGTTGGAAATGAGGGAGTTAAACACAAGTCCAGAGTGATTGTTGTAGTTACAACCCCAACTGTGGTGCTTGGCATTTAAATCGCCTGCTAGTATAATTTTGTGGCTAATAGCAGCTAGATTTTCTATATCTGTGGCGAGTAGTGAGCTTTTGGTGGGGGAAACATAAAGTGACACAAGGGTGATGTCTCCTGAATTTGAGAGATGCAGTTTAACTATTGATGCTTCAGTGAAATTTAAATTAGGTGTGGGGACAAGCGAATGACTAATTCTTGATTTAATTAGAATTGCTGTCCCTCCCTGGGCTAGTGCTCTATCATTCCTGTATACATTATAATTTGGAAGTTTAAGAGAGTTTCCACTAGTAAGGTGGGTTTCTTGTAACATGATAATGTCTGGATTATTTTTTATTACAAAGTTTTTGAATTCACAATATTTTTTGAGTATGCCGTTCGTATTCCATATCATAATTTTTTTATCGCCCATAACATTAATTACCATTAGTACTATCTGTAATACTAAGGGCTTTCAGAAGAATGTTGAGTTTATCAGTCTGGTGGACAGCTTTTTCCAAGAGGGGGACAGATTGCAGAGGTGCTGGATAAGCTTTAAAAATTAAATTGATTTCCTTAAATAATTTCATAATTGATTGGACGTTTTCAAATTGGTTGATATCCTGAAGGGGGTTTGTGTGTTTGGGAGGTTGTTGCTGGAGTGCTACTTTTTGGGCAGCTGCATGGGCAAAAGTTAAGTCTTTTCTCGTTATGTTAGCAGTGGGGATAGTAAGGAGGGCAAAAGTTAGAATTGAACTTAACGTTCTTGTTTTTATTACAAAATTTTCATTCGCTTATATGAAATTTGTATTGATTTTTCCCATTCATGTTCCACTTTTGAAATATCCCATTTCTGTCTAAATCACACACACACACATTTAAAGAATTTATAATTAAAAATCTTATTGATAAAGTCAACCATTAAACAAATTACATTATATTTAGTTTTGTAGTTTCTTCGATTGACTACTTTGGAATAAGTAATTTTATATTAATATTTTATATTACTCTTATAAAATAACATATAATATTACTTTCTTTTATTAACTCGCATCTGGCCAAATCAAATGTTTTAACATAAATGAAAACAGTAAGAGTCCTTACTGGAGGTGTTTACTTAAAATTTTCCTTCACTACTACATTTTACTTTTTTTAAACTCAATATTATTTACATTTGCTTTTTTAATTATTGTTTCTCACTTAATTTCTTATATTCTCGTTATAATTCAATTTACATATTTATATCATACAGCAATTATTTTTATTTTTCGTAAGTTCGAAAGTTTTATTTTTCGTAGGATTGAAATTTTTTAATTATGTAAAAATAATTATATAGAACTTATCTCATTTCTTATGACATAGAAAATCTCAAAATATTTGTCACATTTAGATGTTTTCACGACTAAAAATGCAAGTAATTTAAAATCCAGGAACAAAATCATTGTTTACTCATAATTATCGATTAAAATTGATTTTTTAAAATAAATTCTAAATAGAGTTAGATTTTGCGATATATATTTTCTTTAAGACAAATTCTCTTTTTTCTGTCATTTTTGAGATAATTAATGTATTTATCACCTAGTTTATAATTGAAACAGATTTTCATATAAGAAATGTTTTATATTCTTCCCATTTTGAATAGGTACAGAGAAAAACCACGATAATGATTGGTAATATTAAATATAAAATATAAATGCTTATGTCTTAGAACGAATAAAATTATTTACATTTCTATTAAAAAAATATATTATTATAAAAATATTTTCATTTTTGAAACCGTGAGGATAAAGCAGATCTTAATTTATAGCATAGGTTCTCAACCATTTTTTTATTTATGATGATTCCTGAAAATATTTTTGATGTAGATATAATATCCGTTATTTGCTATAACTTGTTATTGTAATGATGATTACATATTATAGAAACCTTGCCCATATGTAAATAATTTTATTAAATTATTTAAATGTAAATGATCATCAATCTAATCTAGTAAATGTTAATAGTTTCAATGTTTATCTATTTTTTATTACATCAATTTTTTCCTCAATATTTTTTAATGTATAACTATAGATTATAATTACAGTCCTTTAGATGTTTCTCAATAACACTTAACGAGGTATTGTTGTTTTATGATATTGAGAACTGTTATTAAACATCGTGTACATTTTGTAAAAATCTGCACGTAATTAATGACTTCATACTTTCAAAATTAGTTTCCTGCTTTTGAAGGAAAATAGTTTCTACAATTCTTCTATAGAGTTTAGTAATATATTAAATTTGTTAGCAGATTTCAGTATCACTTTGAAAATTATAGTTTTTTTACAATTTTTCAGCTACAGTTGCTTGTTTTTTACACAGTTACTACAGGTAGCTGTATAATAACTGTAGTTTTTAACAATTTTATTTCAGCTAAAATATTACTTAAACTTACTTTTAAGTAAGTATACTTATAAAGTAAATGAAGTTATTTAGTAAAAGTTATATTATTAGTTATTATTTTCTTCATATTATTGAAAATTCAATAATATGAAGCAAACAATTTAAAAGAAGTGAGAGTTTCACTGAAAAGAAACATGTGAAAATTTGCATCTATATTTTGTAATTCAACTCATTTCTATTTACGTTCTGTGGTTAATTCTTTTCACTTTAAGTTAAAAAATTACTGCGATTGAAATTGAAATAAGTTTTCAATAAAAAATTATATTGTTTAAATGTTGTTTCCATGTTTCCTTTTATTTCTAATGTTATTTTTTAAGAAAATGTTCATGTGAGTTACTTTCAAAATTTGTTTTTTAAAGAAGCAAATAAAATGGATAATATGCAACTGCTTTAATATGTATTCTATAACAAATGTCAACACCATACAAGCAAGAACTGTCATTTTTAACAGTACTTTACAAACAAAAATTCTAATGGCTATTCCATGGATTTCAAACAATGACTAAAAATTATATATTCTACATAAAAAACAGAATCAAAAATTATATCAGAGAAAAATTCTAATATGAAAATATTTAACAAAATCAATATTCAAATTGTATGAAACATTTAAAACGAAATTTCAAGACGTGGAATCATTGTATAGCTCTGAAATACATTCTGAAAACTTGACTAATACAAAATAGACATTATATGAGTAAAATAATTTTATACAATGATAACAATGCTTTGTAAAATATTTTATTGGTGTTTACTCGTTTGGTAAACTATAAGTTTCCAAATAATTTATATTTTATAAGACGGCATAGTATATCGTGTTTTTATACATTTAACTAAACATTCATGATTCTCAAACTCAATACGTGTCTATAAAAATGAATTTATAATTCTCAGTTAAAAATACAAGTTATATTCAATACTTACATTCAATAAAAATATACTGTCAAAAGATCTTTGAATGAATAAATATCTAAATTTGAATATTTATTCATTCAAAAATTTCTTAATACCCTATAAATTAAACCATTAATTTTCACAAGAAATACATATTCAAATTTAAAACTACAGAAACACTGTTTAGTTTAAAGTTTGAATGAATATATATTTAAAATAAATATTTACTTTATTATCATTCAAAACAAATTACAGTAAAAATAAATTTTTATTAACATTATATTCTAAGTTTAATTTGTTCACATATTTCCTCGAAACATCCACGAATCTAATAATTCACTTTTCATTGATTTACAATAAGTTCACGATAGATTGTAAAGCTACACATATGTAAACAGGCATTCGTTTTTACATTCACACGCAAACATATATACAAATAATTAAACTTTGTTAAGTAGTTTTTTTGAACTTAATGAAATTACTTCATTAATTCAGGAGCATTATTTGAAAATGATCATTATGTAAACGTTTGTAAATCTATTGTATTTTTCATATTAAGTTTCAAATGTTATGGTATCAATAAAAATAAGTGATTTGCAAGTAAGCATTGTGCACGAATACGTTATTTATTGCTGTTTAAATAGACTTAAAAAAATTACATTATTTTATTTATCAAATATTTACTTTATTGATTTTTTTGTTCATTTTTAAAATTTTTTGTGTAAAAAAACGCCGTAAAAAAGTTTTAAATAAATAAAATCTTTATCTTGGACATTTTATTTACAACTTTGAAAAATCCCCCCCGTTGTTTTTGGTTTCCAAAGATTCAATTGCAACAAAAGTATTGCTGAGAAATTTATTAAACGGTCAATTAAGAGCAGCACTTCGCAGCTATTATTGCTATTTAACTTTCTGAATTAAATGCCTTAGAATAGTTTAAAACTGGAAAAAAACGTGAACAATTTTCCTAGATTTAAAAAAAGCTGCAAAAAAATGTATCAAACTCATTACACTTTTGGCGAGTATTTTCGTTTCAGTTTTATAACACCATTTAAGTATTTAACCGCAGAATTAAAATAAATGTACAAGGAAATATAATGTTCATCTGAATTTCACCTCATACATTCAACAAATAAAACCTTTAAAATTGAAGTTTATTCATAAAAATAAATAAATAAACTTTTATAAAAGCTAAATAATTTATACAGCAAATATGATAATTTTCATAATAAGAATAAAATATATAAATGATACAAATATACATATTTTTATTGCCACCCATACCATCTGTGATTCACACTAATATTCTTAAACATTTGATACTCCATATATATATTTACTGTGTTTAAAAATGATATGAACACACAGACGAAATTTTGATGTTAAAAGACTTCTATATGGATTAAAACTTCGCTGTTTGTTTCTCATAAAATTTCACTACATGATTTTAAATACGAAAATTTTTTGACTTTCCAAACTGAAGAATTCTCAAAATTATTAATAAACATACTATCAATTACACTTTTGATAAAAGTGGCTATCGTTTTTAATATTTCAAAGATGATCAATTAGTTTGAAAAGTATATCAATAAAATTTACATTCTGTCGAAAGAAGCTTAAATTTGTAACTAAAAAGTTCTGAATATAGAACTGCAGAAATTGTTCTTGCTTTGTATTCCACTTTGAAGCTATCCTAATGATATTTAGCTCCAACAAATCCTACATAAAAAACGTAAAAACACGTGTTCCTACAGGTACATATTTTGATATATATTTTTGGGGAAAATTTTAAGTCATATTACGAATGAAATACCATATTTTGCGAGAAAAAAGACTTTCGACTTATAATTGAATAACTAAAATCGAATAAATCTTAGTAAACTGCTTAACAATTTGCAAATGATCAGATTTCAGAAAAGAGAACATGATGCAAAATTCCAGCAAAATCATCAAATAAAATACTATAAAAACATGAAATCATACAAACTTAACTGAAATATAGGAATAATGATTCATGAATTTTAGGCAATTGAGAAAAAGGAAATACAACCCCAAAATTAATTCTTCATTGATGTGAAAAATATATCAAAAAAGGAAAAGAAAAAACTCTTGCCAAACCGAAATTATCTTAAACTACAGAAAACAAAATTTATTTTGAACTCTCTTATCATTACCGTACGCCTCGTGATTATCCATCGTCTCTCATTTCCCATCGCCTCGTAATTTCAATCTATCGTTTGTCTATGCCTCGTGATTTCCTCGTCATTTTCTTACATTTCGTGATTTCTCTCCGTTGTATTTGCACTTTGCATTTCAATGACATAAATTACTACATGATTTTATAAAGAAGCATGCTTTGTTTTCAATTTCAAGCTTCATTCTTTCTACACATGCATTTTTTCCATGATTTTTTCCTCCTACTCTGATCTTTAAAAATTAGAATATATACCTGATTTCCATTTTACTTTATTTTGTTATCTACAAATGTCAGACATTTAACCATTAGCCTTAAATCTTGCTTCCTAATATTTAAGAACAATAAATATACCAAATATATAAAAACATTCAAAGAAGTAAGATCTGACAGATTATCGTGACTAATAGAGTGAAAGTCATTCTGAGGTACACAAATGAGATGTCACACCTTGGGATAAATCCAGGACCTGTATATTTGTGTGATATAAATGTTTGGCATTTATCCGAAAGACTTTTATTCTTATTTGAAAATAAAAACTAATTTTTTCAGTTTTTTCTAATCAAATTATAAATTTCACATTTCAGAAACTGAGCAAAAAGTAGAAGCATGAAAAGTAGCAAAGAATTTTCAAATAATAAGAAACTTTGTCTGAATATATTCCACAGTGTGCTCTAAATACCCTTCTCTTGCTGAACCTTTTCTCTTACGTTCAATTTAAACTTACGCGCGCGTTCTACTTGAAATACTATTCAGCACCTTCAAAATCTTTCTATTCTTTGTTTTATTCAATAAGGTCACCTCAGTAACTAAAGAATTTTATAGAATGTTTTTTGTTGGGTGGAACGTTTCGCTGTTTCAAACCAAAGAATGTTATAGGCTATTAAGTAAAGACATTTCTAGAAATCATACCTGACTAACAACATTTTTCATATCACTTAGATTAATCAAATGTTGAAATTTCTACATACAATAGCAAAGAAAAATTCACATTAAACAATTCCACAGAATGTTAATACCAACGTAAGAACTATAGATACATTTATTCTTTTACGTATTATAATGAAATGAATATTATGATAATTTATAGATTAACAAAACTATTTGGATTCACCATTTAAGCAATTTGCAAATTTAACTTCATTGAAATTGTTACAAGAACTTTTTTTTATAAAATAAAAGCAGATTAAAACTATTTCACATATTCTAAATTTCCTTTTAATCTATGGTATATAATTTAAATAATTTTAGTTTAATAAATTTCCAAAACATTTAGCTAAAGTAAAAAAAGATTCACAAAGAAGTGAGAGCATTAAAAAAATTTTTAATCTATAGATCAATTTCGGGAAATATATATAACAGAATATGATTTAAAATTCAAATCCATGAAGAAGAAATATAGGTGGAAACATTATTGTGAAGAAATCAATTATTAGCAGAGTTTACAGCATCGATTTTATTGTGCATTAAAAGTAATAGGAGAAAAAGAATTAGATTAAAAGAACCTAGGATAAAAATTAAGAAACCTATAGGTATTCAAAACATATGAGAGAAATTTTGTTAATAATTAAATATAGGAAAAATTCAACGGTCAGATGACCTGTTTAGCACTTTAGAAAGGAGTTTTATTTTACTTTATTTTTCAATAAATAAATAAATCTTAAAAAGGAAACAAAAAGTATTCGTTAAATATGTGAAAATAAAAAATATCAAGCGAGATACGAAATTCAATTTTTAATCAATAAGAAACATTTTTCTATTTACTGCAACAAAAAAACGAATTAGTATTTTGAATTGCACTTCATGGCTTTTATCTCACGAAAGCTCATCATTTTGGCACTTAATGTGTTGCACATACTTCTTGTAGATGAGAGTATAAAGTTATTTTATGCGCAGAAATGTTTCGAATATAGTGAAAATATTTATAGAATCAAATTGATGTTTGATCTCTCATACAGCAGTCTCAAAACTCCTTTGGAATTTTAAAGTCATTCAAGAAGTTTCAGAAAAATTCTAAAAACTGTTGCTAACAGATTTCTCAAATCATTTTATTCTTTATAGGCATAAATAATCCTTACAGTGTGTTCGGAAATTTTTATGAAAAATAATTTTTCATGTTTTTCGAGAATTTTCTGTTAGAATATATAAATTTTACTTCTGATAATTTTTTCTATTTTGAAGTAAAGATTATCTAAAATAGCACCTAGTCAAATCAAGTTCATCGTTTTAATTAATATAACCACAGAAAATTTGAATTCGAAAATATATTTTATGCAGACATGCTCACAATAAAATCATTTTTTTATTTTATTCAATTTTGGTTTTTTTCCAAGTATTTTCAGCTTGAATCTAAAATAAAAATTTTTAATTCTGATAAAAATTTTTTTACCTTAAAACGAAGAACATTCAGAATCGCATCTGTTCAATTAAGGTTCATTGTATTTATTTCTGTGATCACAGACCTTTTGAATTTAGTTACATTTTATACATACGTGAACGTAAATTGTTCATTTTTCTTTATCCTGCTCACTTTTTATATTAGACATTTAAAGTTTGAATACAGAATAAATTTTAATTTTCATAGATTTTTTTTTATTTTGAATTGAACACTATCCAGAATAGCACCAAGTTAATACAAGCTTACTGTTTTTATTGGAATGGTCACAGAACTTTTGACTACATTTTGTGGATACATGTGCGCAAGTAGTTCGTTTTTATTTCATTCACTTTTACTTTTTTCAGGCATTTTCACTTGAATCTATTTTAACTTTGATAGAATTTCCTATTTTGAAGCAATGAAAATCCAAAATAGCACCTAGTTAAGTCGATTTCTCTGGTTTACTGCATAATCACAAAACTTTTGAATTTGGAATAATTTTTATGCATACACGTGCATAATTATTTTCCCTTAAACGTATACAATAGAAATTACAAATGGTAGTGATTTTAGATTACTCACGATTACTCTTGAACAATGCTATGAATGTTTGCACAATTCTGACTTTTATATGTTTTAATTGAAAGAAATACAAAGTTATTTCTATATATAACATTATTTTTAGTAAAATCTCTGAAAGTGCATTGTATTAAGCAGAAAAATCATGTGATTTGTTGCTAATGGTATAAAAATAATTGGTTGAACAAAGGTATTAAAAGTTATTATACTATGCAGGTATAATTTGATATAGACACTCTCTATATTTTTCAAATATTTTCGAGCAGTAAAATTTAATTTTTTGACAAATAGAAGTTTATTTAAAAATTGTATTTATATAAGAATTATATTGTTTTTTTAAGATAACACGCAAAAAAGTTTTTTATACTATATTTAAACTTTAATAGGAGTATACTCACCTTAATAAAAGAAGTTTTTACTTAATTTTTTAAGGCGATTTGATTAAAAAAGTTTTATTCAATAAATAGCAACATCATGATATGTGGTGTCTGCATTCATTTTCTTAGTAATAATGAAATATCAGTTAGAGTATTTAATTCGGATATTCTAATAAAAATAATAACAATTTTTATAATAACGAAGAGTAAGATGTATTAGCAAATAACATGCATGATACAGATATGTAAGATATATTAGAGGCTTCTGTATCAATTATGATCTATATAGTTAATGTTATTAATTATTTTCCTTTACTCAAAGTGAAATGTATTGTCGCATAGAAAGGAGTTTTCTACTTTTCTGTTTTTGTAACGTGATACAGACAGTGTCAAATCTTCAATATTTAGTTGAAAATTAAGAGCATAATATTAATCACTAAAATATTTACGATAAAGTTATAGTGAAGAAAAACCCTAAGAAAAATAACAGAGATTCGAAAAAATGAGGAATTTTTAATAAAAATTAAATTAAAAATAAGTAAATATTTTTGGCCGGTAATTAATGTTAATACAGAGACATGAAATTACAGATACATTTAAAATATCTAAATACATTTGCATATTCAAAAACAATTCCTGCCAAAATCTCAAAATAGGAATTAAATTAGTTACTAACCATGTCTAGCTGATAGTTGTTCGCACACACAGCACCACAACCATTCATTAGTTAATATATCGTATTTTTATAAAGATGATTTAAGAATGATGCGAAAATTTTCATAGTCACGATAAAGCTCCAGTGTAATTAACTTTACAAATATTTCTTTGGAAAAGAAAAATATCGACTAATCATATTTGCCGATTTAAAAAAATATCGGACTACGAATCTAGTCCCGATGATTAGAAAGTGCCAAATGTTTCTCGAAACGATCACTAAAATAAAAGCATTCATTTAATTTAAGATAATGTGTTCAATAGCTGGTATGATTAAATTGGAATGATATTTTAGATTAGCACTTCACATGTTTCGTTCTCCAGCGCCTAAATCTATATTTGTCAGTAAAGTATTTTTCATAACGATTAGAGCTTTTCATAACTTAGGAGCTACTTTGGGTTATATTAAGATTTTAACCTAACCAAAAAGGTATACTTAAAATATAGCTCATAATTGGTTAAAAATTTTACCATTATGTTAGTACAACAAAGTTGGTATTGATTAGTTTAACAGCAGTTTATGCAATGAAATAAAATGAAAAATGATTCCTATATGAGAGCTAAAAAAAAAGCTTAAGACTACAAATGAAAACTTTAATGACAATCTATGTCTTTATGTCAATCTCTATTCACATACTTTAGGATTTGAAACATATAAATTACTGTATTAGTGAATCAAAGTATTTTCCCATCAAATTACCTTGAAATATTTTTCTCAAGTAAATCACAAGAAATTTCATAAAATTAAATATTTTTTCAATAATTGAACCATTCGTTATAGAAAAAATTAATTATTCAAATAATATATTTAAATTTAATGGAAAAAGTGCAAAAATTAATCTGCTTTAAGAAAAAATACTTAAACCTCCATATAACTTTCGAAAATCCCAGAAAATAAGCATCTTTTTTTCATGCTTTTTAATGAACTTCAGAATTATCACACACATATTTAGAATCGTATATACAATTTTCATCAATAGTAACAGATATTTTAAGTCTGTCAAGTCTATAAGTGAAACGGTATATTTGAAATCCAAAAGTTATGAAAAAGAGGATGCTGATAATATTGCAATTTTACAGCCATATTTAATTACTTTTAAAGATTATAGTTTTTACTCTTTCTGTAAATGTATTCACATTGAACTGTTTCTCTATTTTTAAAGTCAAACATCTTGTGATTTTGCTCATTCATCTGTTTGGAATTCATTAAAATATCCATAGTTTAAAATTTACATAATTTAAAAATATCAACGAGATAACTTTTGATTAAATAAGAATTTCCACATTTTTACTGTTGTTTAACTATATCTATATATGTCTTGTTCCATCTTTCACATCAGATGAGAAAAAAGAGGACAATGCACTGATACCCAGAACTCTCAGCTGCACTGCAAAAGAGATCCGTTCGTAAAAAGATACTATGGAAATTGTAATGAGCCACTTGACTGAAAGTTTGGTCAAAAAAGGATTTTATTCAAAGGATTAGAATACGAGATCATATACTTTTAACATCACTTAGTGGACAGACGAACGCTGAAAAGCCTTTTAAATATTCAGCACGTGTTACCTTCTGGGAGTAATTTTAATAGATAATGGACCCTATTCACGTGCTGCAACGGTGAAAACTCGCAACCACTCATCTCGACAAACGTGTATGCTTAAAGCAGAAACGCAACATTCATCTGATTTTAAACAGTGCTTAGAATCGAACCTTTGAACTTAAGGCCTTAAGAAAGATGATCTACCTCTCTATTGATTAATAAATTAATATATATTTGGCCACATTTAGCTCAAAATATTATATTTTTTCATTAATTTCAATCATTCTTTCATTTTATTTAATCTTTTCCCTTCATTCAAATCATAAAATTTAAATAATTTGAAAAAAAAAAATTTTTAGTTGTAAAAATGATTATTGCTTGACTGGGAAAGAAAAGAGGGATCACCTATCTATTTCAGCTTCTGAAAGGAAATTTTCAGTAACAACTTTTTATTTTTGGCCAAATTTGATAAATACACATTTTTTAAAAAGAAATTTTAGAAAAAAGGACAAAAAACTTTGCGTCATGCATCATCATCAGTTTTTAAAACCAATTATGCGGTCGGTTTTAGTTGGATGTACAAGATCGTCTTCAGATCTTAAAATTTTTATTTATAAAAAACTGCAAACCTAATTTAAATTTATTGACAAAAATAGTTTACTAATTCGAATGGATAATGAAGTGATTATAAGTTTTCTAATTGTTATTAGAGACATGAATGTTTAGCTGTGAGCATTGAAAATATTAAATCCAATAGTGATCATAAATAATTTTTCAAACTAGTTACCTCTTTCTTTAGAACAACTTATCCTTTAGGTGAAAGATGCTTGATATCATCGAGCTCGTTGGATATCAAGAAGTTATATATATCATAAAAACATATATACTTCAACCACAGTTTAAGCTCACTACTAAAGAAAAGGCTTAGCTATTATATATGCATATTTTAGTCTCACAAGCATGTTGTAGACAGAAAAGACTGATTATCTGATCCGAAAATACAGCTTTTATTATAATTTTCATCTTTTAAAGGCACTTCCATATATAAATACCATGATTTTTGAAATTACCTCTCAGAAACTAGCAAAAGACATTTTCTAATTGTTCAAAATTTTTTTAGTGATAACTGTATTTGAAAGTAAAGCTTTGATTACTTCTAGAGAAATTTATAAAAAACACAATAAACTAAATAATTCTCCAGAATGTACCACTATTAATCTCTAATATTTTACAGAAATAAAAGCTTACAGATTTTATTCCAAAAATATATCTATTATACTGTTTAAACATAGAGATTCTACAAAGTTACTCGACTTGTATGAAAAATAGATAATATTTAAATCAGGTTTCAAAAATAAAAAAGTCTATAGTAGTTACAAAGGATTATGTTGACGGAGTATTGCTGATAGTTTAGTGGATAGTAAACAAAATATGTTTCCTAATATTCGTTACTAAAGAGTATATTAAGAGAACTGAAAAAATTTTCTAAATCTTAGATCAACAGAAAACAGAGATTTTCAATAATGAATAAATTAATTCAATGTTTCATAAGTAAAACTAACTTTTTATAGCTTTTTTATAGCATCATTCACAAAGCTGGCCTTAAAATAGCTTTGTTTTTGATTTCAGCTTATTATTGCTATTTCCATCATTGACATAACAATTTCAATCTACTTGTACAATTTCATTACTACTTGAAAACAGGAAATATTTTAATGTCTTTTTCGAAAACTTTTCCTTTTTATTTTCTTCATTAAAAGTATTTCTATAAAAAAGATTAAAAAAAAAAAAGATAAAAGTTAAGCTCTAGAATATATTAACAATTATACCTCGAATTAAAATCTAATATTATTGAAATATCTTGTCTGAAAAGTAAAATAAATTTAGTGGATACTTTTTAAACCCTTATACAACTTTATGAACATAAGGGAAAAGATATTTTAGATCGATACAAAATTTCCTTCATTTATTTCATTAAAATACATAGTAGACTGAAAATCACATACAAAAAACGACCTTTCTTTTATTATCCAAAAACCCTGAAATGCAAAGATATTCGATAAAAGAATGGTGCGATAGAAGAGGTGATATTATATTGGAATGGTTAGTTCTATTATTGTATTACGTTACTTTACCAACAAAATCCATAGGAAGGGTCACTCAATAATTGAGTGGCTTCGCATGAAATGGATGAATGATCACTTGAAGAGAATTGAAACACAAGATTGTTAATTTATTCGCCAAATGATTTTTCCAGACCTAATGAAAAATGTGCTTCGCAGATCTATTTCATCAAACAGAACTGCTGTGAGAGTAATTGACATGAAAAAATCCTTTTTTAAAAGCATTCGTTAGGTTCTTTAAAATCATCCTGATATAAATAATAGACGGTATTTACGTGTAGTTCATATCATTGTGAAACGCAGTACTAATTATAAATACATACAATACACCTATTGATGAGATGAAATAGTGTAATGATAGTCTCTAATGACATCTCACTGATAAGCCTTTTGGCGGAAGATGGCCGTAATTTCTTCAACTGTTTTATTCTTGGTTTCAGGAACGCACTTGTAAGTAAATAGCCAGAACAAAGCCAAAAGCACCGTGAATATAAAGAAAGTGTAGACACCCATGAAATTCTAAAAATAAATAGGAAATTATGAAGGATACATGAAATAAAAAATGATATAGTAACATGTATTAACAATCTATAATCAAATACACAAGTTGATCGGAAATTCGATATATTTTAATTAAAAATATACAGGATGCCGGTCTGATGCATTTTGATGTTTAATAGCTCGTGAAACAATAAAGACAGATTTAGATTAAAAATATTATTGGTTAAATAGTTTTGAAAAGTTTTATGGATCTGTTAATGGATTTTCACATTTGCAATTTTTACTGCATGGATAATGTAATGACGTCTGACAATTTATCACGATAAACATATTGGTTATTGATGCCACAATTCTAGACAATAAGTTGAATTATTTTTTTCTATAAGCACTATCCATAAATCCCTAAAGGTAAATGTTACGCTGTTTTTTTATCAGGTTACCAGGATGGTCAAAGAATAGATCCCAATCCATTTTTTGTGAAATAATCAATACAGACAATAAAAAATAAATTCAAACCGGTAAACAAATTATTAAAAACTAATGAAACAAAAAAGCAATATTGGCCATAAAACGATACTATTCAGACGAGAAAACAAAGTTATCTATGGAAACTTAAGTATTTAGAAAATTTAGAAGAGTTATTTTGTGAATACAAACCTAGGTATACTTCTGCATTATGAAATATTAAATATCAAAATGCGTCAGAAATTTTATAAGCTCTCAGTGTAAATCAAATGTAATTTGCTTAAAACTTTAATTCCGTAAAGTATGTTTTTGTCTTGTTAAATAATATACAAATAATTATAAATGAGAGAAACTGCCACTTAAACTCAACTTTTATGTAGCAAAGCTGATTATATTTACCTGAAGTGGTAAAAACGCTAGACCGACCATGAAATTTGCGCTCCAGTTCACAGTAACAGCAATACTAGTAGCTATAGGACGAGCTCCTTGTCCAAATAATTCAGTCACTAAGAACCATGGAATGGAGCCTGTAAAAGATATAGATGGATACTGTTTTTTTATTCTGTAAGAACTATCAGTCTGATTGATGACAATCATTTCTGAATTACTCCTTATTAGTGCGAAATTCAAAAAATTTAAACTCCTAAATGCTATGAAAATATTTTTCAGTCTACGATAACAAATTTAAGATAAACACACACACGCACACACACATGTTTATA
>JAPDSC010009390.1:442165-479580 GCA_026290005.1 Latrodectus geometricus | reverse complement strand
CTTTATATATTTTCGTACCATTTCATTTTTCCTGACAAAAAATTTTCCTAATTTTTCCCATGAATCACAACCTTATGCAGTTATAGCTCCTGAACCTCTTACAATAAATACAATCACTCTTATAAACGTTTAATATATAATGAAAAGTGTGCACGTTTTATTCATTGCAACACGCTTTATTACAACACATAAAAAAACAAGCAATTAATTATTGATAAGAGTGCAGGGTGTGGTTCCATTTCATCAACCAAGTAACATAAAGACTAAAAATGTTGCTTATCTTGGTTTAAGGAATAAAATGATATAAGTCAGTTATATAAATGAACAAACGTTATAGGAAATTACAAGCTATTGCGATGGTTCAGTAGCACACAAGCAATGCTGTATATATTGTGCAGTTCGCTTAAACTCAGGTTATTTACTTGAAAGCACATGCTTCCACACATCAAAAATGAAATATAAAGGAAAGGAAAAAAGAAAAAAAAAGGATTTTCAGATTAAATTTCTGGACTTGGCTAATACCACGACAAAGGTAAAAAACAACATAATTTTAAAGTAGATCGTAATGAAGACTTCAAAATTTCCTTCAAACTTTATGA
Organism: Latrodectus geometricus; assembly: GCA_026290005.1. Taxonomy (NCBI): domain Eukaryota; kingdom Metazoa; phylum Arthropoda; class Arachnida; order Araneae; family Theridiidae; genus Latrodectus; species Latrodectus geometricus. The sequence continues at coordinate 478,981 of JAPDSC010009390.1, read as the reverse complement.
GAAAATATTTATGCAGAACTTTTCGAATAATTTGCTTCGAATTTGCACCATTACTAGGAATGGATCACAAGTGCAAAATGCAGTAGTAGGTGAATGGGTGAATACAAGAATGTTATAATGCTGTAATAAAGAAACTCAGCAAGTCTCTAAAATATAGATTTTGAAAACTGTTAAAGAAAATTTTTTCATTTTATTCTCAATAAATGTGAATAAAAATATTATTAAATTTTAATCACCAAAAACTGACACTGATCATGAAAAATTTCGGTAACAATAGAGTATCATTCTAGAGAGCAATACAACATTCTAGATGTCCTATCAACTTCGCACAAAGTAATCATAGAGCCTTAGAGACGTTTTTCAGTTCACCTTTCTTTGGTCAAATGTTGAAAGAGTACTTATTTGGAAGAGTTTTCAGAAGATACTAAACTTAGGATCATCTTAATCTTTTTCAGTACAAGAGATTGTAATTTCCAAACTAAGTGTTTAATATCTCTTTTTGTCTGAACAATTTTGCGCACTAGCTGTGCAATGTGGTTAATGCCCTATCAGTGGTCAGGTTGGCCTAGTTGGGAAGGGCATCGTTGTTATTATCTGAAAGTAGTGAGTTCCATTATCAACCTAATCGAAGATTGTCACGTTCACTAATGGTGACTGGGGCACAAAAAATGTAGATCTTAATCTCAGCTGTACAAAATAATATCGCTGGGAGGGGCAGTCAAAGTCCGTGGATCTCTTGCTTGGTCTCTTTCTCGTGAAATTATGAAGACTCAACAACCTTGTCGCCATGATGGCATACCCACTGTGCACTCATTGCATAAATCAACACCAATTCCACCCTTGTTGTGGTCAAAGATGAAACTACCTATTATGAGGTTGGGCATTATAAAAGTTTTTTCTTTCTAATAATGCGCATCCATCCGTAAAACACTTGACTAGAAACATTTTTTCCATTTCATTCAAGCCATGCTAGTTGGCCATGCATGAGAATGGCTAGCGTTGAGTATTTGTTTTCATGAGTTTGTTTTCCACAATTTTCTATATCCCAGACATCAATTCTATATATAATGAACAGCTTTTAATAGTTCTATTAAGAATGTATTCACTCATTGGATTAAAAACATATTTGATATTTCGTAATTTTTAATTTTGAATTTTATATAAGTTTTAAAATCAATGAGGGAGTTCACTACCAGAACTTTTGAATATATTTATGTAGTTCTGCTTAACTAAATACCTAGAAAGAAGAGATTGTTTCTATGTATTTCTACATGTATATTTTAGGAAATATATTAAAAAAACTCAACACAAAGCACATATTTATGTTTGGTTAGTAAATTGCATTTACTTACACTCATATTATGCAATTGTGTTTCGTTATGTATATTTAAATATATACTTCTAACAATAAATTCAATGTACTTCTTTAATTTTATGAAAACAATTTGTGTGCTGTATCATATTTATTATTCCTGGGATGAAATAGCGATAAAAAAGCAACTTTATCTTTTGAATATATATGTATAACTGTTAAAAATCCGGACATGCCATAAGCTGCGGCAAAATGGTAAGGAGCCTCTTCAATTGAAATGTCCTGTGTTTTATCCTGACAACTGTTGAACGAAGGGAAATGGAATGAAATAGTCGTGCGATGGGACGAGTCCTACAAATAAGACAGTCGTATATAACTGATATACAGTAGATTTAACTTGAAAAGTACGCCCAGACGGAATTTCAACAATGAAGAAGGAGAAAGTGCATTTCGAATCTTTAAAGCTTAATCTTCACTTGAAAATTATAGGATCTGTTAGAAGAGTTTTCACAAATTTGGCATGAGGATCTAGTTGAGAAAGCTCTTCTAAAAATATTTGTATTTTCAACGAATAGCTTATTTTTATCGATTAAGTAAGTTTTCAAGGAAAAAAAGAATTTCCTTTGTTACGATACAAAAATTTATATCAGACCATATTAATGCAACTAAAATAGATAATTTTCAGAAATCAGCTTGAAGAATCTTTAGAATTTTAGAAAAGATTTAGGCAATAACAGATTCAAACTTCAAGATACCATAGAACATATATTAAGAATAAACAAATTCAGAGTACTTTACAAGTTTCAAGCCGAGTGTTTATGACTCTGGAGCTCGGTTAAACATGGTTCATGGGTTCGATTCTCACCTAGAGTGTGGATGCTTATTGTGGTTCGAAATTTACTTAAAAATAGGGAATCCGGTTTAAAAAATATCACCGTTGAGGGAAATTGTTTCTAAATCCAGTGAGCTTGAAATTCTTTTTTGGGCATTCCAGTGTTTATGGCGTCTTTATTTTCCAGATAGATCTAGACAACCATGAGAGGGGAGAAAAAAAATTTCCAGGACATTGAAAAAACAGGAAAATGGTCTCAAAGATATGGGAATATCACCAAGATTATAGATTATTGAAAACTGAGGGTGTTGACGCATAAGCCAGAAATTATAAATAGGAACTCAGTGAAAAAAAGAAAAATATGAGTTAGGGATTTCAAAGTTACTTCGATGCTTTAAAATAGTCTATAATTTGGTATTACAGTTTTTAATTCGGTATTTTTGTTTCAATTTACTAATTTAACATTTAAATTTTTTTACACTAAGCTTGAAATTTTTGAATTTTTTTAATTCATAAAGCTTTTCTTTTAGCTAGTAATATTTGTTACTTCTTTATCAGTGAAAGAATTGCTTGAATTCTTAACACTCTTAAGTCTTTTAAAACTTTTTTATGCACCTTTTTTGATTTTATTTATATTTTGATCTCTTATTTTTATTCAGAAATTATAATTCCTGATTCTGATAAAATAAACTACTTTCCAATCCATCTCTCTATTTTTTTATTGAAGAAATTTGAGAACAATCCGTTCTTCAAATTGAGTAAAACTTGACAAAATTTTGAAATGGTATAGAAATACTGGATAATTATAGAACTTCAATGGTATTTAGAGCAATCATAATATATTAATATGTCAAACAATTGTACCACATTTTCTGTAATTGGAGCTTTTTTAAATGTTCCAACAAATATTCTTCAAGAAAGAGACATTCATCGCTGCAAGACTTCTCATTATGCAAATCAGAAATGCAGCAAGTTATTTAATTGGGTGAGAACCTAACCTAAGACCTCCCACTTTGAGAAGTATTGTTTTACCATAAGAACACGGTAAGAAATTGATATATTCTTTGCAATGCAAGTTGGACATACACTGTGACGAAGTGGTGACAATAAGTCAAGTTAAATTTTTCCATGTAGTATACAAATTAAAAATAAGACCATTTCATCGAGATTTCTTCGATTATTTTTCTACCCAAATTTTTATAAATTAAAGTCAGAATAGATTTCAAATTCAGAGCATTATTTAATCGAATTAATAATTTAGTTTCATTGAGGTTTAACAATGTAAAATTCAATGCACTCTAGTATAAGAATTCTAGGAGAAAGTTTGCAAAATTGGTAACTAAATGGTTCACACTCGTTTTCAATTCAGCAGTGTGTGGATTCAACTTCCACGTCCGGAGTTGTTTGGTTTGAATTTCTCTCATAGGTCATTTTTTGCACACGAGGTTTATAATTAGACAAGAACCTAAGTTTCAAAGTAGATTTCGGACCATTACAAACATCCGAAAACAATTTCAAATCCATCTACTGTTGAACCAAGGGCTAGAACGCTAACCATACGGGAATAGTATAGAAATATTTAATAGAAATATGGTTGCCATCTAAGCATCTCAGACGTGAAGAATATATTTAAAATATACTATAAAATCTAGATCCAGATCAAATTAGTCTTATTTTATAAAGTAAGATGGTAAAATGCAGAGAAATATTAGAAAATTGTTCTATTCATATATTTATAAAAATACATAAATAAAAAATTTTCCAAGCCTCAAAAGTTTAAAGAAATATTGGAAACATAAAATTATTTTGCACTCTTCCAAATTCCCTTTTTAAAATTAAAAAAAAAATCTCTTAAATACAAAGTTTTTCTCAATAGTTTCATTGTATTTTTGGTGTCTTGTAAAAAATTCAACGAAACAGTCTACGAAAGTCCGTGTTATGACGCCAGTTCAATTTTAAATAAATTTTTCTTTATTAGGCAAAACTAAACAATACCTTTCTGAGCTGATACATCCTTCCCTTGAGTGATAAGAATATACTTTGGAGACTCTGGACAAAGTGGCATGGTGACCAGCATGAATAAAGATGGCACTAAAGTCATAGCTGAAATTAAAAAATAGTTTTATCATCAATCATTTGACAAACGATTTCATTTTCAGTGAAGAGGAAAAATGATTTACTTGAATTTATTAAATTTACTTTTCTACTATTTGAGTGTTATTAATCCTGCACAAATATACCTAATTGTTATTAAATGTTATATGCAAGATTAATTGATATATAGGATTCCGGGAATCTGGCGAGAAAAGTGCTCACATGACCAGAAGGTAGTGGGTTTTATACCCAACTGAGCTACAAACAGCTTTGTAAGGGGACAAGCCGAGTTAAGTAAAGTTCCATTGATTTCAATATCCCTCATGAGTATGATGTGAAGAAGAAGGTTCCAGATTATAGTGGTGTCGTTCACGTCACGGTCCTAACGTCACATGGTTGAAAACTATGGAGCGGTTGGCTGTGTTTAGTTGTTTCCATCAGCAGAAATTAGTAGCTGAACCTAACCGAATTAAAATTAACGTACCCTCATTGTAATGATCTAACGGAATTAAAATAGATGTATATCACAATTGGTGACAATGTAAACTAAACAATTACTAAGTCAGGAATATTAAGCGAAAATTCCAGCGTTTGAATTCTGATTGATTATAAAATTAGAAATAATTTGTTGTACTTAGTAAACAATTTAAAATTTTTTTGTACTCTAATATACATACAAAAATAGTAATTATATTACGCATAAATAATACAGCTCTGTTTCCAGCTCAAAATCTAAATGTTATTTGAAAGTTAGCAGTGTCGTTGCATTTGTTCGTCCTTGAGGACGAAATAAAAACGTAATGAAAAAGTAATCTTTTCTCTATAGAGTAGTGTTTCTTAATCTTTCAAGCGAATCGCACCCCATTGAATCTGAAAATATATCTCCGCACCCCATTGAAAAATTGCTTTAATTTTTTTAGCTTAGAAAAATACATTTTTTGCGAAACTTATTGTTCATTGAAAAACATTTTATATAAATACAAAACAATATTATTTTTATTAATGACTAGTCTGTTGTTGTTTGTTCATTATTATACTGGCGAAGCTAGATTCCTTTTTTAAAAGACATGCGCGTAAATCATCTCTTGCATTAAAGCGATTTTTCGCTTTAGTTTTTATATGCAAAAGCGATGAAAATCCCATATCGTACGGTCGCAAAGAGTAAGAGTAACTGTAGTGCTCCGTTCGCCAACTTTGTAACGTTGTAACTGGGAACACCAGAATTGTTGCAATTCTAATTGTTCGAATTCCATTTGAACATGCCCACTTGCTCGCATTTCAATAAGTTGATCTTTTTTCAGATACCTATCATACATCAAATTTAAGTCAAACAGAAATGGATCCAGTATCCATCCCTGAGTATTAGTAATATTTCCGGTAGAAAAATATAAATTGAATAATTCTCTCAATCGTTTCAAATGTATTACAATGTCGGGTATATATAGTAGTATCCTTTTCATTTTTCTCAATAGCAGAATCAAGCAAGGGAAAGTTTGCAATTCCCTTTTTCTATTCGACGTATCCAAATTTCTAATTTTGCGATAAATGAAGATAATTTTTCACTAGATGTTATTATATTTATACCAAACCTTTGCATTTATAAATTCAATTCATTTAAATAGCTAAATATGTCTGCTAAGTAGGCCAGCATCAGTATTGCATCATTAATCTCAAAATCTTTTACTAAATAACAGTTTTGACTAGTCAGTAATTGAATAATTTCTTTACGCAATTCAAAAACTCCATTAAGCATGCGACCCTTAGATAACCATCGTAGTTTGGTGTGATATAGGAGCACGGTATGATCAGCATCGATTTCTTCGCAAAATGCACGAAAAATGCGATGATTGAGCGCTCGCAATCGGATGTATTTTACTATATTTACTGCTGTAGTTAGATGTTGTTTTAAGCTCTCTGGTAATGCTTTCGACGCAAGTGTATGACGATGCAACATGCAATGCGTTATAATAACTTCCGGTAATTCTCTTTTCATGTGTGAAAATAATCCTGGGTTTTTGCCTAACACTGCTGGAGCTCCAGCAGTGCATATTCACATACATACGCGTTCGTTTCTAGCGTTTCATGACTTTTTGTAGCATAGTGTATACATCCAATTTTTATGAGCTTCAATATTGGAGACCCTATTGCAGATTTAAATATTTCATTATAAGGAATTTAATAAATGATATTTTATAATTTTTATGGTTAGGTAGAGGCTTCTCCCGCACCCTCAAAAATACATTCCCGCATCCCCGGTTAAGAACCACTGCTATAGAAGAACACAATGCATAAACATTCCTTCAAAAGTTATGATTTTAAAGAAACATATTCATGCTAAAATATATTACAGTAGAAATGCTTTTAAAAAAGAATAATCAAATTTTCTAGATTTAATGTCCTTACTTTTTTGACATAGAAATGACATTAGTTTGCAAATAAGAATACATTTGACAGAAAAATTCATTTACATGTTTTGAAAAAAAGATAAAAAAAAATCAACTTAAGATATAAAAATAATAGCAGCACATTTTAAATTGCACTTTCAAAAAAGGGATCCAAGTTTCATGAAATGTAAATGAATGTTTTAAATTGATTAAATTACTTAAATTAAACCATGCATGCTAAATATATGAAAAGAAAATTAACTAATGAAAATTATGATATTTTTAAAAATATAAATGCAATTTATCATAGAAAAGTAATTCAATAATATTTGGAAAATTATTTTTAAAAACATTATTTTTAACAATTTTTAAAATTGAAATTAAAGTATAAGATTTCTCTAACTAAAATTTTACGCATCCTTGAAAACAGCCATCCTATACAAGAGAAAAAGATTTTATAAAAAAAACTTATTTCAACTTATTTCATGTATCTATTACTTAATATTACATCGAAATAAAATCTATATACCTTCTTAAGTGTTTTTATTACATGTTATTTGTTTTAAATTTTATAGAATTCATGTGTTTTTATTATATACTAAACTCATTCGAAAATGTAGATCACACACACACGGATATAAATTTTAAACAAACAGTAAATTCATCCATATTACAAAACTCCTGCGTCAAATATAGAAATTCAGACACAACCTGTTTGATAAGCTCTTGTCTTCCTTCTTTCAATTCCTCACCATGCTAAATTAAAAAGTTATATTATTCGAAAAAAATTCTAAACCCTCGTCTTCGATTTGGTCATATGTAGAACGATATCGTTATTGAATTTAACATCTGAGTGATATCAACTGTCGTGAATATTTGTTCCAGAAAACACCAATCATATAAGAAGTATGATTGTCTCTATATTTGACACAACGGAGAGCATGATGGCTGTAATCCATTGTAATATAACCTTTACACCTCTGGTGAATATCACTTTTAGAAAGGGCTTTTTATAGATAGAGAGCTTTATTCACATGTCCCGAGAGAGGAAACGAAGAAACTTTCAAGCACCCTCACAACACTTATGCACATAGGAGGGAGAAAAGCAAATCTTATCTCTTATTGTTTAATGGTAACTAATATCGATTCGAATGAGCATGTTCTCATTTTCCAGTGTAGACTGAAAAAGAAGTTACTCCCCAAACCAGCTAAGCCCGTAATGAACTAGATTATTTTAGCACGCCTAAAATGGAAACTGTGTCAAAAAGGGACGCAAGTTGTAAGTCTATTATTTTACCTAAAGTTGAATTCATATTTTTCTAATGTTTCATTTTTTGCTTTACAATACACCACACGACAAGTGTAAGACAGACAAAATCAAGAATAGCTTAGAAATTAGTAATAATTTAAAATACTAATAAAGACCCGATTCTCTGTTTGTGATTTTGAGTTTTTTAATATTTAAGTGAATATTAAAAAAAATTAAAAACTAAATATATATATATATATATATATATATATATATATATATTGTGATAACAAATTAAAATGTAAAAAATTACCACATGTATGAACAAATCATGATAACACATATCGAAGATATTTTCTTTAATTTGTTCATAAATTTATTTAATTTGTATACGAACTTAGAATTAATCGTTTTGGGCTACAAAGAAATTGATGCTATTAATGTGAAATATTGTGACGGTATCAGAACCGGATATTTTGGATGTATTGAGTGACACTATCGGATAAGAATCTGAAGGTATCTGTGAGAAATTTTATCCATCCATTATTATTGGACCTCATAATACTTATCAGTGAGGTTTGATAGTTTAAGATTTTTACATCATACATTCTTAGTATGTATCAGAAGAATGACAAAATGTTGCAGTTTATAATCATGTAACTATCATGTTACATAATATCTAGTGACTGTAAAATAGTATTTTCCAGAAGAACAACGTCAGATTAAACGTGACATTCTTTATCAAACAAATCGTATAATATATCTTCAAAAACATATATTTACTACCGGTAATGTATCCTCAATCAATGTTATTAGCCGGTTCCCCCTAATCCTAATCTAGAATTGCATCCCCGTGAAAAGTCTCCACTGGCAACCCTGTACATTTTATCGCTATATTTAATTTACTCCATATAAGTAAAATCACTTTATTACATTTTACTTCGCTGTTTGTGTCTCAGTTTCTCTCTTTTACATTAGTCCATTTCTTCATTAATTCGTTCATAGAGTGAGAATTCAAGCTGATGATGAACATTGTTTATTAAGTCACTCTTTTACACTTTTACGCATTCTAAATCTGACTATTTACATTAAATTCTTTGTGAAGTCTAAAAGTATGTGAAATTAAAGCTTAAAACCGATTTTTAAAAAGTAAAATGCATCATTTATTCTGTTGAATGAAAACAAAATAGCTATCACTTAATAAACATGATCATTTATAATCTGATGAAAATTATTGAATCATTTAAAATAAAAATGGTTTTCAAAATTGCTTCGTAGTTTCTGTAGGTGGAAAATGTAGTATTACTTATTATGCATGAATAAATGTTTAATTTAGAGGTTTTATATATGCATTTTAAATATGTTGCAAACATGAGTTTGATTTGCCTTAGAATCTAGAATAATTAATTTACATTATTGTATGCACTAAATTATACTATATTGTAAATCATGTTAATAGCTTAGAAATCTGAAATTCGTTAAATAAATACGATATTAAAATCATACTAATAATTAATTGTAAAAAACTGCCTTAAAACATATATATAGCTGTTTTTCTAAAATTAAAATAATTTTGATATATTTGCACTGTTCCATTTTTCTGCTATTTAGTATAGGTTCTATTTAAAAGTAGATTCATTTATTATGCTAGAGCTAATTAGTTAACTTTTTATATAACGGTGGTAAAAGTAAGATCAATTTTTATCGTATACAAGTCGATAGATTTTTCCGTAGTTACTAAAAAGAGTGCAATTTTATTTAAATTTAAAAACTAAAATTTCTACTTTTAATAAAATAAATTTAGTGTGTGAACTTGAATATTTTAAATAAGAGCATTTTAAAATTTTAAGCATATATGTGCGAATACCGAAAATAGAAACTATGATAATGATAAAGATATATATGGACATTTCTCGAACATTGTAAATACTGAGTTTTACAACTTTAAACTAATTTATAGATGAGAATAGACTTTTGTAATTCATTTTTCCAAGACTTTTTTATAATTCATTTTTCTACCTTAGAATTCAAAGTAAGCGTTTTTTATGTTCATTACCAGAGATATTATTTTAGATGCTATCAACTTTGAAAATGTTTTATTGCTATAACTCTTTTTACGATGGTATTGAAAATTAATTCAGCTTATAAAAATTGGTCACTGTTGTTATAGTAAAAGATGTATTTAAAGATATAAAAAGAATCTATTTGTTTCGTTTAAATATCGGAATTATTCGAAACTGATTTTAAATATATATAATATATTCTAGAATGATTTCAGATAAGATTGAATTGAAATGTCATAAACCATTGAAAATTAAATAGATACAAACGCCTATATTTAAAAAAAAACAAAGACCCTTCAAAGCATATAATTAAATTAGTAAAAAAAAATAGTATTTACCGAAAAGAAAAGGCCATCGATCTTCAGTTCCTAAAATTTGAGGCAATCCCAACACTTGAGAAACAAGTATAGATATCGTAATTACGAGCTGATAGATCGTTCCAACAGCTCCTCGAAGATGCAGTGGAGAAATTTCAGCCAGATACATAGGAGCCAATCCAGCATTTAAACCTGAAATATAAAAGAATAAAAATCGAATACATGTTTACAGAATGTGTTTTCCATTTTGTCAAAGTTTTACGTATAAATTACATTTTCTGCATGAATTACAATTCTGCAGAATAAATTATATTTTCTGGTGAATTTTAGTGATTTTCGTAAATTTATGGAAGTTCTATGCTTGTGATCAAAAGAAGTTCATATATTTAGGAATGGGTATATTTATTTCACGTGAAGACGTTTCCCTGCCTTTCAGTAAGCGCTTCTTTATAAATGAAAAAAGCAATATTTTCATAAAATTTCGGCTATTTTTACCAAATAAATCAAGCATTATATTATAACCAGCATCTAATCTATATTATATGGTTCCGTTAAGGATTTTTTAGGAGTGTTGATTTTGTTGAAAATAAAAGTTGTGTCATAGAGAATTATGTTTTTAAAGCATCAAAAATAAATAACCTCATATTAGATTATCTTTGGTAGTAGAGACATGAATTGATTATTTTTCATGTGTGTATAAAATTTAAATCACAAAAAAGTACATAAAAATTTATATATATTGTACAAAAACACCTACAGAAGGATTAGAGTTGAAGTATTTTTATAGAGGAAAGAAAGATGGATAAACAAACTACATTGTATATATATATATATATATATATATATATATATAAAACGAATTTGAGGGAAAATAGCATATTTTGAAAAATAGTAGATAAAGAAAAGATAGCGCTGCTACTAGTTTGAAGCTTACTTCACAGATTCGGGGTTTAACCTCCTCTCAGGACGGACGTGTTCGCACAAGCTCAGCACTGATAACCTTTTCTCTCCTTATCCCTTTGGGAAGCAAAAGCACTTTTCAGTGCTCGTAATAATGGACTTAGCTCAATTCAACGAAGATGATCGATTTGTTATTGCTCGTATCGAAGAAACTTATCACTCTGCTAAAGACGATTATACGAAAAAGGAAATGTTGAATTTGAATTTTCTTTTTCAATTTGCGAAGAAGAGTCCTCTAGTGCATCCGCTCTTCAGAGAATCTCTAAAGACTTCAAATACAGGTAATTATGCTGTTTGTGAACTGGCTTCTCCTGTAACTGATAGTATTGCTAAACGTAATCCAGCTAATGTTGCTGGCTCTGCTAGTAAACTCGTAGCTAAAAGGATTTAAAAAAAAGTCAATCAGATGGTTTTATTAAACCAAAATTACCGCTAAAATTAGCCCTGAAAAGATTCCGGACATTGAGATAGAAACGAAAAATTCTTACGAGAAGCTCTCGACCAATTATGTTCATGGGCTTAACTCAGTACCTGTAGCTAGTCCCTTCCCCTCAGAGGAGAAAATTCTTCCTGTTCTTGTACGATATGGCGATAACCTTGTCGATTTTATTGCAAAATTTAAAACCGCTCTAGGTTTTGATTTTGAGGCTACGACTGATGGACTTTTCCTTAAGCTATTTGTCAAATCAGCAGATCACCATCGGGCTATTACCAAATTTTTCGACAATAACGCTATAGAATATATCCTTTCAAGAAGTGAAAACCAGAAACCCAAGAAATTCGTTATTCGGGAACTCCCCATCACTACGGACTGAGAAGAAATAGCCAAAGAACTGACTTTTTTAGGTTATCAGCCCATCAGGGTAACCAGGATGAAGCACCCCAAATCTGGGAATCCGGTGCCGCTATTTCTGATTAATCTTATACCATCAATAGATGGCACCACGGTTTACCAACTTTCCAAATTATGTTGTATCTCTGGTATTTCAGTTGAGCACTACAAAGGACCCAAATCGGCGATGAAGTGCTTCAACTGCCAGAGATTCAACCACATCTCCGAAATGTGTCATATGATGCCCCGGTGGGTCAAGTGTGCAGGCACTCATAATACAAGAGACCGCCCTGCAGAAAAAATTGAACAACCTAAATGTTGTAACTGCTCAGGAACTCACCGAGCGAGCACAGGGAGTGCATCGTATTTCCAAAATCCAAAAGCCCATCCAGGAAATTTTCCAAAAAAAAAAAAATAAATAAATAACTCCTTCAAATGCAATCCGACCTGGATTGTCATACTCGCAAGCCACCGCTCCTTCACCCCCCCCAGCTCCTTGTTTTAAATCAAACAACTCCTCAGATGTTCTTCCTTCCGGAAGTGAATTCCGAGACTTATTGGCTCTAATGAAGGAAATTAAAGAAATTTTTAAAGGAATACCTGTTCGAGAGGTTCTCGATGAGTAAAAGGTAATCACATCCCCAATGTATAAGCTTATGTATTATGTTTTTAAAGCATCAAAAAAATAAATAACCTCATATTAGATTATCTTTGGTAGTAGAGACATAAATTAATTATTTTTCATGTGTGTATAAAATTTAAATCATAAAAAAATACATAAAAATTTATATATATTGTACAAAAACACCTACAACCAGCCGAAGCAGCTTGTCCTTTTTGGATCTTGCGCCATAAAACCCAAACAAGCAGCCAACCGAAATTTTTCTTACTTCACATGAAGTTTTCACATTTGTTATTTTGTTGGAACTGTGATTGAATTTTCCGTACTATTTTAAATATCTCCAGGTACTGAAGGAAGTGACCGTAGAAAACGTTCTTAGATTTAACACGGACATACATATTGGTCAAATGACCATTACAGCAAATCAGTACCAAGCCAAGGTAGCGATAAATCCAATCCATACAGCTGACAAAATGATGATAAAATACATTTATACTTTCCATCAAACTCACAAATACTGTCGCCAGAAATCGATATTTACACGGAAAGTTCCATGGCGAACGAGGGTGTGGTGCAGCGTTCTGCGACTACCAAAACACAGACAACATTAAAACAAAACATCTGCCTATGAATCCTAGTAACTCGGTTTTCTAGGCAGAGCTACATGTCATTCATAAGGCATTACAGTGAATATACAGTCTCTTGAGCCTTTAAGCTCTATTAAAACACAACGTAATATATATATTCAAACCACACAACATTCAATTTTCATCATCTTGAAGAACATGCATACCTCACTACTTGAATTAAACCTATCTTGCATAATTAAATTCTATTAGGTTCCATCACTCACAGATATAAAAGTAAATGAAAACGCACACCAGGCAGATGTTGATATTAATTCATATTGATAGTATCCTTTTATTTCCTAAGTTCTTAGGATGATTCTGACACCTAGTACAATTATTTGAAAGAACTAACATAAGCTCTGAAAATTAATAAATTAAGTATTTAATTATTATAAATAACAACGGTAGTTTTTTTTGTGGACGAAAACACATAAATAGTTTATATAGTTACAGATTGGGAAAAGGCCGGGTGGTATAGTGCTAAAAAGTCTGTACATAAAATGAAAAAAAAAGTAGAGTTTTAATAAAATATCTTAATTTTACTTTTTTATGCATGCTTGTATAAATATTTGAGATTACTTATGATTAGCTTATATCTTAATTTCCTATGTTTGATAATATTAATAACTAGAACAAATGATTTATAATTTAAACAAAATGTGTTGAAATAGAAACTAAAAAGAGAGTTAGGAGGAAACATGTGATAGAACTACATACTTTTATATCTTTAATAAATAAAATTAAATAAATGTTCATCATTAAAAACATTAGAGAAATCTTACATGTAAAAGTAACTTAAGCTATTTAATAATTAACTTTCACATTTGTTTTAATATTTTGTAGTGGTTATTCATTGAATAAACTGAAGCTTTGCTTGTGTCACTGGATATCTGTTCCCATTCTAGTGGAAATATACTATAAGCTTGTATTTCTGAAAGAATGACAACAAATAACAACTTCTCTTTCTGCGAAATTTTGCATTTCCTGCCTATAAGGTCAAAATTAACGTCGTAAAACATTTATGAGGTTCGACACCTTAAATACTGCTTCTAATTGCAAGAGATAATAATTGCTAACCACTCCAGCGTAGTGTTTAATATATATGATCAGGGCGTCATTCTAATGCCATAATATTAATAATATCAATAACATGTTTTTAGAAATTTCTTCCATAATATGAAATATTCCGTTAATGTCTACAACAGCTATCATTGCAATAAATTGCAAATTTCCGTACCATATTTACCCAAACCAAAATTCTTCTTTCAAAGTGTTTATATAGTTGTATTTTCTGTTCGTTTTGTGCGTATGGTTTTTTCAAATATGCTATTTCCCATTACTTATAAAATTGTTGAATTCCGTTCTATCAGTAAAAACTAACTTATTCTAAAACTTTTTTGGTTGACAAAACAATCATTTGTGAATTGTCCATTGTCTCTTAGTTCATTCTGAAAAAACTGGATTTTTAGCGCCTTAAACTTTCATAGTCAAAACGTATACGTAAAGTTTCGTATTTTCTATGTGCTTAAACATAGAAATTTATAATTTAATAAAAACTTTTTCTACGTGTTTCATACTTTCTATGTGTTTAAAGATATTACGAAGTAAATGTCACACAGGTGGAATTAATAAATGAATGCTTATTTTTATGTTTTTCTTCCCTTTTAAAGTAAGATACTTTTTTCTTCTTTTAAAAATGTATGATAACCTTATAAAGTTCCACATTCTTAATTTAAAGCTGTTTAGTTACAACTTTAAAAGCTTCTTATTTTGCGTAACCATACTTTTAGCAGTAAGAAGTCCAATTAAAGTTTCTTACAAAAACTTCAGTTCCTGTAATTCCTTTCACTTCATCTCTCCTTTAATGGAAAAAATCACAATAAAAAATTAAACCTGATTTTTTTAAAAAGTATAGAAAATCTTGAAAGTTTTAAAATAACGTCAGTTATAATTTTTTT
The DNA here is from genome assembly GCA_026290005.1 of Latrodectus geometricus. Classification (NCBI taxonomy): domain Eukaryota; kingdom Metazoa; phylum Arthropoda; class Arachnida; order Araneae; family Theridiidae; genus Latrodectus; species Latrodectus geometricus. The sequence continues at coordinate 463,729 of JAPDSC010009390.1, read as the reverse complement.
GTAAGAATCCTTATTTGACACACTATATTAAAAAAAGAATTAGTGGCGAATGAATTTCTGAGAATCCATATCCGCAGGATAGCTCGTAAAACACAACATTTTTTCTGTTTAAAATATTCCTAAAGCTAAAAAGAAAAGATGCATTCACGATAAGTTATTTTGTCAGACGGAATATCGAAAAATATATATTTGCTAGAAAACCCTGAATAACTTCCGAAGAAACATAAAGAAACGGAATGTTTTCCTTAAAAGACATTCGAGTCTTTATCCTTTAGTAAAATATTCTCAAAATGTAATAAAATGTGTAATTAGAAAAGAATCAAATGAAACAGTCAAAAAAGTCTTGAAAAACATCCTAATACGTGAGGAAAATTAATCTACTCTCTATGACGAGGCAAATTCAATCAGGCATAAAAATTAGGGTAGCAAAATATTGAATACGCATACAGTGTATTGTATTTTTATTTTAATGAAAATCAGTTGAAATTTTCCGAGGTTTTTAAAAAAAATATATTTTTTCAGTTATACCTTTTTTGCGAAGTTTTATGCAATAATTAGTTTAAATTCAATAAGTCTATATTCAATTTTAGGGGATAAATGCAAAATTAAAATTTTAAATTTATCAGGAACAAGAATGTGCGTTTAATATTTGACTTTTACTATAATTATAAAAATACAGTTTCTGCCTGGATTCGTAGCTCTAAATAGTAGAAATCAACATGAAAATAAAGCAGAATTATAAATGCTTTTTCTATTATCGAGGCTCATCAGAAAAGAACATCTTTCATCATTAATACGACTTGTGTGTGTGGATCCTGTTAATTATTAAAAATACGCATAACTATATTTCCAATTTAATTGCTAGAATTTTGATTAAGGATTTTATAAATTGTTTCTTTATTCTCATCACACGTTTCTTTTCGAGACAATTGCATTGACAAAAAAAATTTCATTTATTCATTTAAAACATTATTCTGATATATAAATACTTCTTACAAACAGGAAAACCTTTGACCCACGTAGGAACCACTTTTACCATTATGTAATATATCTGTTTGAAAATTATACACTAGAAGCATTCAATTTATTCCTATATGCAAATAAATGATTTTATGATCATTCAATTATTTATATTATTAAGTTCTTGGGTTATACTCATATGATTTTTCAATATTCTCTATGAAATATTTACCTTATACACAAAAAAGATAAAATCATTCTAGAGAAACTATGTATTTTTGATACAGAAATCATAATCTGGAGAAATTTTTCTATGCAAATAAATTTATATAACATCAGTTATAAAAATATATAATTTAAACTTTTTATTTATTTCTATTTTTTAATTTTTATCATTACTTAGGGATAGGCATAATATTTTGCTTGAAATATTTACTATATATATATAGAAAAGGATAAAATCATTTTAGAGTAAAACTAAATATTTTGTTGTAGAAAAATATGCTTTTCATAGAGTGGCAATTGTTACCTAAGTGTCTACATACTGGTTTAACAGAATTGTGTATTTTTTTTTCTTATTCCTCAATCTGTATCTTTGTGTATTGGTTAGTTTATATCCCACTAAAGACAAGCAATAAGCTACTGGCAGCAGGGGATGATTACTTTTCACAATCACTACTAAAATACATTATTTCCTGATCATGTAAAGTTCTTTCAATATAAATAAGCTCATTGACTTTCTTTATTGATTGATTCTTTTGGTATAAGCTGTTCTCACTACCATCACCAGTGATTCAAAAAGTTGAATAAAAAAAAACAAAGAAGAGAGTTTCATAAAAAAAAATAGTAATATAGCCTGAAACTCTTTTTCTCAATATCATAATTTAACTCTTGAGTTTTAATGGTACTCTTAAGTATTCTGTTAACTGAATACTGTTCTTTGAATTGATAAATCATTGAAATACACATTTCTAGTATTGACAAGAAACCTTGATTTCTTGTCAATGTTTAAAAATAAATAAATAAATAAATAAAATAAAAATAAAATAAAATAAAATTTTTATCCTATTCATTGTTTCGTATATAAACAGTTAATTTCATCGAGAAAGCTGTTTTTTTAATTTGTAAAAATATAAAAATATTTTAGAAATATATATTAGAAAAGATGTTTGATAATTTTGGTGTATTAAGTTTTAATTAAATTTTTTTAATTAAAATTACACTGAATTTACACCAAGGTTTGTTATTAGCACATGATGTTGTAAATTAAATCCAATTTCATGTATTTATTTTCCCTCTCTTAGCATCATGTATGATAAGAGTGATAGATCTTTAGTTTAGTTACAAGATAAATAAAGTAATCCTCAAAACAGTTTTCTTAAAAATTAATTCCTTGATGCCTTGAAATAAGACACTAATCAGGATTCAGTTTTAACAGCACCAAAGAAAAATTATTCTTTTCAGATGCTGTTAAAATTGAGTCCTAATTAGAGTCTTGTTCTATTTCATTAAATTTTTTCACCTTATATTACTATATCTAAAGCTTGATTGTAGCTGTCTATTACATGGAATCATTATTTTTTACTTAAGTCTGATTTCTTTTTTCACTTGCACACCAAAGACTTGCCTATTATTCATTCAGGCAAAAATTTAACTTGTCACACAAAAATGCTTCCAAACTGTTCGAAGATTATAGATCATGTAGAAGCAACCATTTCCCATATAATCTTAACTTAAGACCATTAGTTACGGAAATTTTTAATTCAAAAGTGAAAATCTTGCTTTATATTTTCTCACTTTGTTCTTTTTTGGTAGGAAGACCAACCAAATCATTAATTGCGATTGAGATGTGCATTTTTTGGATAGAATTTGAACTTGATCCTTTCCAGATTTCATCTTTCTTCCTTCCGATCGATGCTTATGCGGCAAGTCTGGACGATCAATAAAGCTTCCTAACTTGGCTTTTATATGATGAAACAAGTATTATTGTTTAATGCGTAGTGAAGCTTTGATAGATATAAGATATTTAATAAGCATTATGGTTTTTCTGTGAAAAACATATAATACTGCTCCTAATCAATAGATATTTAATCTTGATAAAAGTTCCACTAAACAACCATTTGTTTTTTTTAAAAAAAAGGGGGAGAAAATAGTAAAAATATCATTAGTTCTGTCATGAGAAAACTAATAGATTTTATTATTAACTTTGGATCGATTTTTGTAACTCAAGTTCTTAAAAAGTCAAAAAAAAGAAGCAATTCAAAATCTTTTTTATACGTTATTTTACCTCTACACGCATATTTTTTGTATTCCCATATGTATAAACCACACGACAGTTAAAACCACGTGTCTATAAACTACATTGCAAAGTCTCTAAACTATAGCTTCAATAGCATGAATGGAGGCTTTTTTGATTATAAAAATAAAATCGATTTATGGACAATATTTTCACTTTGTCTTAAGGCTCTTTCTCGTAGCCTAAATTCAAGGAAGAATTCAAACTGTATTACATAACTCAAATGCATCATTTGCCTCAAATTTGACATTTTTAATGTAGATGACACAAATTGAAAAAATACTCTTTGATAAACATATATTTCTGAATCGCAAATTTCTGTGAAATTTATATTTTGAAGCAGTAAAAATCTTAGGCACAAGTCTCGGGGGAAATCAGTTCAAAGACGTGTAGTTTTACAGTTGGAATTTACATCCATATCAAAAAAATGAGTAGCAATTATAAATTCTGATAATTTTCCGTAGAATTGTATAATATTTCATTGGTAAAAATATATGGCAGAATTAATATTATTTAGTCTTTTCAAATAAAAATGTTACATGACAAAACTGCCTGACTAGAATAAATCGTGAAGTTGATTGATCTACGATCTTATTAATTGACCTTGTCTTTCAATATATCGTGAAGTTAACTGATATACACTCTGATCTAAGAAATCAACAAATGTCATTCACAATATTTGATATTTCTCTTCTAATTAACGGAGTTTCCCATTGAAGGGCTTGTTCACTGGCGTCCAGTTCAACATTTTGTAGGTTCCATTCCCATCTCATACATAAATACTTGTTATGTTTCATAATTTAGTTTAAAGCCAGTCCCAGTCGAGTTAGTCTCCAAATAGCACATTTAGTGTTCAAAAATCCATCGTATAGTGACAAATAAATCAAACAAAATCCTCTTTTAGAAACTTTTTCGTGGCACCCTATTTACTTAGAGTTATTTTCCATGGTAGCAAAACTAAATTTTCATTTTTTAATCATAATTTCCAAACAAAATATAAAATATGACGAGCACATTCTGAAATAATAAACTATGAAATGAATTGAAAATCTACGGTTTTCAAAGGCTTTTACGAACGAAATATTCAACTATTAGTCTCAACAAAAAACTAAAAGCATATTTAAATGATTTGCCTAAGCAGACGGTTTAGATCAATCATCCAGCTTAGTAAATATTAAGCTGATTTTTGTTCATAGTCTATATTTAGAACTCAGCAAAAAAATGAGAAAACAATGGCGCAAAAAATGTCATATTAGCTTGATAAAGTAATTTTATAAAGCAACTTATTTCATTTTTAAAAGCATCACTTGTCTTGATATCCCCAACAGTTTAATCAAATAAATTAGCACTAAATTCTAAATGCTTACGTAATAATTTTTACCAAAATCATAAAATAAATCTTGCTTAAAATAAATGTAATGCAAAATGGTAATTAAGTACAATTATTGCAGCCAAGTTTCGTTCTTTGCAGCGTATTTTTAACGTAAATCTATTGTTTGTATTTAATTGCAACTTTATGTAAATTATTAATAAGATTGTACAATAAAATAAGTTTTGTAAAAGTTATTTTGCTTATCGAAAACATTTGACATAATCTCACATAAACGATATTCAAGATGACTGTCTCGATTTTCTTATTAACACAGAGGGATAAGTTATAAGAATTGAATGCGAATGAAATAAACCAAAGATGGCAGATGTGACAGTCATTTTATAAAGTTCTGTATTTGTGACTTCAATTTTTTGTTGAGAACATGTATCGTGATTCGCACTATAGAAATAGAAAACATTTAGAAATACTCTAAAGACTGACTTGATATTGAGCAACTACCAAAAACATGTTTCGGAGTAGAAGCCAAGTTTCCATTAAAAGTTATAGATGCAATTATAGAATGAATTGAGCTAATCGTAAAAACTTCTTTGAAATAATCCTGACTAAAATCGAGTGTTTCTAAGAACATAATCGTATATTTAGCTAAAAATTACTTTCCATTTAATAAATTTATTTTGTTGCAAATAAAAGAACTAAATAATTTATAACATATGTGGAAACCAAAATGAAATGAGTATTAAGTTCATATAATTCTACAAGGGCAGTTAGTTACCTGAATTAAATCCAATGAAGAAACGACCAATGATTATCATTTCATAGGAACCAGCAGCTTTGGAAGATCCCATAAATATTGCAGCTATAATAACGAAAATATTATTCAAGAGCAGGCCGCCTTTTCTGCCGAACTTTTCAGCTACATAGGCAGTCATGAGAGCACCAGCCATGCCTCCTACGCAGAAGATGGACACCAAGATAGAAAAGATGAAAGTCACTGTACTATCGCCGGCTGGCTCGGAATATCTTTCAAAATAGGTATCATTGATGAACTTCTGTATTAACTGCAAAGATGAAAAAAGAATATTTTAAGTGTCATTTTAATGTAATTTCTTATTATTTTATAAATAAAAGTAAAATATTTTTATTGAAATACAAATTTAGTTAAGTAAACAAATCATTAGTTAAAGAACACCGAAACGTATAAACAAAATGGCATAAAAATATTAGAATTTTTTTAAAATTCAGAAAGGACACCAAGATGTTTTCGAAGACATAGGCAACTGTTTTCGAAAATAACTTTAAAGAATATATGTATTTTCTTAAATTATACACTGTCCTAAGAAACTTTAGTGAGTGAAAGATCTGAGTGCAACTAAGATAACTTATTAATTTTAAGATTAAGCATATTTGACCGTTTCCCAGATAAATCTCTGAAGCATCTTCTTCTAGAGATCTTCCCTGATGTGTGTGTCATGTTTGTATGTAATATAATTATTTTTATTTATTTTGTATTTAATATTATTTTATAATTTCTGCGTTTCAAAAAAATTATATAAAATGTAATTTAAAATATTCACATAATATAAATAAAATAAATTCACATACAGCTTTGTTTTGCATTTTTTGTAACCTTTACCAAAATGTTTGTTATGGGTTATTACACGTCTTAAAAAGTAAAACCCATCCCATAAAATATTAAAATACAAGACTTTCTTAAACCTATTATACTATCTGAATTAACAAAGAAATATTAAAATCGAGAAAAGAAAATATGGAGTAGAAATAATCATGAATTTTTTAAGGATTTGTGTATTAGGACGAAGTGTGTTGCCAGACTGGCAGTTGAAAGATTAAGGCTCACTGTGCCGAAGAATAGGATTACATTCCTCGAAGGAGAATGTCCAGGATTCGATCTCAGTCATTGTTAAACAGTGGGAGGAATGTTTATGTTTTTTTTCTTGTTTTTGCATTGCTTGTTATGTAATATCTGATCAGTCCCATTTAACGTTGTGATTTTCAGTTCAACAGCCCGTAAGTTCCTCTTGGAATGGGGATATTTGTAATAGTTTGTAATTCTCTTAAAAAATTGTTGGATTGACCTTCTAGAACAAAATGTATCCAGTGAATAACAAACGCTTTGAATTACTTCGATTATTAAAGTAAGAAACAATAATTCTTATTATTAAATGAGCACCATTTAAATACTCTACAACTCACAGTCGGAAACATATTCATATCAATGGACTGATAAAAGCGAATGAAAATGCAGTCAACTAATGAGAAGAGTCTTAAAATCTAAAATTTCTTTACAAAATTCTTGTTATTCTACATGTGCATAAATTTTAAGATCACTCAGTTTTTGAAAGAAAATAATATTAAAACTTCGTCAAATCAAGTGTTCAATGATATTTTGGATAAAGCATTGTGATTTCGAACAAAAATTTAGTTTTTTATTCGAAATCACGTTACATTTTTAAATATTTTACAAAATATTTAGTAGAAATCAATCATGTTTTAAAATTTTTTGATAGAAATGCGTATTCTCCATAGAATTTGTTGATACGCAAAACATTTTACTTATTATTCTATTTTTAAATAAATTTATTTTTAATTTAAATGCTGAACTACCATTTATTTTAGCTTGCAGTTATGTACAATTTCCATATTTGTTTTTAGATTTTATAGTTTTATTTTTTTCCCAAATAATTACTAGTGAGTGAAAATAAACAAAATGTAATCTGAGTGCTATACGAAATGTATTTATACAAAAATACGGGATGAAAAATATTTACAGAAAAGAAATGAAATTAATAAATCAATTTTAAGGCAATAAGAACAAATAAATTACTTAAATGAATAATGAAGAATCTACAGAGATTCTTGATGCTTTCTTATTTTAATTCAATGATGAAATAGATTTAGAAAATAGATCTAGTGAAAATAAATATTTGTTCAACGTTAAGAGATGAATTAGAAGTTTAAGGCTTTTAGATACAGTTGATTGGATTATAAAATAATACAATTAAATAATAACAAAATACTAGTTTGGTGCTGAATAGTCAGCGCTTTTGTCCTCTATTCAACATTTTGTGAATGCAGCTCTCACATTTCAGATTTTGATATCTGCAGTAGAATATTATCCACTTTAAACTATGAATCAACTGAATCAACTTTGATTGCAAGCCTAACTTTCATTTACGACAAGATAACTGAACTGGATTACAAACCACTTCGAACCATATAAATCTATTGAATCAGTTTCCAAGTGTAAAAAATGATTAACGGACTCTCTCTCTTAAACGAAATCCATCACAATAAGTTTAACGTGTCACACACAATAAGTTTAACGTGTCACACACTATAAGTTTAACGTGTCAAAAAAATTTAATTCACAGCTTTTAAGTCAAATAAACCCAATTAATGGTAATAAAGTTTCTAATAAGTAATTCGTATCTTCTCAAAAACGAATCTTATTGTAAGAAAAAGTATGTTAATAAGACAGCTTAGTATACTTGTTTAGATAACTGTGTAAATTTACAGCTAAAATTATAACAAAAAGCATGCTTAAATATTTCAAAATTCGACTGAAAGGATTTCAGACTTTTGAAACTGGGTAACAAATTTTAAAAAATTTCAAATCAGAATTTCAATTAATATTTTAGTATTGAAAATTTCCATTTTCTTATTAAAAATTTACCTCTCAATTTCTATACTGTCTATATTTAATCCAATAATGGTTTTATTTATATGGGATAAAAAAAATCTAAGAATGTTTATCAAGATCTAACTTCGTATTTAAAAATATTTCATCAAAGTAATAAAATAATGATAAAATGCCGAATTTTGAAATTTTCTTTATTTTAAATGATTGAATTTTTTTTTTTTAATGAATGAGATTATAATTTCTATTTTACATCCATTTAACTCAATCACGCTTATTTATGTGAAGTTCATATTGTTAAAAATTCTAAGCATATACTTATTAATATCATGAAACCATGTCTAAAATGTCATTATATGGCTAAAATAGTGATAAATTGCCGAATTTTGAAATTTTTATAATTTTTAATGAATGAAATATATAAATTTTGAATATTAAATTATATATATACATATGTCTACATTGTAGAATATTATTTAACTTTATCAGATTATTTTGATTATACATTTTTGAAGTTCTGACATAAAATTTGATAAAAAAAATATAACTTAGATGATAAGCTATTGAGTTTTATATATAAAGAAATCAAAGTGTAATATATTTGTACTTTGCGATAACATTGCTAAAACATTAAAATAATTGTAAGTAAGTTCTTACTCTCTCTTACTATTATAATTATATTATAAATATAAAATAATAGTAATGTAATAGGTATAATATTAAAGTAGGGTAAATAGGGTAAAAAATATTCTACCTCTCTGTTATTTCACATCGTAATAAAAATTTTTTAATATACCGTGTTGCTTAGCATTATTAATTTTAATTACATTCTTTTAAGAATATAAACAACAGCAAAACATAAGTGTTTGACTTCAAAAAAATATACACCATGATACTTTTTAAATGACTTTGAAAGGAAAATTTACGTTTGCCATTTCGCTTTTCTCAATAGCTTCTTTAAGTTAATGAATCAGCCAGCTCTCTTACATCATCAAAGAGGCGATGAACTGTTTTTTTTAAGCTGCAAAAAAGAGCTGATTACGTAATTTTCTTTTTTTTAGATATATTTTATGACTCAAAACTGAAGTGATACAAATTTATCGATTGTTGTGTGCCAGCCAATATGTGGTGCGCCGCTCCACTTTTCCAACTGAACCATATTTGGTGTGGAGTCCGACTTCCTCAGTACACACATGCTATAGGTACCCGTTTATAGGGTAGGCAACCATTCACACACACACAAAGGAAAGACAAAGAGAGTACATCCATGCCGAGCCAGGATTCGAACACAGGTCCCACCCATCTGTAGTCAGGTACGCTAACCACTAGACAGGTTGAGCGGCATTAATAAATTTAAAAATACTTTATATTCTTGTAAGTATATATACACATGTTATAAAGTAATTACTTATTTCTTTACTATATCACATTTATTTGTAGTTTAGTATATTTTTAAACTTTAATTAATGCTTATTGGTTGCTCTGTTTGAAGGAAAATAAAATTTTTTAGTAGTTAAATATATCTTTTTTCTCCCTCTTTAGCACGAAATAAAATATAGCAACTTTAATTAATTTCTTTATTAATTAAATGAAGAAGCGAATTCAATAATAATTGAAATCACTTCTTCATTTATTAGTAATTTAAAAGCTTTATTGATTAATAAATGAAGAGGTAAAGTTCCGGTTAACATACATTTTTGGAAACTTTTAGTTTTATCAAAATTTCTGATTTTAAGAATTAAATCAAATTAGGCATAGAAAACAATTCCCTCTTCATTTAGGAAATTACTCCAGTTATCAACTAAAATTTAAAATAAAATATAATGACACACCGCAAAACAACTAATTTCATTATGCTGGTATGCTATTAGATCTTTACCTTATTACTAGATCCTAATTAATTCCTTGAAATGTTATTAGATACTAATTAATTCCTTTTCAACTGTATTAATACCTCGATTATTTCCTGTTTCCTAGACTCGAGGAGAACTCGCAGAAAGCCCTTACTATAACCCTGCTTAATACTCTTGTTACTTGCCAAGTAGTTACTAGTTAGTTATAAATTATTCATACGTCTGTTTGCTATAAATTATTGATCTATTTCATAAAAAAAAAATTTGCAATTTATGACAAGTTTAATCTTAATGAATTACGATTTCAGAAAAATTTACCTTTAAATGAAATAGAGAACAGCATAATTTTTATATTTCTTAGAAAACCTTTTCAATGTAGTTTAAAATTGCGAGGGGAATCAGCGTCTCAAAAGAATGAATTTAATCAGATGTATTAAAAATCAGGTATTGTCTATCAGCAAAATCAAATCATATCTTAAAGAAATCAGGTAATCTAGATTTCAATCATCATTGATAAATATTAGGTCAAAAATATCAGTGATTGACTAATCAGTATTTGATATAAATAGAAATTAACGTAATCATGTAATTATAATGTGATTTCATGAGCATTTTTTCAATAAAATCTATAATAATTGCATTTTTTTAATAGTAAATTCATAAATTTGGTTTAATTTGTCATGTACTTAAATTTTTTAATCTAACAAGGTTAGGATTTTGCTTATAAAGGAATATTTTTCCCTTACGTTCACAGTTTCATTAATGCAAATATGGCTAAGAAGTGTATATAGTTGATAGCTTGTTGAGATAATATAATGTACAAATAAATGGAAATAATATAATGTCGGATAAAATTTGAGAAAAAAGTAAAACATGCTTAAAAATTACTTTCATTAATACATTTCTACAAATCTTATTGCTTTTTATGTATCTATCACCAATAGTATCAAGCTTATAATATAAAATATTGAATCATAAGAAAATACTTGATAAATTTTGTAAATATTTTTATTCTAAAAATTGCCATTAACTTTTTTATCTAGCCTATTTATTCGATTTTTTATTACTTTTTTTCCATGGATCGAAAAATATAGCAAATTATCTCTGAAAAAAAGTTGCAACAAAAATTTATATTTTTTTATTACATATACAAATATTTTTTTTAAGAAAGACAGGAAATTCTTCTCTTTTTCTAATTTAGAGTTTTTTATTTATACAAATTGATAAAACTCTCTTTTTCCTTACAAACAAAACAAAACAAATATTTGCAAAGAAGATAGAAACATTTTGAAAACAATTTTCAGCTCTAATTTGAATATCTAATTTGAATATTTTTCAAAGTGCATGGATAAGAGAAAAAAGCCTTTGATTGATCTTGAGAGATGTGAAACAAATATGAACCAATATCTAAAATTTTGTATATCATACTTCTTGGCAATGCAAAATATAAACAAATTTAACTAATTAAAGTCATGAAAAGAACAGTTTCATTCCACAAAATTTTACTTCCATATTTACAAAAACACATAATTTTTTACACATTTTAGAGAATTGCCTTTTACATACATGAATAAATCTTATTCATGTATGTATCTTTATGTAAGTCAAATCTACAAAAAAAGTTACATTTAAAATATTCAATCAAAGTATTTAAAAAAATAGAATTAAATAAAATAATGCATCTTTTAAATTATAAATTTTTAAGTTTGTTAAAATAATTTTTATTTATATGCAATCGATAAAAATGTACAGCTTAAAAATTTTATTCTAAATAATATTAAAAAGCGCAAAACCTCTGAAAAATTTATCGTTAGTTTTAACAAATAAAACTAAATTATCAATTTATCAATATGAATTATTGAGAAATAAAAATATGTAGATTTTTAAATAAATTTAATTTTCAACAAAAGGATATTACTGATAAATCCTAATAAATATCTCTCCGAAAGCACTAAATGATTGAAAGGTAAAGTTTCTGAAGGTAGAGTTACAAGAAACTTATTACTCTGTATTTTAAAATTAACTTAAATTTTGTAAAAAAATGAAATTCATAAGGCAAGTTGATGATAATATTATCAATTTAATTATTAAGATCCATTCATAATAAATGTAAAATTGACGGTTATAATATGTCCTAAAAATATACAACTTTTTAAATTTGGCTACAGCTTTAATAACTATATTACTATCCTGAAAACTTGTTTGAAACATTTTTCAAATCAATAAAATAAGATTAACTAAGAACACAGGTAGTCCAGTGACGTAGCGGTATCGCTTCGCACTCCCAAGTATGAGATTTAATCTTCGATCGGGAATGATCGCCTCCTCCTTTCAGTGATCTATAAAACTGAGTACCAAGCATGCTTGAGAACTAAACACTGGAGGTTTCACGTTAGGCTAACCACCTAATCGGGTCAAATGTTTTCCACCCCTAGGCCGTCGGTAATGAAAACATATATGGGCACTGCAGCCCTTGGCCCCCATATGGGCTGGCATCCACTGAGTTTAGTTCAAGTACAGAAACAGCAAAAAATGCCGAAACATCTTAATCTTTATGACTTTAAATCTACAGATTCAGGCGTTTAGTTAACTGTTTTACTGAAAATTGTCACGAATTTCATTAAGTTTGCATTCCAGTTCGTACGATTATATCTAATAAGGAAGTGCCCAACCCTTTTAATGAGAAGTGAGCACAAATATAAATCCAACATGCTGTAAATCACAGAACTGAATAAAATTATCTGCCAATTAATGAGCATTGTTCAAAAATCATTTTATACCTGAGATAATTAAGAATTGTTATATTAGAATTAGTTAACTAAGAATTGTTATAACTTGTGATAAGAGTTTGTCAAACGAGTTTTGGGCTAGTGAAAAGTTTGCCTTGTAGTTTTTCCAAGTGCATTTGAAATTTATTTTAACGATTGATTTAATTGATGAACTAACTATTACTATTCGTGGAATCTTTATGAACTTATTCAATAGAATAAGATAACAATAGTGATTTTGTGAAATTCAATTAATGAAGAATATTTTCAAATACATTAGATAAAATGGGTATGTACAGTAATAGTAAATCGTCATTTAATTGAACTAATATGTCCATCAACATTCATTTCTATTATAAAAATTGAAATGTTTTTCTCCAATACAAGGAAATAAAAGAAAACAAATGCTTATTCAAGACTTGGTCATTTCTTTTGACAAGCCGTTTACTTTTTGAATGATATCCTACAGACTGAAACAATCATCCTAATCTTCTGGACTTATCTTCAATTCCGTTATAAAACTTCAAATGTTTTATTTCCAATACGAGAAAACGCACAATGCTTCAGAAAAAAAAGGCTTTTACGATGCTTGTTTATGACTAAATCATTTCAAGAGGCCCCTAATGTTTACTTACTGAGATATATTCGATAAACTATAAACTGAAACAATAATTCTTAAAGCATTTTCAATTCTGTTATAGGTCTTAAAATGTTTGTCTAGGCAAATCACAAGACATCAGAGAAAAAGAACAAATTTCTCTCTTATTTATGGCCGGATCATTTCATGAGACAGATGATTATATATTTATTTCAGATAATAAACTACAGACTGAAACAATCATTCTAATCTTTTGAACATCTCTTCAAACAGATAATGAAGTTTTAGAGAATGTTTGTTTTCAATATGAGGAAACCCTCAAAACTTCAGAAAAAAAAAATCATACCTATTTATGTGGCTGGATCATTTCATGAGAGCGAATGCTTTCTTTCTAAATGAGATACGATCAATTCTAAGCTGAAACAATCATTCAACTCTATCTCCAGTTTTAAAATTTAAATAATTTGTCTTCAGCATGAAGTAAATCTTACATGACTCAAGAAAATATTAGAAAAAGCAGTAAAGTGGATAGTAATAAACTAGAGAAGACGAACTTTAAAAATTAAGTGATATCTCATATTACTTTTTTTCACACACACAAAAGATGTTTCTTTGTTTAAAATATTAACTACTCGTTATAATGAAAAATATTTAATATACATTTCACATGATTTTAAACGATCATTTTACATAGTACGTGCTATTTACATCTTCTTTTAACAAAACTTAAATCGGAACTAATTTTTTTTTTAATTTAAGCTATCAGAAATCTGGTGATCCATGGAAGAAAAACATTTTTAGAGACATTCAAAACAAGATTAACAAATGTTTTCTTAGCAGATGTTGTTAAGAACTTGAAGGAATTTAGTTACTTATATTAATTTGATAATTAAACAACAAAACACACACACACATGAAATATGTTATACAGTTAACAAAAAATTCAAATTAAAAATAAAATAAATTTTTACATATTTAATGCTAATATAATTTTTGTCTCTTTACAACCACTAAGCATGCTAATATTAACTTATTAGATCAATTAAAATAAATTTATATGCTAATAGAAATATACACAATAATTATTTAGTTCATTTTAATTTTTTCAGTGAAATTATTATTATTTTTTTCTAAGAAATGAAATTTCAGATACAAGTTTGATATCTTTCACCTTACAATTTTAAATTTTACATGTTGTTAAAAAAATTAATTTATTCTTTTTTTTAACAACTTTCTTCTCCATCATCAGATATTAAACACATAAATTCAAATCGTTTTCTTAATTGCACATCATAACATCAGTTTTTAAAATAATAGAGATAAATGCTTCTATTTATAGCAACAAACATATTCCAGATTTTCATTTTGGATTCTAGGGTTCTATGACCCATAGTAAAAATAAATAATGATTTCGATAACATTAACTTTATCAAATTCAAATTTTTACGTATATTTTTTTATAGTGTCTATCACTTGAGTATATATTTTCTGTAAATAAAATTTTCTACTTAGTAATTTTAAATTAGTACGTTAAATAAAAAGTAATTTTACTGTTAAAAATTATTATTATAAATAAACACATACTACTTTTCAATACGAATAGTAATTATGCGATTATCTATAGTTCAAAGTTCAAATTTGAATACTCAGTTTGAATACACTCAGCTACTTATTTTACTTTTTGCAAAATTTTTATCGTGCCTCGTATATAAAATACTTTATTTTGCAAATTTATTGATTCTATGTATCTTTTTATTCTGAAGGAATGACGTAACATTGGTATTTGGAATTATTCTCACGAAATCAAATATTAAACAGATTCCATAGATAAGTTCTGCATAGTATATAATCACGATTTCTAAAAAGAGTAAAATTCTTATTTCAACTAATAGGAGAGGGATTGATGGAATGGAGCACATATAGTTTGTATAAAATGAATTTTTAATGAAATTTTCCTTCTTATCGTAAGAAATAAAGAAAGTTTTCATCGGCGACTCATTTGGTAATAATAAAATTCATTTTACCAGATCACGTGGTACATTCAACTTTTATATCACCTAAGCAATACTTACGAAACACTTTGACCCTTCATAGTCTAACGACTGAACACTGTTGAAAGGTATTTTAACATTTAACCCACATTGTCCTCCACGAAAGCATTTTATAAACAGTGAATTATATCTCCATATCTCACGAAGAAAAAATCCGGAAATCCTCCAAGCACGTACTCCAACAGATGCAGAAAACAAAATCATAACACCCATCACTTATTGTTCAACAGTGGATGGTTCTGAAACCCAGATGTTTCACCTTGAAGAAGCAAGTCTTTCGACAGACCGCAATGAACCTTTTGCAGAAAATGAAACTTTAAAATTCCCCTAACAGCTATCTTTGAGTTCCAAAGGACATGAATATTTGCCATAAATCTTGAACGCAGCCTCAAATAAAGTGTAATACTAAAAACAGATGAAATTGTTACTGTAGTGTAGAATACACAATGAATAAATGCATGTGGAAGCAATAGTCCCATGACATGATATTTGAACCTATCCTACTTGACAATCTTTGCAGTAATTCAAAATATTTTCAAAATTTATCCTATATTACGAATTATTTTCTTTCTAATAGCTGAACTTTGGTAGATTCTCAGAATAAAGAAACTTTTAAACATAGTTAATTATATTTTACTCGGAAAGAATCTCATCTTTCACCAAAAGATTTTCATTATGTTGTTTGAAGATAATTGTGTGATTTAGGTACGTATTATTGCTTATTTCAGACTAAGGATAAGTCACATAGTCTTAATGATTCTATGCACTTACAAATATCAAAAAAATAGAATATCTAAGCATTTGTCTCATCAAAACAAAAATACTTTCTGTCGACCTATGGAATATATAGAGCATCGAGCATAATTTTGAAACAAGACGATGGGGAAGGGATTAACACATCGAATCATGTATCCAATGATTTTATTTCACGTAATTGCAATAAAGAAATTGTAACCTTTTTGTTTTCTTTAAACATGCTAATAGTAGGTTTGCCATGTTCGGTGGAAGGGTTACGTTTTGAGGACAGGAATTTCTCATGTTTATTGCCAGGTACAGCCTCTGTTAAATAGCAGGAAACGACTATTGCACTTGTGAATTCGGCATGAAAGGTTGTTGGGATGACTATATTGGAGGTTACATACACACAACATATTTCTCTTTCAATACATGAATACGGATTACTATCCATGAAAAACTATCTTGACAATTTAAATGGGGTGGAATTTCAAATGATTTGCAGTAACATTTGACTGTAAGAACGTCGGCTAAGCAGTGTCATAAGCTTTTGGATGAGATTCAATACAACTTAGTGGTAGAACCCTCCTAGAAAATACCAGATTTGATCCCTGCTACTGTTGAATAATAGGAGATGATTGTTGTGCTTCAGTTTACAGCATGCACATCTGTTAAGATGCATGTTTGGAAATTTTCCAATTTTCCTTCCTTGCGACACGTGCATACAGCTAATTATCTACAAAAAATCCTCCAGGAAAGCAATATAGAATAAAAGTACAGATACCTTACATCGGTTTTCAGTTGTAAAGTTGTACGCTAAGTGGTGTTTAACTATATCCAGAGAGATTGCAAAAAGAAATTGATAAATAATATTACTATGCATTGGATTTAATTTTTTATGTATCCGTAACTGAAAGAACCAACTTTTGAGTCAAATAATTTAATAAGAAAAATAGTGAGGTGAAAATATAAATATTTACAGAGAATGTTTAATTTGTCTTGTTTATAACATTCGTTTTTAATACATAATACCCAACACCCATTAAAATATACATATTTAGTATATGATGAGTCTCGTGTATTATGTGTTAATAAGGAATGTTATGAGCAAGGCAAATTTATCCAAATCCTTAATGAGAAAAATAATTATGGATGTAAATATTTATATTTTTCTTTATAATTATTTTTTATTAAATTAATTTTAATTATATATATATATATATATATATAGGAAGAGCAGTAAATAAAATATTAACTAATATATATTAATGGTAATTAAACTAGCACAAAAATAGCTAATGAAATAAATGCTAATATAAATAAAATAATATTTAACTTGAAGAGCAATATAAATCAAAGACAAAAGTAAGAAGAAACAATACACAATAAAAATAGAGAGAAGACACAGGGACCATGTCTTCATCAGGCGGGAGATGGTCAACAATGAAAATAGAACACTATTTTCTAATAAGTAATTTGAAATCTAAATTTTCAGATTTCTTTTGCAACCATGTTTTTCTAAAATAAACAAAAGAGTTTTGATTTGCTGACACCCATATATATTTTAAATGTCTGCCTAGCATATTTTTCAATTTATTGTTTTGCTTATATTTTTAACGCATTGTTTTGATTCTATTTATGTTAACTTTGATATATTTTCTTTAATACAGATACTCTTCGGGGGAATTGCACGAAGATTTTTAGACTAAAATTCAATTTGTATGTTTGGATTTTCCTTTATGTTCTTCTACAATATCGAAAATAAGATATCATGGAATAAGACAGTCATGGATCATTAACTAGTAAATATTTTAATTAAATAAAAAAAATTAATTAAAAAAACACAAATATCAATTTTTGTAAATGATACGAAAATATTAAAAATGAAGAAAACCTTAAAAGAAATAACTTAAACAACATTTTATAGAAATTTTAAATAACTCAAATTCAATATTCAGTAAAAACATCTCTTACATTTACTTAGATAACAATAGAAAATTATAACTGCCAATCATCTGCCTATTTATTGCTTATCATGCAGATTTAAGTTTTTATACCTTGTACATTATGTATACCTATGATACGTACAGAGTGATACTTTGTATCTTAAGACGACTAGATCTTGTATTAAAAAATTATTTGTATTTTTAAGAAATACTTAAAAATAGTATTTCTTAAAAATACTATTTTTAAGAAATTTTGATATAAGACTTGTTTGTTAGATTTCAGAAAGATAATTAAAAGAAAAATATATGAAAATGTTTTTTTATTTCAAAATCAAACGAAGAAAAAAAAACAATATGTTTAAGACAATATGCAAAATAAGTTTAGTGAGAGTTACCCGCAAAAAACATTTTTAATTTAAGTAAGAATGAATTTATGTCTGTGGCCTTTTTTAACATTAGAGAAAAACAATATGTTTAAATAAATTAGGTTGAACATTTTATTTGTTGTTTAATAATTTAAACAAAAGCAAGACACATTTAGAAGTAGTCACTGAATTGACATTAGTAGTTGTGATTTTATCACTTGAATTCATTGTAGAAGTAAACACACATCTTTCAACATTCTTAAATAATTCAATTAATTTTACAGGAATCAGTTCAGAGTTTCAACATTTAAATAAATTTTTACATAAGTAATCCTTTAATTAAAAATTTAAAGAAGGATTAATTTAATTAGTAGAAGAATATGTTAATTCGTGAGGAAATGATTTGAAAATTTATTTGCAGTCTGAAATATTTTATTGGAGAAGTTGATGTCAAATTGTATTTAAAAACATTCTAAGAGATCAAAGAGCAACATACGTTTAACATTTGAAAAATTAATTATTATTGCACTCAGATTTGGTTAATGTTTGTGCTAATAAGTATGTAATGAGTCATGTAAAAATTTTAAAACAATATTGTTATGCCATATTCTAGGCCGTTTTGTTATTGGTTGTTATTAGAATATTATACCAAAGTTAGATACAATTCTACTAAATATAAAAATTAACTTAATAATGTCAGAGACTAAATTTATTCAGATAATATAATTGGTCGTTATTTGATTAGCATACCTAAACTAGATATAAATACTAAAACTCTTAAAACCATTTCGATGACATAGACTAACTAAAATTAATCAGATAATACAGCTCAAGTGGGAAATGTTTAAATAATTTGCAATTCAATATATATGTACCAATTTGATCAAAGGAAGCAAAGCGAGAATTATAGTAAATTTAATTAATTAATCCGACAAAGTTGATTTAACATAGGTCGTATAATAAAGATGCTTATAAGCTCAGATAGCAAAAGAAGAATACTAATTGTAAAACCTATTATTAATCATAGATAACAATGTACAGTAGGATACTTTGCAGAAAGAATTTCTAGATTTGTTTATAAAATTTTTATATTGTATTATTATTATTTTTATAAAAATAATATGAAAATATAACTTGAATAATTATTTACTAACACTGAGAAGTTACTATAGTATAATAAATCATGATTTTTATATTTGTACTTAAATTTTACTCTAATGTATAGCCACTTTAAATCTTATCTATACTATTTTCATGCATCAATTTTCTACTAACCATAGTTGAAGATAATTTATAAATATTTAGCTTTTTTCGTGGATATTGTTATATGTATAAGTAAGATGTTATTTTAATGGGACAGCAGTTAGTAGATGGCATCCTTTACAAAATAGCATGACACCATTTTGTTTCACTGATGTGTCAATGACTCAGATTAGTTTTATAGTTATGTAGTTTTTTCAACTCAGTTCATCACAAAACTTTGGATAATTATGACACTTTTATGCTCAAACGCATTTCAATGTTTTAATTTATTTCCTTAAATTTTTATTTTTTCGGGCACATAATATAAAATTTTCCCATTTTTTTTATTATACATAGTTTGTTCTTACTATCAAACTTTCATGAAATAAAAAATGAAGGTTTCCTTATGTGGAATTATATACTCATAATCTTAAATATATGGTAGCTTATCTTGTTGCATCATTTCACTATAATTACGAAATATTTCACAAAAAGTTACAAGAATATGCAATTTTTAAAAAAATAAAATATTATGTATGCATACATAAATATTTTCACTGTACATAAATATGTATCATTACATCTATGTGCTCTTACCAGTTGTGGAATATTGGTAACCCCAGTGTTGTATCCATGTTGGAATGAAGAACCAAGCGCCGCAGCAGCTATAGCAAAAACCAAATGCATTGTCATGCCCTGTAAAATGAAAATGATTATGATAAACAAAAGAAAACTAGAAACATGTAAGAACATTTTATGTATTAAGAGTAGAGTATTTTATCTTGTGTATATTACATAGAATATTTTATAATCAAAATATATAATAGACCTACAATAGTTTGATGAAACTTTATGTATTTTTTTATAAACTATAACTTAATGTATTTTTTATTGTGTAAGAGCTTTATGGGTTATCATGATCCCGAAAATGAGAATTCTGTGTGGTAAGCTTATCCAACAAATAAAAGTTAAGTTTAATAGTGAATAAAACATTTGCAGATAAAGTAAACTTAGCTAAATTTTTTGTAGCTCTCAGTGGACTGAGTTGATACAAAGAGAATATTCTTCCGAGTTCAATACTTGAATTCTGTGCAAATAGTATGGGTGTGTTCTTTCTTTAGTAAAATTCTCCATACGACTGCAACAGTCCAACAACTTTCGAACTTGTCAAAAACTAATTTGGGTAATATTGTTTCTTCCAGTATAAAACTCTGTAATAGCTTCCAGTAGCCATAAGATACCAAGAAGCATTATTTCTTCCCGTGCAACTCCCAATGAAAACACTACACTATTCTGTGACCCTACAGGGCAAAGTCCTGTCAGGAAATCACTCCATATAGATTTTTGAGCAAACAATTTTTTTCCATCTGCTACACTATGTTTGAAATGTATGCCAGAAAGTTCAGTTTTTGTAACTCAGCATGTTATCGAAATCCGTTCTGGAAAAGACAATTCAAACCAGCATTGTGCTTTCATCAATGTTTCCACCGAATTCATTGTTATAGGTCAACAATGATATATAACAGTGTAATATTATCATTGTGTATGATAGTAAACAACAATCTAATATTATTGTAGACAACAGTAGTATAAGCGATTGTACAAAATTTTCAGATTTATGTATTTTTTTACCTGCCTTACGTTTTTAACACATTGTTTTGACAAACATACATACACACACACACACACACACACACACACACACACACATATATATATATATATATATATATATATATATATATATATATGTGTGTGT
>JAPDSC010009390.1:395661-441765 GCA_026290005.1 Latrodectus geometricus | reverse complement strand
ATATATTCAGTTAGTTAACTTATATTCAATTTTAACTCAAAGTACAGCTCAAAATATATTAATTAAAGTCTATGTTGAAATATTTAATAACTCAATGTTTTTCCCCCGTTCTTCTACACGAAACAATTTTTTAGAAGTAAAAACATACATAACAACAAACATTTAAAAAACTTCCCTTTAGGGACAAGAAGGCCACAAAAAGTTATATTACAAATTTCTGAGAAATATTTTTAAATAAGAAACTTGTATCAGGCGAAAGTCTGCCGAACTAGAATGATTTTGTTTGTTTTTAATAATTGTTGCGAAAATACAGCTGGATTCAGTGTGGAATAGCGAAATTGTTCTTGTTTTAAATTCATAGTCTGAACTCGGGAGGAAGAGAATCTTTAAAGCAGACAATATTTCTCTTTTCTATTGACTCAAGAAAGAAGTCCCAACGCCCTTCAAGTTTTTCTGCTCCGAGCTTCCTAGAAGGCTCGTCATGGCTTCTGATTGGTTCCTGCAGCTGCAGAAGGTGGGTGTGTTTGTAGGTGTGTGCAACAAGGTCACCTTGCTATGAAAGAAGGACATCTGATCGATTGGCAGGTCTGGCAACCTGCCATGTATGAGGCTGTTCTATGAAATGACTAGAACTAGTCTTTTGTTGGAAAATTAAATAACATTCGGAATTTATTAGACGCATAATTTTAACCAATATTAATTGCGAACAATGAGATGTCAATCGTAAAACGTTTTCTGTAAGTGTGTGAAATTAACATATGAATTCATGTAAAATGAATTCTTCAGATGCGGATTTCAAATTATTTTTTCAAGGATTTTTGTTATTCATGCAGTGAAACTAAACATTCAGGAGTTTTCGGGGCTGACTGGAATTCATTCTTTTTGTTCCATTGCAGAGTTTTATTTTTACCGGAAAACACGTATATATGAACAAACACGTATCAGGGAAAAAGGTATTCATACATGTAATAAGCAAATATGTGTTTTATAAATTTCCTGAGTGTGATATTGATGACGTACTGGGGTCTATGAATTTCAAGAGTCAGTTTTTATTATTAAAATTACAAAAGAAATTTTCTATTTAATGAAATAAATTCATTCAATTAAATATTATCTATTAAAAAAGATATGAAAAAATAATAAATCAAAATTATACCTTTTACGTATATATTACACCAATTTTAAATAAAAAAAATATAAGGTAAATATTTTTGAGGTGTAAAAGTTAACTTATGGAAAAGAAAGCAGGCAGTTCTCACTTTTCTTTTTTCAACTGGTGATGTTTATTTAAATTGAAGATGTTAAATTAGATTTTTCAAAGACATTAAATTTTTAAGAACACAAGTTTATCATTTTCAATATTAGAAAAAATGGATATTCATTTTTGTATTAATCCAAGCAATTACCAAAGCAAAAATTTGTTTAATCCTCTCAATAAATTTCCTACATGATGCATCCTTTCAATTAGAAATGACTTATAAAATTTTTTTAATTTATGATCAACAGTTATTCTACAAATGTTCTAGAAAACAGTGCTTAAATTATGTATGGAAAATAATTTTCAAACATGACGCATCCTAAAAAATTTCTTGTTATTAGTTGTTCTGAAGACTAAATATTAAAACTGCTACATCAAGAAAGCGACACACTACACCTATGAAAGTTATGACAAAGAAATATACGATAAAATGATCAGCTTTTCAACGTCGTTCAAAGGCTATATTTTGCATTTGAAGACTAATTACATAGAATCTTCTAATTGAAAAAGGATTCAGAATCAATGGAAACATCCAAACTTGAACTAGAAATCGCACCCATGAGTTAAACCGAAGATTCTCTATCACTAACAGACGAGAAAAAACGCTTACCGCATGATTTAATGAATCTTATAGCCATATCAAGCATCGAGTCAAAAAATGAAATCGTTTGGAAGACTATAAAAAGCTTTACAGAAATATCCTAGCTGACAGCCGAATATTAACCGCTTTTGTCTTTGGTTCAATAGTTCATGAGTTCGCTTCCTACCTTGGTTTGAATGTTTTTAGTAGGATGGAATCTACTTTAAGTTGTATGTCTCGTCTAAATATCCTTCTTGAACAAAAACTGACCGTTGCATGATAAACAAACCGAATTAAGTTATGAGAGTTATATAATTTTAACTACACAAACATGTAACTTCAAATCAAGAAGTTCGGAATATTAACTCCAGTTAATTTTATAAAATATCATATAAAAAAGTTATTATATATTTTTCACTTTGGACAGTGATGCAAAATATATTGATTTAGGTGTTTAAAACCCTTATGATATGTTGTGTTTTTTGTTATTTCTTATTTTATAAACCACATGAATAATATTTATTTTTACATTTATAATAATGTAAATCAATTTTATATGATTTGTTTTAACCTGCCTTATCAAACTAAATAATTATGAATAATAAATAAAATAATCGTTGCATTTTTTACATCCTCTAAATATGAATTAAATTGAAAAAAGTAGCTTTGAAGAATTTTCAGAACAACTTTATGAAAAAGGAAGTTTTATTGAAGGGCTTAAAAGTTTCCGTTAAAATTTTTATGAATATAGTTATTAAATAGCTTCAGTTTTTTTTTTTTTTTTTTTTTTTTTTTTTGACTAATTAAATTTATAGTTCAAAGATTCTATTTTAAAAGAATAATTTCATAAGCTATTAAATCTATTTTGAAGTTTCCGACCTAAAAAATTAGTTTAAACTTGTATTTTAGAAAAACAATCAAAATAAATAAACTTGTAATCAATCAATTATATTCAAATTCAATAAATTGAGGTTTCCGAAATATTACGCACAATTACTCTTTAAGCACAAAATATTTTCAGTTTGAAACAATTCACATGCAAACACTGTGATGACTAAGAGTAAAATTATAAACACTGTTAAAAAAAAAACGGAAGAAATACAGTAAAAATCACTGTTATTTAAATAGCTGTAACAGGAACACTAAATATTACAGTAAATTTTACTGTGAAATTCAGAGAGAAAAAATTGCTTGTCACTGGGCATGCGCTTCAAATTGGTGGGATTATCATTTGCTTTTATTCAAAAACGACGCCATTTTTATTTTCATTTGCATTCGTTTCTGTGAAAATATATATGTTGTTTGTGTTAAGAATTTTGAAAGGGTTGCATTTCCCTTGTAACTGAATCACCAAATATAAGATAAAGTACAATTTTCTTATTATTTATTAAACAAACTATTAGTTTACTTTTATTGATATAAATTCGTATAAATTTGATTGAATATCTCAGAAAATTCTAAGCTCAATTTATACAAAGGAATTTGAATAAAGTGTCAATATATTTTTACTAGTTTACTAATATTTAGAATATTTTACACTAGTTTGTCAACTTATGGGAGTAATATTTTAATCATCAAAATTTCTTATTATAATTGTTTTTTATTTATGCGTTTTGATTGTTGTAAAAATTATTTAATTATCCAATTTCAATTTCAAAAGAAATATCATTATCTATTTTAAGTATTTTTAGAATTCTTTTATTAAGTATGTTAAAGGTCATTGAAAACCATAATTAAGAAACAGAAGCAAATGAGTGAAAGTTTTTCTTATTTGTTTTTGCCTAATTCTGCAAGCTTTCTAATTTATTTTATTTAGCATATGTTATGTTCAACATTCTTTCTAATACTATTGTGCACATTAAACGTTACCTCTTAATATAATTGCAAATTTATTTTAAATGCAAAAATTTTAAATATGTAGAAGTTTCGGAAAATTAAAAAAAATTACAAAAGTATTCATAACTTATTAAAGTATTTCATTAAAGTATTCATAACTTATTGTATTCTTTTAAAAAACAATTTACTGTTAGTGAATTGTAAGTAATTTGAACTGAAGATAACTGAAGATATAATTTCTGATAACATAAATGAAACATGTATGAAATAAATTCTATATTCTATTTAATTAATATTTATTAAAATGAAATAAAATCTTCAATTATTATCAAATAAAATCCTCAATTATCAGAACAATTATGATTAGATGAATCAAAAAAGCACTTGTTAACTATTTAAAGAAACATGTTTTGGGGAAAAACAATCAGTTATATAAAACAATAAAATTCTAAGAATTTTACTGAGACTTTCGTCTTATTTATTCTATTCTTGAGACAGTTTGAAATTTATATAGAACACAACTTGAATTATAAGAAGAAAATATTCCAATTGCTCAAGATATTCAACCTTCTAAATGCATCATTTACTAGTTGGCTTCAGTTTAATCGTGTCATATGTGATGTTGTTTTGCGGCAAATCTGTCATCAGCTCATTTTTTGACAAGCACCGAATTTGAAGAAAAATGAACAATTTTAGGAGATCTAAAAAATATTTAATTTTGGTTCAGTTATTCATGTGTCTAATTTTTATTTTTTGTATTTCAGGTGCTTATTCAACATTAACCCCTCTCAAGGAAAAAAATCGAATAAATCTGTCAAAGATGGTATTCAATCATGCGTACTTATCACTTTAAAATAATTTGTCTAATTTTGAATGGTTATAATTAAAATGTAGGATAAATAAACAAAAAATTCTTTAGAATTTTTATCTGCTTTTATTATAATGAAAAAAGTAAAAAAAAAAAAAAAAAAAAAAATTAAATACTTTAAATAATATCTAAACGTTAACTTTTATTGTCTTTACGGTATAATTGAAATACCAAGTAGTTCACTAGTTGCCCTTTGTATTTTTAGTAAAAAATGGAATTTTTTTTAAATATTTTATTCTATCCTTAATCTATAAAATCGTAGGTAAATCAAAAATTGATTTCATGTTTAGTTTTATATCTTATTCAATATAACTATTCTCTTTCTTTATTTCTTAAAAATTCGTTATAAAAAATTCAACCTACACTTAAACTTATGACTTTGATGTAAAAAAGTCTAAATAACTAATCATCGTGTATGGTACTGAAAGTTAAATAATTGATAATAGAATGCGCCTGCTCTGAAAAACGATATCTTTTACAATGTAACATTCACATTCTTTATGCTACGCATATTGAATTAAAAAATTACATATTTCAATCATTTAATATTTGTTAAATTACTCAGCAAATAATAAGAAAATTGGCTATTGTGTATTAAACTGATTTATACTCTCAGTTAAAATAAAAATATAGCAATGATACTTTTCAATGAATTTCTATTCTACTACAAATTTAATAAAATTGGTCAAAGAACAGAAAGGAATTCTTTGAAGTTAATCATTAAATATCTTAACTTTTGATAGACTATGAAAGAAACATCTTATATATTTCAATTTGAAATTATTTTAATAACAAATGTAGCGATTAAACATTGTGTCTGAATTCATTATACATATTTATCTTTAAATATTCATAAAATTGCATATGAAAAAAATATTTGTAAAATGAAAGTATATATTTTAAATTGTTTGATTCCAAAAAATAGTTAAATGAAAAATATTTTGAAAATAATTATGTTATTATATAAATCTTTCAGCATCCATAATGTATTAAGAGTTTCAAGAGGACATCAATGCACTTATTTAATGAGAAAAGGGATGAATTACATTTTCTTGCCACGAGGAAAATAATACACATCTTTTTCAAAAATTACCTTACATAAAATGAACTCCCAAATAAATTTTTCATGATAACTAAAACAAAGAGGAGGGGAGAATGAAAAATAGAAAAAAAAATTATGAAAACATGATGATAGCTGTAAATAGTAATAGGTTTCGAAATAGGTACTGGAAAGCTTGAAGTAAAATGCATAGTGAAAAGTGCTGTGAAAATTACAGCAAAAAGTGCTGTAAAAATTAATGCTAAATATGCTGAAAAATGTTTATGGATATGCTGTAAAATTTACAGCAGATTATACTCGTGCCCATATTGCCAGCACTTTTTGCTGTAAAATAACAGTGTTTTTTTTAGAGTGAGATAAATAGATAAATGTCATTTGCATAAGATAATTGTCTTGCATGTAAAATAATTGATTAATTAATGTTCAAATTAACTAAAATTTAATATTAACAATATTGATTTTTTTTTTTAAAATTTTCTTTTATGGATTTATTACTTTTTGAAATATTTATTCATACAAGCGGAAACGTTATTCATTCCTAAAAATAAAATAACTAAAAAATTCGTTTAAAGTTGTTAAAAAGTATATCACACTATAAATGTAATTCAAAAATCAAAATTTTTCCATAAAGTATTTTGATGTTTGAGTGAATTTTAAATTTAAAAAAGTGGAAATGGGTTGGGGGAACTATTGAATTTTCCCCAAACATAGGTAACCTTTTGAGAAAATATTCTTTTCTAATTCGTCTTTATTAGCATCTATAATTTTCTTTTTTCGGATTTTGTGATTATAATGTACATCAATTATTTATACTATAATGATTCATTTATTAAATATTTAAAAAAGTATTTAAAGTGGATAAAAATAGAAATTTTTGTAAAAATAAGTTTTAAGCAAAATAACTTCTGAGTATTTTTCGAAAATTTAAGAAATTTTAATTGATGTGAGATTTTTTTCATTTTTGTTGTTTCGTTTCTAAAGAAAATACCAATACATTGTATTTCTTTCTAGATTTTCTTACATATATATAACTAATTCGTTCAGAATAATATTAATATATTATTCCATATAAAAAACTATTATTCTATTAAAATAACTACAATGGTTAATTTTTTAATTAATGAAAGTTAGGAGATGAACGAGCTTAAAATTTTAATCAATGCAAAAGAATATAAGGAAAGTAACAATTAAATTATTCCTAAATTTTACATTAAATGCCATTGATCATTTTTTGAAGCTTACAGATTTATATTATTTAAAAAATTAGACCTATTTACATTATTTTGAAATTATATTAGACAGATTTACATTATTTTAAAATTTTTCTCGTTTTAATATCATAATGTTTATTTATAATTTACATCACTGACGATTCGATTTTTGAATATTTAAAAATAACATTTGAAACAGGTAAAACAAAAAATGCAACTAATATTTTCTTTTAGGAATTATCTAATTTCAGTGTATTTTCAGACTTTCTGCATATTATAAATGTTTCTTCTGTTAATTGAAATCCTAGCAATATAAAATTGATACTTTGGAGATTTCAAAACTAAAGTTCTTTCTTTTATACACAGACTAATATTGAAAGCTAATTTTTGATATAATATCTATCCGAAATTAAAATGTTCTCAGCATTTTACAATTTTTATCGTTATTGTAGCCCATCAAATTATTCTTTCTTTTCATAAACTCATTTCAGTGTGAAAAATTTTAAATTACCAGTGAGTATACAGCTAATCAAAAGCCAGTTATATATAATTTCAATGGTAACAGTAAAACAATAATGAAAATTATAGAATTAAAAGACATCACAAAATTTGAATAAAATTCGAAACAATTTATAATTAAAAACTATCAGTATAATTAGTTTTTATTATACTTTACCTCCATTGTGAAGTTCAAACTCGATATCAAAAATGTCTTCGTACACTGAAGCAAATTTTAGGAAAGTCAGTCGTCAACAGCGAATTTCCAGATGAATAACTCAATTTTAAAGCTGTACCCTTTTATATGTTTTTACCAGGAAGTATAAATGACATAGTTTAATCCGGTTTTATATTCAAAAACTGAAATAAATGCAATAGTTGAATTTCTTTTTTAATTGAGTCATAAACACTTATCAAAAAATACCTTCCTAAGAACAATGACAAAAGTTTTGAAATCAAAGGTTTAGTCATGAAACAAAGAAGTAAACAGCAAAATAAATCACCTGTTAGAGAAGAAAAGCAATTAGTCCGAAAAGTCCCAGCTTTTTGATTTCCGTTGTCATTGAAAAAGTTGGTGCAAGAATGAGTAATTAAGAAAATTTGTGAAATATTTTCTCTTTTTTATTAAAATAAGTGGGAGCTAGAAAACAAACATTTGTTTTGAAGGTTAAACAAAATTCACTTCAACACAATTCAGTAATTCTAAAATAGAATAGTCTACAAATAAAAATTAATTCACTGTTTTTAATTCTGCGATAATTCGATGATAATCGACTAATAAATTACATGAGAAATATAGCAAATCTTGTTTCTACATTATTGTATAAGAATGGGAATAAAGAAAAAAATAGAGAGTTAAGCAAAATTTAAGAGAAGTAAAATAAATAAGAAAATATGGCTTCACACAGCAGGATATCAATAGGAGCTTAAAGTCCCTAATATTGCATGATGTATCAAATGTGAAGTTTTGACCAATGAGATGCAAGGCATTTTGATGCCGTAAATTCATTCAAAAGCTAAAATGTGAAACAGCTTGCTCTCAAACAATCTTTACAATTATTAGTTCTCATTTATATTCAATATTTGTAGAATAATTGAAAAAACAAGTTTCAAAATATAACATTAATCAAGAAAATCACATGTTATAAACGTGTGAAAGTTAGAAATAGAATTTACTAAAATCCTCCGATTTTTTGACAGTAATATTTTTCACTGTTACTAAGCAAAATAATTCAAGAATTTGAAAAAAATATATTAACAAATACTAAAATATATATGGAAAATGTTAATTGCGCAAATATTTAAAATTTTTTTAAATAAAAAATTCTCCCATTATTTATTGTTAAGTAAATACTTTTTGTAAAATGATTGTAAAAGAATATTTATGATAAAAACTAAAAGAAATTGATTAAAATCACCCAGTTTGTAATAAATAGATTTTTCATGATTAATAAATAAAATATTTCAGGAATGTAAAAAATATATTTACAAATAGTAAAACAAAATGGGAACTTGATAATAGCATAAGCATTTGAACAGTTTTGAGAGAAAATTTATTTTATTAATTTTTATAAAGTGAACATTTTCACTAAATTTTTTAAGAACTTATTTATTAATGAAATATATATCAAAAGATATACGCATGACATTTAAAGCTTGAAACTAGTCTTATTTTTTATTGTTTTTCATTTTTTTATTGTTATTGTCTTATTTTTTATTGTTTTTCATCTTTATGATTCTGCTCAAACCTTTAGTGTCGCATTAAGTATAACGTATTTTATTTCAACTTACCATGCTTTAAATATGTACCAACATTATATTGTTTAACATACTCATCATATGAAGATGTTATGCGGGAGAAAATTGGCGAAAGCATTAAGAAAACTGATAGAAACTTTGAATAAAAATTATAAATATAGCTAAGGGAACGTAAAAAATTCCTTTCTAACTTCCATATTGTCTTTTCTCGTTCCAACTGTAGTAAATAAGCTGTAAAATTGTCTCATAAGAATTAATACAGAAATACTTAAATGCAAATCACGTATTTTTATTCTTTTATATAGAGCTAAAAACATGCTCATTTTAAATATGACTAGAACTGATGCAAAAATGTTGTATGTTCTCAAATCAGGGATTGATTTAAGGTTTCTCTACACATTTAAAATATTTTTAAAAAATAAATACTTTAAAATGATTTATTTTTCAAATCAAGTCAATTACAAAAGAATATTCTCTTTATTTAGGGTCAGTAACAACATATCAAAAGATGTCTTGATTTTTAAATATTATTGGTAATTGAGAAAAAATAGAAAAATATATTTTATATAAACATGAAATGACAAAAAAAAATTGATAAACAAAAAATGAACTTATATTTAATGATCATTTTTTGTTTTTAATGCTTATTTATTTAATTATATTTAATGCTGATTTAATCACATAAAATGATTTTCGATGTGAACTTCTGATTAAATAAGCATTTAATACAAGAAATTGAATGATAATTCATTGAAAGTTTATTTTTTATTTCATAAAAACTTATATTTTTACATATAAAACCTACTAAAACAGTATTGTCACTCTAATTTCGTAATGCAAGGTAAAGTAATGAATAAATTTTAAAAATAAATTTTAAATAATTTTTAAAATTCTTGTGGAAGAATAAATCAAACATTTTAAAATAACGAAGCAAAATTTTATATTATAAAGGAAATTTTTCTCTTTCATTGACTATTCGTCACAAACATTAATAATATTTAAAATAACTTTTAGCGAAAATATTTCTGAGTTTGCCTGTTCGTGTTATATGTAAAAATGTTCTATTTATCGAGTTAGAATGTATTCTTTGAGGGTAAAGATACACGTTTTGTATTAAAAATTTAATAACATAATTAGCTGATAGTTATAATTACAAAATAATTATGGAAATTTTGTACTTATTATTAAGAAAGTTAATATCAAAATCATTTGATAGTTCGAAAGCGTTGATGAACAGTTATACAAATTTTATTTTTCATTGGAAACATTGTTGACAGAGTTGACTGATAGTACTAATTAATAAGCGATTGTACCACATTTTCGCAAGCTTTCTCAGTTACCTAAACTTTATCATTAAGTGTTGTTTTTTATGAAAACAAAGTATTTATCTTTCTATTAGTAAACTAAAATTTTTAAGTTGATATCATAAAATATCAAAATGCTTTTCCCCAGCTTAACAGAAAATAATTGCTTCAAATTCTTCTTTTTCTTTAAAATATTGCTTCAAATATATTGATTTTTCACCATTATTAATTTAAAATAAAAGGAATTACAGCTAATTTTACCTCAAAATTAATATTTAAGTTAAGGTTAAAACTTTCTTGCAATTTAATAAACAAGGATTTAGACAATTCGTATGAAACTTTTTTTATTGCTATTTTGTTTACTCTTTTCAACTACACAAATATTAATAAATCCCGAGAAAGCTTAAAACATTTTCCTAGAATATTTTTATTAAATCTAAAGCTGACAATTTTTTATATTTAGAAATATTCCAAATATTATTTTTCAAGAAATTCTTTCATAGTTTAAAGATTTATAAAGTATGAACATTTCAATATGTAATAACTAATAATTTCATTAAGTTTAAAAAGAAAGATATATTATTATTCAACTTTGACATAATTTTCATATTTAAAATCTATCAAAAATGAAAAAAATTTAAAAATGTATGAGAAAGTTACGCTTTAAAAAAATAATTTTAATTTAAACTGCAACAAAAATAAATATATTTGACTGTCTAATGAATAGATTAAAATTATAAACTTATTTAAATATTATAATAATGTTAAGTGGATCTTCAATAAGAAATAAAAATTTCAAATAACATTACTTAAGATCTTACTTAAATTTATAATTTTATTAAAATAATATGTTTAATAAGAAAAAACAATTCAATTTGCTTCTGCAATGCTAGTTAAAAAAATTTATCTTGCGCAGAAAAGAAATTTAAATACTCATTTAAAATAATTATTCCTATATCATCCTATTAGAGAATTTTGAATCGTAATCCTGCGAAATTTACTAAACAAACAAAAGCTGAAATAAATGTAAAATAATTTACAACTTTTTAAATGTATATAAGCAAAATTTACAGGTATAATAATACTCAAATTGTGTATATAAAAAGATTTTTGTAAAGTGAACAGTTTATTACCATTAAAGCAATGTAAAATGACAAGAAAAAATAACAAAAATATCTGTTAAATAGTTGTTGTTTGAAATCGGAAATGGCAAACGAGTGGTATTAAGCCATCTCAATCAAAACAACTTTTAGGATATCCGGTTATGATCCGTAATATATCTCTCATGATTGTTAATTTTTAGATTATAAATACAGAAAATATAGGTATGGTTTTTCTGAGAATTTGTTCTCTAAAGAAAAATTAATTAAGAAAGGACCTTCGAAGAACAATAACCAAATTTTGCAATTTGACATTGATTTAGTTGATTTTAGTCAACAATAACGAAAAATGACGCTGCAGTTTTAAATAAATTGCATTCACTTTATTTCAAAATATTAATTTAAATATTTTCATAAAACAAATGTGAAACTTCCGTTGTTTCTTTTCTTTGTTCCTTTGTTCAGAAACATGAAACGCTTTCCAAGATTCTTCATTTATTTCCCCATAGTAGTTTTATTATTATTATTAACATTAGCACTATGCTGAAAAAGTCAGTTTTCGAAACAAAGAGAGATTTATGACTAATTTTTCACTAACATGTGTTTAATGTTAAATTCCCCGCCCCTTTCTCCTTGGTTAACTGCTGACTAAGCATATTCATTTTAAATATTTATGTAATTCAAACTTATTAAGCGATTGAATATGTTTAGTGGTATCAATCGATAGAGACTGGCACAGTTCAACAAACTAAGTAATCAATAGACAATATTATCCAATGATATTCTTCTTTTTAGAATTGCATTCTTGTCTGTTTCTGAAAAACCGTTTTTATGCTTACGATTTAATATAAAAAGCCAGTAAAAAATTGTCAACAGTTGCAATAACATTTTTAGAAATACATACTTTGTGATTGGAAAGTAATCAATGAATTCATTCATTCATATTCAGAACCAATCATTTTGCTAGATTTTCTATAAGAAATCATTATTGCTAAAAAGTTGCATTTCCTGAACCTTCTAAAAGCTTGAGCACAGGCTTATGTAACTGAAAATTTGTAGAGTTATATGCTGTTCATAATTTGTGCAAATATGATGTTCCTTAGCAATAGTTGCATATTATTTGAACAATTTTAATTTTCAAATTTAATAGTTTTTCCTTATAGAAGGTTTTATTAAACTCGACATAGAACTTAAGCATTATAAGGTCAATTATTTTTCCAAAAATTGAAATGTTACAAATTTTTTTAACTTTTTAAGGTTAACTTACATCTTGGTTAAAACAAATAGATTTATATTTAATGCATATTATTTATTTCTTATATAAAATATGCTTACAGGAAACGTAATCAGAAATTTAAAACTTATATGTACTAAAAATGAAGGTATAAACTGCCAGGAAGTAATTGAAGCAATGGGGTTACTAATTTGCAACATTTGATTCAAAATCGTTACACAAAAAATATATTCAAATTATTTTTTCTTCAATCCTCCAAGGTATTTCATGAAGATAGGGTCTTTGCAGTAAGGAGCAGACTTAAATTGTGTACCGATTAACTGATGTTTTCCTTCGTGATATTTTCTTGTTAAAGATGTCATTAAATTTGGCAGCGATAGGAAAATTTAGCAATAGTATTATATTTATTCTACTCTTTAACCCTTAATGCAAACCAAAAGAAAAATACTAGAGCTATTTTTCAAATGTGCATAAATATTACAAGTATTGTTCAAGTTAAATATGCTACATCGATAACAAATACCTAAGACTGATTTTATGATCATTTCTTGCAGATATAATTTACACAGTTCAGTCAAATTAATATGACCAACTGTTAAAAACGAGAATAAGCAGCTTTTGCAGACTGGACTGCTGCGAAACTTAAAGAAAGAGAGAAAATTACGTATTTTCAGGTGTTCACGGGTATGTTAGTCCATGTCTATTCCATCGTCATGGCTAGCTGCACTAAATTACGTAGAAGAGGATACATGTCACGAACAATCGGATCCAGATATAACCCCAGATTAGGTTTGAGTCAAGTTGTTTGCTAGCCAGGGAAAAGCGTAAACTCATCCTGATGCCCTTCGAACCAAGTAGGTGCGAACATTACCAGTTGTATTACACCCCGCATTGTCCTGCTGACAGATGCGATCATCCTGAAGTAACTCTTCGGTTCATATGTATAATCAGATACTCAGCGGTTGAACATCTGTTAGTCCGAACGCATTTCCGCAGCCATCTTTCATTTCTATCATTTATGACTCTATCATTTGCTATCATTTATGAGTGTTAGGTTAGGAGTTTTATGTAGTTTACATTTAGTTTTATCATATGTATTTATTTCTATCCATGAGAAAATGAAAAGTTTTACAACTATACAATACGCAGTTCCTATAAAGTCAATGAATGCAGAGAGGTTCAAAATCATATATAAAAACTATAAAAATAATAAGATGTCTTCCTTTTTATATTCACAAAAATAAAAATAAGTATAAACATCTTTTATTCTTATAGTTATTTTATATAGTTTTAAATCTCTCATATAAAAACAACTTTGCGTTCCTATTAAAAGATCAAAAGTATCGCTTAAATGGAAGTTGAAATAAAGAAATGCACAAATATCTATTTCTTTTTACACCATCTAGCACCTAAACTAAATCTAAAATAATTATAAGCAACGTGTGTATCTGCCAGAGATTACCTCGCAGGACTTTAAATAGATAACTGGACTTACACACATATCACAAAGTAGTAACTCCTGAAATCTTCTAATAATTCATTATGGCAAATCTGTATTCAAAATACATAAGTGTAGCATCCATCCGACGATATTTAACAATTGCTGGAATTGAACTCAGAATCTTGCACTTTGATAAAGGCGCTCTCAATATTAGGATATAGAGAAGAAAGTAACTAACTATTTATATAAATAACACTTAATTACAAAATATTAAAGCAATTTTTCATAAAACATCTGACGATCTATTTAAACGCATTTATTTCCTTTAACCAAAATTTATTTAATTAAAGCTATTCAAATACTTAAAGGTATCAGAAATATCTAGAAAAACACTTCATTTTCTAATTTCAAACACTTCTAATTTTCTGGAACATTTAAAGAATTTTATTTGGGAAGTAAAGATTATGTAATACTTCTCACAGAAAGTTTGGCCACGAACACAATTAAGATATTAACAACAAACTAAACAAAAATAATATTTGTATTTTTCATCATGACAAGTTCAAAGTAATTTTCAGTTTAGGTATATGAAACAAGTACAATATTTTCATGCACTTGAGAAAAAGCACGTATATATTCATGTAAAATCAGAAAAAATTCTCGTGATTTTTCTTACAACGTGCGAATTTTCCAACGAATTTTAACGCACTTTAAAAAATTTCGCAAAGGAAAATAAAAGATAGTGTAATTAAAAAATAAATTTATTTAATGATAGATGAAATATAAATAATTTTACAATTTTTTACTGCCCATGTGACACTTTGACCTTCACTGTTTAACAATCAATTATTCCAGAATATTTTTAAAAAATCCAGTCGTTTACTATTAAAATTCTGAAAGATATAAATGATTTAATGTGAGCATTTATACCATTTTCTGAAAGTAAATGCGTAGTAAGGCATCATCCACAAAATGAAGTATTTTGAATTAATCAGAAACCACTACTCTGAAAGTTACTTTGCACAATTGTGGGCATCTTTTAAGCAGTAAGAGAATGAGTCAAAATTTCAGGATGCCCCTTTTCTGTATTATGCGAAGAGAAAGGCTTAACTCAGATGTTGACCTCGTCTCTTGACTGTAGTTTTCAATTAGCAGGCAGTTAGCTGTGTTTCAGGGGTTTTGTCAAGCAGAAAAATAAGAACCAAAAACATGGAATTAACCTTATTTATTCTGATGAATTGAATAAAAAAATAAACGACTTTTGTTCATAAAAAATTTAATTTTAAACCTGAATGCGTTGCATAAAACTGTTATTTATTAACATAGCATTTTATTCGTGATCTTGATCTCTCTAATTAGAATTAGCGATTTATTTCAAAACTAAATATTTCACATATACTTAAAAGCAATTTATGAGAGATTAATTGCTCAAGATAGTGTTTCATGGTATTTATTCAATATATATGATGAAACAAAGGAAAGGATGACATTTATACGCAAGTCAGACTGTTCTCTCTTTAAATGTCAAACTTGTAAAAACACGGCTGGGATTTATCCAGCTAATTTTCGTTTGATTTTACACTTAGGTCAAACAATCATTGAAAGATTTTGCCCTTGATCAACCTTTTCATGTGTTTCAAACGCAATTAATAGATAAATTTAGGAAATTGGAAATTCTTAAGGAGAAGAAGTGAATATTTTATTCTCCATAGATTTCTTGGGTTTTGGTCACAGCTCGTAAGAATCTATGAATATAAGGGTCTTAGTAATTAAGATAGTGAGTTAGCAGCTAAATGGTTAGCACTTTGGCTTACAGTTTTACTGTTTGTGAATTCAAATCCCATCTCTAGAATGTATGTTTGTAGCTGTTCTGAGTCTACTTTAAGTTGCATGTCCTTATGAATTTAATCATAGTATATAAAATAAATGGTTGCCGCCCAACCTGTCTAGTGGTTAGCGTACCTGACTACAGATGGGTGGGACATGGGTTCGAATCCTGGCTTGGGCATGGATGTACTTTCTATCTCTCTCTCTTTCTTGTCTTTGTCCTTTCTTTGTGTGTGTGTGAATGGTTGCCTACCCTATAAACGGGTACCTATGGCATGTGTGTACTGAGGAAGTCAAATTCCACACCAAATATGGTTCAGTTGGAAAAGTGGAGCAGCGCACCCCATATTGCCAGCCTGGCTGGCACACAACAACAACAACAAAAAAATGGTTGTAATGCCAAATACAATTCAAATCAGCCCCGAAAAGAGGAATTTCAGTATTTAATTTCAGTATCTCCCTCGTAAGTCTTTGAGGAATAAAGAAAAAAATTCATTGACTTTCCAGAGAGTTGAATCTTGTATTTCTCAAATCATGCTTCATTCTTAGAAAAGAAACCGAATCTACAGGAAAAGAAAGTTTTCGTTCTTTAGATAGATTGCTAGTTTTTCTATAACAAAATGCCAAATATAGAGACATGATTTCGCGCGTGCTTGCCAGAATATGTGAGGAGGAACAATCTTTAACCACAAATGTGTCACGTGTTATCGTACAGTCGGATGATTTGAGAAGAAAAAAATGTTGTCGAGTGTGTTCAAAAATAGATAATTTTAGTTCAAAATGTTACATTGAAAGAAACATTTTTAGGCACTAAAACATCGTTCCTTCCGTAATACACATACTTCAAATGCCTAAAAACTGAACACCCATGATTCACAATTATAAAAAGTAATAAGTGTTCAAAAATTGATTTTTTTACTACAGAAGGTTAAACAAAAAATAATTTATTTTAACAATCACTCTTCTATTCCATAGCAAACATAGTTTAAATCTAACCCCCCCCCCCACAGTTCCTCATTATTAAAATAGTTCTTATTGTGCTTGAAATTAGATTATTTTAGTTCAAGGAGTAATGGTGAACCAAGTTATTGCTTTGAAGTACAAAAACAACAGCTAATTCAGAAGCACAGATATTTTATATAACGAATACACACAGTTCTCTCTTGTAAAAAATATTACTTTCATAAATGGACCATTTTATTTTAAAGTATAATACATTTCTCTTAAGCATAAAATCAATTTCACAAACACACATATTTCTGATTTTTAAAAAACTGAATATCCATTGTTCAATGTTGGCAAAAATACTTCTTATAGTGTTCGAAAGTTGGTTGTTTGGGTTTTATGTTCTTGTGGTTATGTGGAAGTATGCCTTATCGTCGGTATTCATGAGACAGAGGATGTTATCAAAAATAAATTGCTCTATCTGACGACTGCGAAAAATAGTATCATCACTTCCCCACAGAGAATTATGTCCATTAAAGTCACCTAGTAATAAAATTGGAATGGGCAGCTGATCAACTAAATTATCAAGTCTTGGCGGATGACATCGTGTGGTGGTAAATACAGACTGTAATTAAGCATTTTGTATGTATTCTTACAGCCACAGCCTATAGAGTAGTATTAATTAGATGAGCAGTGTTAGTTGATGTTAATATACAAACACCTCCAGACACTGCACCATCGTCACCACAGTCTCTTCTAAAGCATTGGAATCCACGGCTAGAGGTGTTATTCGTAGACTTCAGGAAAGTTTCCTGAAGTGCTATGCACGTGGGATTAAATGTTGATATAATAAACTTGATGACATCAAGATGTAAACGCAAACCATGGCAGTTACAAGAAATAAAGGAAGATATCATTTAAATAGAAAAGCTCCTTTTCCGGAGTTCGAAGGCGAGTCTTCGATCATTTCCTCAAGCAATAAATTATAGTCCGAGGGATGAAGAGAGACAGCATCAGCTTCCAGGGATGACATGGCTCTACGGGTGGATAAGGAGGACTTTCGAGTACCCTCCTTTGCAGACTTTAATTTGGAGGCTTTAACGCCACTTGATTTAGCCAAAGGAGCTTTTCGAATAATGGAAAATTTTGGCCTTTCAGATGTCGTTTGGGGTAATCTCGAAACAGGGAGTGACAGAGTATCCGTTTGTGTACTAATACTTTTGGTGACTCTTTGCATCGGCCGTAAGTAAGTTTGCCTCTGCAAGCATTTCTCGAGTGTCCGAAACATTGGCACTGAAAACATCGCAAGGGATTTGGTATACAGGGCCTGACAGGTAGATTTAAGTATGCAGCTTTAATATTGTCTGGGAGGTCTGGCGTCGCAAAAGTCAGAATGAGATGTTTAACAGCACAGACCTTTCGACTCTGCAAATTTTCATGTATCTCATCTACCGGCGAGTTCAATAAATCTCTTGCGGAAACTACACCCTGAGAAAAATTTAAATTATTGTGAGGTGAAACAGTTACCTCAATATTCACTAACACCCGCATGTTATTAAGAATTGTTGCTTATGTAGATTTATCAGCCTCTATAATAAGTCACTTGATCGTAGTTTACGGATATTTTTCAATTCCCCAACTAATTCCGATATTCCTTTTTGTATATGAAAGGGGGATACATTTTCGAAAGAACCCTCCTTTCTTTTAATTACATAAAATTTGGTGTTCTGGTTTTGAACAAATTGCTCCCGAGAGAGAAAACAAAAATTTTTATTTTACAGTATATATTTTTAAAATTTCAGGACCTGACCGCACCACGCACCACCGAGTCCAACAAGGGGATGCAGACCAGATGCACCAGTGCTAGCCAGATCCTATACACTCACAGTACATCCCTGTGATGGCCTTCATCCTTAACGAGTCATCCAGCAGATGCATCGATCGCTTGATCCATAAAACCGATTGATGTGCTAAGGACCACAACACACCTCCCGTTTACTTGAAGCAGAGGCCAAAGTAATGTGTTGTTCTCAATTACCAGGACCCTTCTTTCCAGGGACACTGGTCTCCACGCACGGCAAACACGTGGGTCATTTAATCCCCAACAGAAGCTAATGGCAACAAAGCGGCGACAGCGGCTTAAGGGGAGCTCTCAACCTCATCAGAGGCAACCACTATGAGGGAGAAGATGAAAAAAAAGCAGATGGGATGAGAAGAAAAGAAAGAAGAGGACACATCTCTGGGGTACCTTGGGATTGTGGTACCCGTGTTTACTGAAAGAAAGTAAACCCCCTGAGGGGTATCGTGTTCGAAAACGAATATCTTAGTTTAAAATCATATATATATATATATATATATATATATATATATATATATATATATAAGCACCAAAACAATCAATAATCATTAATTAATAATTCAAAAGCACACATATTTTAAATGTTTAAAATTGAATACCGACCGTTCATTTTTTATTTTTTAAAAAATACCGTTTAACATGTTCGAAAACAGATAATCTTAAGGCATTATTCTGAAAGAAACCCACTTTTAAAGCACAAAAAACTAGTGCCTGATTCGAAAGCTCAGATGTGTAAAATATTTAAAAGCTGAGCAGAGCCATAATTCCCACTTACACAAGATACTGTAAGATAGATATTCTATCAGGAGGAAATGATATAGATGTTATTAAAACTATTAATTGCTTAAAGTTAGCAGGCTCAAAATGGCCATGAATAAATTTAATTATTCTAATTTATTACATTCATGAATATTAAGTTAACATGTTCTTTAACTGCTACAGTTCTGCTACATTTAACATGTTCTTTAACTGCCAACTGCTAAGTTTTACATGTGATGAACACAAAATAATTTGTTCGTCACATAGCAAGAAATTGATTGGTAAAATAATGTACAACACTTATTTATGAATTTCCTGTGATTTAATTTGTGATCTTTCTAAAATAGAAAATTTTTTATAAGCATTAAAATTGAAATATAATTAGGAAATTTTTCGATACCCGTAATAGACAGTCCTAATAACTTACAGTTACTCCAAAGTATTTTTATATCCTCAGCTGATAAATTTCCAAAAAGATTTTTATTGATAAACCAAGTGTTACAAGGAAGAAAATCCAGAAAACTGTCAAGCACCTGCTTAGATAAACGTGTTTTTATTCTAATTACAATACTATGGTTGGTTTTTAACACAAGTAAGCATATCTTATGCTCTTCACAAAATAACGTGTCCATGAGGGAAAAAATGTCAAAACTTTTATTTTGATTTTATTCACAAAGTTCCAGCAGACATACATAATGTAAAATCAAAATCGGAAAGATAATTTTCCCTATTTAAATAAAATTCTAGTGTCAAATGCTTTTGGGGGATAACAATTTAAAACTCTAATAATAATTATCACAGAAATATTTTTCTGAAAACATTGTGTTGAGAGAACAGTAATAGTTTTATATCTCAGCACAATATCCCTACTAGATAATTTAGAAACTCCAGAAACATTTCTTTTGTGTTAATGAAACTTTTCTTAACTACAGTATGTAAAAAATTAAACTAAAAACACTAGCACATGTTTTTAATTTTGATGTTGTTTAATGTGTTAGAAATTATTAACTGATAACGTAACATTATGTTATTTTTAATATCATTATATTCTCTCTACTGAAAAGTAATTTACTGTACTAAATTTTCTATTCCCAAGAATTACACTTTCCCGTTTCATATACATACCATTTTTTATTTCAGTATTTGCGGCTGCTACAATTTTTGCTAACGCTCACTAAGTCTTGTAGAAATGTCAAGAGCTTGGCTCTCATTGATGAATCTGATGACATTTGAAAGTTCTTGTATACAAATTTTTTATCTTGGCAAGGACATCAAAATGCCTTTCTGTAATTTGTAATTCTTATATGCAAACTCACATAACCTTTTAGCATTTCAAACGCGAACACTCTGAAATGTCAAGAATCAAGAATCAACTATTTTATAAGCGAACTATTTAGCTCCATGATAGTGTGGTAAATACATAATTCTTAGTTTGTTTGTTTTTTTAAAGCACTGATATAGAACACAGCTTGAAAAGAACGATGCCTATAACTGACCCTAATTCTAATGAGTGAAGTATGAGTGAATATTTACAACAGTGGTTTTTGAATTTTTTTTTCACCTTAAAGTAACATTTTGCATTTGAAGATTAATTCAATCGGAGTTAGATTTTAAAGCGGATTTCTAACCACTTCAAAGATCTTCTCCAAAGGTGAAAATCAAACACGAATTATCTGGCCAAGACACTGACCATATCATGGCTGCCTAATTGGCATCACGATGATGAGTAGTTTAAATGATAACATTTTGTCCCTATGTTGCAGTGGAAGGGAACAAAAATGTCCAATTAACAATGTGAAAGCAAACGTTTTACTTAGGTAGCAAATTTGATGAAAAATATGAAACACGGCAATATTAAAAAAATAGGAAAAGTAATATAACGTTAGCAAAGTTTACTTGTCAAATGAAATCCGTGTTAATTTATTACATGTATCCCGCAAGAGTTTGTATCCCAGTTTACAATGAGGGAGAGATGTTAGTGAAACTGTGAAAAAGCTGGTGAAAGCTCCCTTGTGGAACATGATTAG
Source organism: Latrodectus geometricus (assembly GCA_026290005.1). Taxonomy (NCBI): domain Eukaryota; kingdom Metazoa; phylum Arthropoda; class Arachnida; order Araneae; family Theridiidae; genus Latrodectus; species Latrodectus geometricus. The sequence goes on along the minus strand of JAPDSC010009390.1, from coordinate 420,201 downwards.
ATTCCCAGACACATAAAATCCGTATTTCAAATCCATGTAGCTCCTAAAAATTGATTTTTTTATCGATAGTTTAACTATACCTTTATTTTAGGTCAAATATTATTTTTCGCTCGTGGGAAAGAATTTATGTTTTCTGCTGCATTGTTTTTACATTTCTTCTATCAATAGAGCATATTTTACAGCAGAAATAGTTATATTTCTTTAAGAAAATTTAAACACAGCATAAAAAAGCTAGTATTTGTAATTTTTCAATTTCTGATTATTTTGATTAGATCAACTTCAATTTAAAAGAAAATAAGTAAATATAGACCTCATTTTGCATTAAAAAAATGCTTATTGCTCTTAAAAAGTATTCTGCGAGTTAAAGAATCCTCTTAATAATGTTCAAAACATTTTGTTTTTATGATGAAATTTTATGAAATTCCTCACACATTCAAATTTTATGTGATTCATAACTAATAAAATAAGTTTTAATGCAAATTACTCTTATTCACAAATATCGATATTTGAAATATTTATAAATTAACTGTGTAAACCCCATTCCAACAATTTCATATTGGTTTCTGAGAATATGATAGACAGTAATAAAAGTTTGATAGGGAATCGTCTGTTAGAACTTTTAATTTTGTCTAGGTTAATTCGTTCTCTCAATAAACTACATATTTTCAACCTGTTTGCCTCCGCAAGGTGTCTTTTAATACTATAGCCTGTTAGTCATACACATATTATTAAGTATATTGCAAGACATTTTCATACTTCATAGCATGAATATGTCTTGTAATATATTTGATAAAATCTTTATGGAGAATAGAATTCATCAGAAAATTCTTTTTTCACCCAAATATTAACTGTTCTAATAATTATCCCTAGTTATGTCAGATTCTCAGATTTACATAAATTGTAATTAACTATCTTCCCGAAATATCATGCAGCATAATTTTTATCACGCTTTTATTCGACCTGAAGCTTATAAAATGTGAAAGATATTCTGTAAATTCAGGATAAACAATATAATGCTTAGGATATTTTCGGTAAATATTTTAATGATGAATTAATTTTTTATTACAACTGTAACTAACCTATATATGACAGGTGCTGACGACAAATCTAAATGTTATACACCTGCAAGAAATTGAAAATTCATTTAAAGACCGGAAAATTATGTTTTGGTTCAGTTTCTTATATTGAATAATAAAATAAAAAAAAATTTGAAGACTCCGTAATTACTTAAACAAGCATTCTCAGTTTTTTTCTCAGTGCCTCTCGGTAAATATTTTTTCTGCATTTGAGGAAAATTTGAATTAATATGTTCACAAAGAGAGAGAAAGAGCAGAGAGAGATTTCACTATGTAGAAAAACCCAAGATTATTGGAGAATTTGATTTGTGACTCTCATGTTTCATAGGCCAGAGACAATTCAGATAGAGCTAGAATTTTTTACAATAAATATAGCATATTTTCACTTGCTTACTAAGTTTAACAATCAGCCATAACATCAACATGCTTAACGAATTAGTAGCTATCAGACATTTTCTAGAACATTTCAAATAGTCTTTGTTTATCTACTTATAATTAGATTAAAATTTAAAATATTTTCATTTATGTTTGAGAATAAAAGTATATAAATCCTAATACAACTCTTAGGTTTTGTAACAACAGTATATAACTCTTATGTTTAACTGATATTATGATATGAAATTGAAGATAAACTGTATTAGTTTGTTATTTACAGTATCAGAAGCTATTTCACGTATAGTATAAGTAAGTTAGAGTGCTTATTAGACATGTTAATTTAGGGAATTAATACATGTTAACTTTTTTACACATGAATGATAAAATAGTTCATATGAATATGAACATATATCAAAATAATTTTTAAAATATCATTCAACATAAAATAAGGTTAGGTTAGTTTATTAAAAGATTTACCACTGCTTATTTTTGCATAGCTTAACTACTAACTGAAATCAACCACCGCGGAATTTTAAATCATTACCAAATGACGACGAGATCGATACTTATACAATGACACCTTCTCCTTCACGACATACCATGCCAATGGAGAAACATTACACCTTGAGGAACTTTTAACTAGCACAGGCCCTTTTAGCAGGAGATTTTTTTGGTTGAGCTTGGTATCGAGCCTGTTACATCCTGCCTCAAAAATGATAATTTTTCCTCTCAGCTACTACGACCCCTATGATGCATTACAAAACCTCCACGTCAGTTCTATGGGAGAAAGTTTTTGGCAGTATGACATTAGTTCAATTCAAACTAGTAGATCCATAGCAAGACTAATATGCCGTCGTATATTGGTTTGTCTGGTATACAGGTTTGTATACCAAAATAATATACCACTAAATATTTTCGGTGGGTATGCAGGTTTGTACAATCTATAAATACAAATTTTATCTATTATTGCGAATAATATTAAAAAAGTTGTAACATATTCGATGTTTCAACTTTTTTAATATTATTCGCAAATATCGATATTAATTTCTAGTTTTCCGCTCATAATAATATTCTAACTATAGATTTTAACATATTGAGTAGAATTCCAAACAAAGATTCATCACAGTCTCTAATTGCGACTGGGGCACGTAAAATATGCTATGAGATCGGTGTACTTCCACTGGTTCGGTGATTAGTGGCGAGGAAAGTACCAGATCAGGTGTCGACGTCATATATAACTTTAATATCATTTCTACACAACTTAAGAGCTAAAGTCTGTTGTATGACTTCTTAATATCAGCCACGTATTATATATTTTGATAAGTAATTGGTGTCGAAAAGGAGAAAACCATATTCACGCGCCGAAAAGGAGAATACTGGAAAATTCCCGAGTACTCATACTGATAGTTAAACATATAAAAAGCATAAAAGATCTATCTGTCAGTGCTCATCGTGGCTTATGATAAGACACATTCTTTAAAACAATTTGATCTCAGTCCCTATTGAACAATAGGAGATGAATGTTTCCTTCTGCATACATGTCTGTGATGGCAGAAGTTTTCCGGATTCCCTTTTTTGCGACATGCCAATATGATCCACTAACAGTATATACTCCTCCGGGAAAGCGTCTTACGCAGTGGACACGAAAATGCCTTGTTACAGCCTTAGGCCGTTAAGCTACCCACTATTCGATGTCAAATATCTATCTTCCAATGTTTAACAGAGATTGGGATCGAACCTGAGACATTTCATTCTACAGAGTGAGTCGTCATATGAAGAGTCGTTGTATAATATCTTAATTGTATTTCACAAAATGTGCTTATTTAGTATCCTCTACAGATTTGCCTTTTGATTAACTAGCTACCGAAAACACTTCATAAAGTCATATTTAAATAATGGTTAAGTTTTTCCATCAACGCTCCTGATTAAACTAATTTGCAAATGAACAGCATTTGATTGATGCCAAGTTCAAATTAATTCAAATGAATTGTAGACGAAGGAATAATAACGAATTCTAAAAATGTCAGTTAAAATTAAATCAGTTTTTAACAAGTTTCTGAGAAAGTATAATTTCATTTTGTTGATATTTTTACTTACTCTAAAACACAGAAGTAAAAGCACTTTATGTAGCTGATTACATTTACTACAGAGAGTGAGCATATTTTTTCGTTCATTAATCTTGTTTCATAACGTAGCAATATCTCTGTATCATTTTGAACAATAAAAATGCTACGGAATGTCTGTTAAACGTATTTCAAATCGCATTTCTCTTTAGAATGTCTGTCATTAAGTACAACGACAAACTATACGTTCCTTAACATTTGTCAAAGAACTTACAAAAGGGCTTTAAATAAACATCATCATCCCAATTTTTTTTCAGAATAAAACTAGAAGAACCGTCAAAATGTATAAATATCTAAAAAAATATCTTAGTTGATGGGATAATACAATAAGTGTGAAAGTTTTCATAGGTCGAAATATTTTCCCTCTCTTCAATGAGTAGAGGTTAAATTCAGAGAATGGAACGAATCCAAGATTTCTATTTTCAGTGTCAGGAAATAAAGGAACGACGAGAGACGTCTAATTGAACACTTGTTGAAAATTTTGTATAACACCGAGTAAAAAAAAAAATATATACGTTTTCTTATTGTTCTCGGAGAAAAATTAAGATTGATGTTAAGAAGTTACTGAATGATAAAATATTTTTATATTTTTAAAAAAATGTGCTTTAAATTGAATATTATTAAGACCGTTTAATTTTTCCTCCATTTATGAAATTGCAAATTTATTAGAAAATATATATTTAACTTATAAAAACGCCTATATATATATATATATATATATATATATATAAAGCTTTTCTTAGATAGCTGTGTGAATGAATTTATTTATTTTTATTTATTTTTAAAGAAAAATCTTACAATTATAATTTTACCATAGTTATAGCTTTTAATAAGCTCATTCCATTAAAAATAGAATATTTAGATTATACGAGTCCTATTGACGTACGATAGATTAAATATATACTACTAGCCATTGATTGCTATCCCAGGAAGATGACATGCTACAGACGTGAAACTTAAACGATAGGAAGAGAGTGATATGCAAATGATTAGCTTTTCAGCGCATTCTAACAAAGAAAGCACCGGTAGTGACACCTACAATGTGTTTAAATGAGGAAATTCTTCAACTGGTTTTTCATACACAAATTACATTTGAACGTTATAGCCGCAGGGAAAAGTTGTGATGCTAGGGTAAGAAGGAGAAATGCGTACGTTTCTGATTTTGATTAAGGTCGAGTTGTTTCCTATTACCATATCGCAGTATTGCTGCTAGTATCGATCAAATCCAATGGCTGTTTGCAGAATATGGAATTTCTGGATTCAGAGGATGCCAATACAGAGCCCCGTACTGGATCTCTGTGGCCTCCTATCACCAAGAGCTGAGAAGACATTCATGTAATCCTCATCATCGTAATGGATCATGAGGCCACGTCCCTTGCCCTAAGTCTGAATAAGGTAGTGAGTGCGCGAACAGCAAGAAGTTATATTTTTTACGTGAAACCAAAAGTTCTGTTTACAGCATCAAGATAGTCGCATCCATGTTTAGCTACATCGTAGTGAGCGTACGTTGGCAGCGTGCATTCACCATCACCATACTAGACCTTACCTGGCGTGTGGTATGGAGTACCAATCTTATATACGTCTCGGTCACCTCTTATTCCCACTGACGGCATTTTGAATAATATACGTTACATTTCTGGTTTGTTACGACGTGTGGCTCTACCCTTCTCACGAGACCTACAAAACTCTACGTTTCTGCACGACCACATGATGCCGCTATTGCATGGACATTCCTTGATATGAAAAATGTTAGGCTGTTGCCCTTGCCAGCACGTTCTCCAGATGTCTCGCCAATAGAAAACGTAGGGTCAATGGAGTGACTCGTTGGTCGCCATACGACAGTCATTGCGCTTTATGAACTATGGCATTGTGCTAAACCTGCATGAGCATGTCTACATACAATCTCTGCGTTACTCAATGCCCCGAAGTATAAGTGATGTTATTACTCCCAGGTGTCTTTGTTCTAGATACTTATTTCTCAGGATCTATACATTCAAATGTCTTGAATATTTAATCACTGATTATTTTCAGTAAAATATATTCATTCAGTAAATATCATTTTATTATCTGCATTTCTTCTTAGTATAGCAATTTTAATGGTCAGTGTAGTGAAAGTACAAAAGAATTTTCATGCATTTGTTAATTTCTCTCTGAATTTATATCCTTACAATTCACAGGCATAAAAGAACAAGTGATTATTTTGGTAGATATAGAGAGAAAAATTCTATTTTAATATTTAACGCAACATATTTAGTATATTCTTTATTTTACCTTATTTTTTCGTATTTATTAAGTATTTTTTTCAAATTATTATTTTTGGTATTTTTTGCAATATCTTTATTAGTATTTTGTTCTTCTAATAGTTTTTTTTTTAAATCAAAAAGTAAATAAATAGTCAGCAGTCAATTCTTTACTTCAACAATCTATGGGTTCGATTCCCACCTCAAGGGTGGATGTTTACAATATTCAAAAATTTTAAACTGAAATTCTTAGTCAAATCAGGCCTAGTTGGGTAAAACTGACCGTTGAGAGAAAAGGTAAACCAAGCTGTTAATGTAAAATCAAACTTGCTCATTATGTGCAGGCATTGCGCATAAAAATTTGTTTCTGAATGTTTGATGTGAATTTTACTTCAGGCCTTATTAATTCATTCTACATATTTGATATTTTTTTTATTTTTTATTCATTTTGTCGAGTGGCAATGGGGTGCGCTGCTCTTCATTTCCAATTGAACCGTAATTATGTATGGAGTTAGACTTCCTCCGTACACACATGCCATAAATACCTGTTTATAGGGTAGGCAACCATTCATGCTCCATTTATACAAGGAAAGGACAAAAACAAGAGAGAAAGTACATTCATGCCCGAACCTGGATTCGAACCCAGGACCTCCCTATTCGCAGTCAGGCATTGGGTAGGGTGGACGGCCTACATATTTAAATTATATGCATATATGAATACAAATCTAGATATTCCTTTGTTAATAAGCACTGGACTATAGCATCTACAGTAATACTAATACTGTAATTGAATTCATTATTAAAAATTAGTTATTTAGCCTATGCATGCTTATTAGAAAAAGACAATCCACACTGTATTTTTCAAATTTTTTTGTACATTTATAACTCATTTTACTAGCAAAATGTATAAACTCATAAAAGCCAACACAAAATAAATAAATAATCAAATTCACATATTTTTAATATCTCATATATTTGCATACACACAAATTAGAAGGAAAGATAGTTATATGGATATACAGGGGATGGAGAAAATTAAACTAAAGGTGTACTCAGAAGCACGAGCAGCGGTGTTACAGAACGGAACACAGAAATTTTAAAAATTGTTATGTACATCATACAGCCAAGGCTTCAGTTTGAAAAAAATTGTTTGAAATTTTGCCATCAGGTAAAGTTATAACAAAATAAAAACGATTCAAAATTCAATGAATGACTGTTTTTTTATTTATTTATTTATATTCATACTTCTTTGTGTCCTATGTGCATGTCTTGCTGACCATCAATATGCTGATAGCGCATTTCCTCATTATCAACGACCACATATCAGTAAGAATAAGAAAGACAGAGTGGACGACGACTTTCAAATCTGCTTCATTAGTGATAAGTCCTTAATAAACTCTGGCTGAAAAAAAGTGCCACAGCAAAAATCATGTCAAATATCTTTGTTTTGATAATCCCTCTATCCAAGTAAGTGGAAAAGTACGTAATACAACAATTTTATCTGAAGTTTCCATGATTCACATTCTTTACAGGTCTTGCTGAATGAGTTGTTCCATCTTGCATTGATTTTGTGGTAGCTAAATAACCTCTTTACGCCTGGACAACATGATCTTGCATCTCTCATTTGTAAATATACACCAAATAAACCTATTAAATTAAATTTTTAAAATGAGTTTCTTTATGGAAAAGAACATTAAAATTTAAATCAATCTCATTTCTAAAAAGCCTGACAGTGGAACCCCTACATCGAAATTTGAAAATCAAAATCTAGTAGTTAAATTTTAAAGCTGATGTTTGAAACATAAATAGTTTTGAAGGATCAGCATCATCACCTTTTGCAATGAATATCATAATTTCTTAAATAGTTGAGGGTTTGTTTATTTGTTAGTAACTAAGAAAAACAATTAGTCATGTGCTATTAAGTGTGTGTTATCATATTAAAATTTAAGATTATGCACATTTAAATAATTTTTTAGAAAAAGTCTAATTCTCTTTAAAAATGTCATTGGCCTGAATATCTCAAAAATATCAAAATAAGTTATACGTAAAAAAAGGATATTCGTGAATTTTAACTTCCAATTTATTTCATTACTTGCGTCTTATTATTCAGCCCCAGTCCCAAAAGCTAGAGAAAATTTTCTCTATTCCTTCCTATATTATTAATGTACTATTTAAATATGTAATTCGTGAACACCGATGTTGCCTATTTTATAATAGTTGAGATATTGTTTCACCTACCTTGTGGTAGAATTTCTCGCAATCAAAATCATAGTTAATGTTTCATAACATTTGTTTAACATTTGGCAGTATTTTCTGTTATACGGATTGAATTCATATATAACCTATGCACTATCTGCGGAAATTTGAAACTCTAAAAATAATCACCAAAATACTAACGATTCTCTCATTCAAGATAAAAATTCCAAACAAATTAACTTTAAAAAGTATGATACTGGTAAAGGAAAATGACGATTTCTTTTTAACCTCTTCATGATTTTAGCAGAATACTAGGATATGATTTCGGTTGGATCCTATAGCAAGTTGATTTCTATACTCACATATCTTATAGCTGTGCTTTAATATGAAAGTTCATAAAATGTTCTTTGAGAAGTAAAACGCAAATATTGCCCAAAGATTAAATCTTAAATATGTCTTTAAAATGACATTTATGAAGACATTAAAGATTTATTCATTAAGCTTTTATATAAAAACATTTTGTAATCTATTAATAATTATTGCTCTTGGTGTCTTGGATTATTTCTCTTGAAAATTAAATTTTAAAGAAAATGCTTAAGTAAAAACTAACGAAGGATCAGCAAAATATTTCCTTTTGATTATGTTTTAGAACAGAAAAATGAAAAATGAGCAAAAGAGAAATTCAGTCGATTAATATATTTTTCCAATGAAAAGGTAAAACAGACTAAAAATATTACGCATTAGAAAAACATAAAAGATTGACATAGGTATTTAATTTATGACATAGGTATTTAATAATTAAAGATTGACATTGACATTAAGCACTATGGCGTGATTACGCCCAACCCACGTGTTAATGAATGCATTCGTTTGCAATAGAAGTTTACAGTAGTTCAACAAAAGTCATTAAAATTCACAAGAGAACATCATGATTTTTTGACACTTTTAGTACATGCTCAGCAATCGCTGAAAACTGCTTTAATAAATACATTACTTTTGAGAATCGCGAGTCCTAAAAAATATATTGTCTTACTAATTCTAAACACCATGACGAGATTATAGGGCGAACACATTGTTGCAAGGTGCATAAATATTTTAAATTTTTATAAGTGTACTAAAAAAGAACAGTTATCTTTTGAAATCTATAATACTTATCATAAAATCACTTCATTTTAATGTAAAATTTTCAAAAAAATTGTTATCTAAAATGCATTATTCAAAAATATATGATACTAAGTTTAAAACTTGAAAACTTCATAGTTTAAGAGGGAGTTATCAGGAATGTTTTAACACGAAATATTAAACAAACAATGCTAGCGCAAACATGGAAAAAGAATATAAAACTGAAGTTGTGCATGTATTAGGTTATTTTCTTGCTAACACAATAAAAACTTATTATGTATGAAGTTGAACTATGAAGACTATAAAAAAATTCGGAATAATTATATAAATGCTTTGTATCAGATAACTGATACATTATAATAAATTTTTAAAATCATGTTGAGTATATATTTAATTTTAATTGTGAAAAATTTTACAGATTCGATGAATTAAATATAAAAAATCATAATGAATATGAGAGTGTTAAATTATCAACAAAATTTCAGATGTTTTATGAAATTTTAATCTTTTTTCAATTAATTTCTTATCATCAAGTGCAGCAAAGTATTTGAGAAAGATCAAAATTTCAAATGCAAAATTAGCAATGGACAGAAGTATGCAAACTACATTTGCAACACATTTTTTAAATAAAAGAAGCAAGAAAAAAATATTCAAAAAAAGTAATTATAAATAAGAAATAAAATATTACCCAAATTAAATGTAATTTCAACTGATTATATTAGCTCTCATTTGCTTAAAAAAATCGTCATCTGCAGAGGAAAGCTTACTTTTGCCGAATATTGAAGATTAATAATGCTTACTTCATGTGTAGAAACAAATTTTTTTAATTACGTGTAGATATTTATATTTCTTGACGCAAATAATTAAAGTAATATACCCTAGTTTATTTAACAATGCTTAGTTATTTTATGTGTATAATAAATATTGCACATATAATAATATTTGATAACTATGAATGACTTGTGTAATTCTATTTGAACAATTAACCAAAATTTCTAATTTATCTTAATAGCCATTTTAAATTCTTATGTAAGAGCATAAAAATAAACAACTCGATTCTTATTGCGAAACAAAACAATTTACGTTATTCAGAGAGGGGCTCCGGGGACTCAGACTATCCCCCGATAACAAAAACCATAGTAGCGGCGCCAAAATCGGTTGATCGATAAAATCAGGGGCAACTACAGGAAAAGAATTGCAGAATTCATAAGAAAATTTTGATCATGCGTATTTATGTTATTTGTAAACCGCTTGATGTACAAAAGGGACGAACCATACATGAGTTTTTAACTCTCGATCGGACTTCTTGATCCTTATTAAGTGATCGTTAACTTTTGATAGAAAGCATATAATATATATTTCAGAGACAATATTTTAATAAATTAAGTAAAATATCACTTCTGAAATACGTCCTCTATGAAATTTTTATAATGTAAGACAAATATGGATACAGTTTACAAATACGGATAGTTTGGGGGAAAAGAAATCCACACATCATTTTTACGTAAACTTCAAGACTTCATTTAATATGGTCCATATTCGCTTTTTTTATGTAATTTAAAATTTTATATTTCCCAAATGATATTGCGATTAATGAACATCGATCATTTTAGTGATTTTATCGGCATTTTCGATGATGGACCTGTGCATGATCCGTTTTCAACATGAAATATACTTGAACTGATTCGGCTAAGCCAAAATTTCACATAATTGGCAATATCGGAACCATATACGCCAACCACAGTTTCAGCCTCCGGACTGGCATTTTTTCTTTTATTAAAAAATTTTTTAAAAAAACCTGAAAAATGTACCAAATTTTTTTTTTGTTAACATCCAATTTTAACACCCTATAACTCACAACTGAATAGACAAAACAGAAAGCAATAAAAGAGTTTTTAGTGCAAAACGTCGCCTTTCCAACGAGCATAAATCTTAAATTATTTCACCGATATATATATATTTTACAAGATATCGATCACAATAACCATCAACTGAATTAATTTTTAGCACACCGTCATTTTTATATAAGGAAATTGCTCATACTTGTTTGCATTTTTACATGACATCGTACATCTTAAATAAAATAAATACACATACTGGAACAGTTTGAAGTCTATATACACTTTCAAGCTCATGATCCTAATTTTAATATGGAATTTCTTATTCCTGATGAAAATATAGCTATAAAAATTATGTATGATCAACAGTAACATTCCTGTTTAGAAAACAATGAGTTGTTGAAAAGGGCAGATACTTATTTTAAATGCTTCAACTTTTGCATTAAGGGCACTTAATTGGACTCTTCTTAAGTTAAAGCTCGTCAACTAACCCCGAAAGTATCAATACTGCAATTATCTTTCAAAAAAGATCGTGAGAAGGGAAAAATACATTCCTACAGATAATAAAATTGTAAAGCTGCAAATGATCAATTCTCATCGCAGTTTTTAACACCTCGCTACTTTCTTATAATATATACATCTACTTAAATTATCATCACTATTTACTTTTTATAGATGTTTAAAGATAATAATTTTATTTTCTCAAACTTAGAGAAATAAAAAAATCTAAGATTTTTTCAATGAAAGCTAAATCATGCTCAAAACATACATATTTCTTTCATTTGATTAAAAGTTTAAAATATAGCGTTAAACCCCTGTAGAAAAACACGTGCTTTAAACACCAAAATAGGAGTTAAAACTATTTATTTTTTAATGTTTGTATTAAATAGTAAGAGTTTCTATGCCAATTAAATTAAAATAAAGAATGTTATTCTGTTACTCTGTATCGACGTAAGAAAACATATGATCAAAGAATACAGGTTAAAGTGAGAGAGACCATTAATATCTGAGTTCCAAAAATAAAATTTAATATTTTATGATTGATTGAACAAATGTCTTTTATAACATATCAGTTGTAATAAATTATGAATAATTTAGAAACGTATCCATTTTTAAAAGAATATTTATCTATAAAATAGATATGTTTATAAATTAGAGAGAATTTATTAAACTTAAATTTGCTTTTCCACTATTCTTCATCCCTTATCAACCCATAATAATATAATTCTGCTTTTAATATATTTATTATGAATAGAATAATTTCTGCTAGCAGTTAAAATTGCTACTCCAAAAATAAAAACAAATGCCATAATTTTATTTGCTATAAATAAATACATTCTGGTTAATTCTTGTGTATTTACAGTAAATAAAACAGGTTAGAATTTTATTGTAATTAGATAGTTATTAATAATATATGCAGTATTTTATTAATTACTGTATATTTACATTGATTGTATGATATTATTACTAATTAATAATTATAAATAAAATTCGAATGGGAAACATTAGATTTTTAATTACGTTGATATATAAAGTGTGGAAAACGAAACACTAAAAATGTGGTTTCTGGTAGTAAGAAAATCTTCTTTGCTATTGAGTTAATCAATCATAGTGGCTGGCAATGTGCCATTCTCTGAGTACGTCATCATCAGATGTTCTCAATGAAAGACAATTCCCAATAGACGAATATCCTGATCATGGACAAAATTCGTTATGCAAATTATCCAGTTTGAATGGTTACATATATATAAGGCACTTTATTAAAATAGGGAACAATACCGAAACTTAACACGCCAGATATGAAATAATTATTTTCTACAATAATGGTGACGTCAACAGCAGATAACAGGTACATATCTATTGACATCCCACTAATCCAAGAGTTATATCTATATTATGATGACTAAGGCAAACCAATCCTTACACATGGATAGTTTAGCATGATTTTGAATGAAGACATTATTTCGGAAAACAATGTTGTACCACGCTGTATCCGTTGCCATTGCATTTAGTATCTTTAGAGATCAATTCGTCTCGACTGCCGCGTCTGAGAGAGAGAAAGAGAGAGATGTACTAATTTTGGGTATTTCTAGGATATCGAGCACTGGATTTCAATTGTACATTCTAATGAAGCATACTTATTAACAATAAATACCCTTTGGCTAAAAAATATGGTTGATTTTGAATCTGTCAATTTTATTCTGTCATTATAATATAAGAATTTTGTCCTCTCTCTCTCTCCGTGTGTGTGTGTGATGATGTAATTTGAGATTTGGACTGATGAGAAAAAGATTTTGGATGGATTATAGAAATAATCTAAATGAATAAAAGTTTATCATTAATGCATAGAAAAGTTTAAAATTTTTAACAATTATTTGGTCAATCCCACTTTAATATTAAATTTTTCATTGTGGTCATATGGAGAGTCAAAAAGAGTTGCTAGTGAAATCACACAAGAATTTTTTCGCTTATATGAAACATTTTAATTTAAAATTGGCACCCTAAGTTGCATTAAAACATTTGAATACGTTTCAGAATTTTATATTTTATGAGCAATAACACGTGGTTCTTAATTGTCAGATAGGTATAAAAAATTTTTATACTGTATATATCCTGCTAAGTAAATGCTGCTGCAAAAATTCCTTTTTAGCGACTGAATAAATTGTCCGAGAAGAATTGTAAAAAAAATGATTCATAGGAGATGCGCAAGCATTTTCACGTGTCCTACAAATTTTACAAAACAAAGCCTAAGCTTAATTTATTCCTTTTTCAAACTTTTTTACATAAATCACCTGGAAAGATATTTTATGAAATGTTTGTAATGCATAGAGCTATTGATCAAATGCTTTAGAAAGCAGCAGTCCTGATATGACATGAGAATTCAAACCACAAGGATCTTTAATTTTGATAAAACCCTGTAGATAATTGCTATTAAAAAGATGAAAGGTAAATATGATACACAACCTGCTTATTAAATAGATAAAAATATATCTATGCTGCAATAATAGGAAATGCTGACAAATGATTATTATGCTACACAATGGCATGCCCATTCTTATTAAGCAGACAATTTAGTTTCTCATAAATGAAAATACTAAGGATAAGAAATCCATGATTTTATGAAGATAAAAGATTATACATGAGAATTTATTGTTAATAATTGAAATATAATTATATTGCCACACAATGCCTATGATTATTAAATATATGTCCATGCTTATTAAACAGGCAATTCAGTTTCTCATGATTATTTTAAAGATAACCCATGAAATTTTATTACTTATAATTGAAACAATTACATTACCTTACTTTGGAAAGTCTATGCTTATTACATATGTCACATTATTAAAGAGGATTTCAATAATTGCAATTTTCAATAAATCCAAAATTTAAGATTTTAGTATACTCTAATATTGCATAATTTAAGATTTTGTTACAATCTTTAACCACTTTTGACAGTGTTTATTTTCATTTTAATTTCAAAATGATGTGTGTTTGTGTGTTCGTGTTCATACCTATGGCCGTCATCGTAAAAATCCATAAAAGACATGAGAATGGCAGATGCAAGAAAGAAAATAAAACCACAATGAAACCACTAAGAGAAAATGAAAATTCTTGGCGCATTCACAAAACCGCAAATCTTTGCTTCATTGACGTAAAATTAAACACCACTTGATCTGTATTTTTACTCAACATGCTGAGTTCCTTTAAAAAGGAGTTCCATCGCAGTTTCTATTCCTCCAATAACACTTTGAGGCTTCTCAAACACTCTGTTGGTTATTTAATTTTCAGAGCCATATGACAGTATTGGCTATTTCTATTTTTTCAAGATTTGTATGAAATATATATTTTATAATTTGCTTTAATAAAAATGAGAATTCATGAATAGGAGAAAGGTACGACTGAAACTTCTACAATATTTAAGAAATTTTAATAAAAGAAATTTTTAGGAATTCAAAATTTTATCAACACAAATGCTGAAGATCAAATAGAAACTTAGCTTAAAATAGAGAGAGAGCACCATATAATATGTGGAATCAGTTTCTGTTCACGAAATATTTTATTTTTATTAACATCACTTCAGATTTGCAATATGGAAAAGTTTTCAAAAAAAAACCAAAGAGTATAATGGGTGACAATTTTCTCTCAGGATATTCCAGAAGGAACAGGAATCGATTACACACAGTTGGAATAAGCTCATTACCAGTCAACATCTATGCCTTAAGGTTTGACGAAATTTCATTTAAGATTTGTTCACTCGCTTAAGATTTGAATTAAATGAGCGAAAGGCAAATCACTATATAGCATTGACAGTTTTGAATTCATTTCCCCTCAGCTATTTAAATAGAGGATACATTTATCTGTTCTAAATAAATGTAAAATTATAGTTTGAAAGAAAAAAGATAGTGATGAATATAAAAAAAAGGACTTATTTCTTATGAGAAACATATAATATAAAAAAGTGAAAGTTGAATAACAAAATAAAAATCCCTCACAATTACAAAAAAAAAGTTAAAAATAAACGTACACTCAGTTTTAACACTACTATTTATATCATATGCATTTTTTCAAATTCATTTCAAGTTGAATTCTTAAAATCAAACTGAAACATTTAAATCATCCTTGCCGATTTAAACTAACTATAAAGTTGATGTTATGATTTATTTATTGCTTGCATAAACAATCACATATTGATATTTAATGTACTTTACATGCTACATGAAACAAATTTATCTTTACTTAATGATTAATAAGTACTTATTTTTTAATAGCGGTATCAAGAGAGACAAATCTCCAATAATATATAAAATAACCAATCCCACTAAGATATTAGCCAAAATTTTCTTTCCAACTGTCTACTGAAGAGCTAATCCCTCTGACAAATTTACTTGTTTTTGATTGGTGGAAAAAATGTATACTCAACATTATTGGTGAAAACGATTTTTGTTTAACTCACAGACCAGTTTTAAGTAAAATAAAGTGACGTACACATGATCTCAACTGTAACGAAAGAAACAACCACTTTATAGTTAAAAAATGAAAATATTTCTTTCAGTAAGTCATAATATTTAATTGTTTTGATACAAAAAAATTTCATTGAAATTCAATTGTTATTTTTCTCTCCTACAATTTTAAAATATTAACGAAACTAAACACAACTTTATCCAATTAAAACAATTTGCTATGCTTTTAAACTAAATGATCAAAAAAATTCGGTTAAATCGCATATTAAAATACGATCGATCTTGTCACTAAAGACCGGAAAAAATTCGTGGTAAAGTGGAAAAGCGGAAAAATTACAAAAAATTGGAATCATTCCAAAATTAACAAGCTTATTTTCTGAGATTCCAAGAAAAGTAAGTTCTTACAACATCGAAAGGATAGAGTCTTCTGGACTTATGGATTTAATGTTCAACTGGAATGAATTGATCCTTACATCCACCAAGTAATAAAGTATTTCCCAAAAGACAGTAACTCTTGCTCTCTAAAGTATTGCATAGTTGTTTCCGTTGTTATTGTTACTTATGACAACTGTTGAAGCCAAGTCCACCCGTGTGAGACTGGGCGAATAAAATCAGATAGAGTGTCTTCCGTTTTCGAACAGAGCATCCTCTAATGAGGGAGTTAATATGACTTGGCTCATAGATGACAAAACCATCAGGGTCTTCGAATTTTAGAGATAGAACGCCAAGAGAGACCCAAGGCCATGCACCCCCAGAGTATTGATTTGGAATGGGAACATGGAGAACATTACGACCACGACATATTTTACTTGCCCCAGTCGCCATTAGTAATACGGTCTTTAGTCGGTGGAGAATCGAACCCACAACCTTGTGATTGCGAGATTGACTCACTAACGAACTAGGTTACAGCTGTCCCAACCTTGTTTCCATAGAAGTAATAGAGGTAAAGCAAAAAGATACTAATATCATGTGAAGAACAGAACTCTTCTGAACTAAGTATTAAGCAAATTGTTACTGCTATTCGGTTAGCTAAGATTCACCCGTGTGGCTTACAGGTCATAAAATACTTACAATATAAGTGATATTAGTTCTCTGTTAAAAGAGCTTTATACATATTTTCGTACATGTCTCAAAAGCACCCTTATAATCGGTATTTCGCAGTTTCATTATTTATTCAATTTTCTACTGTTTACAATAAATATTTAGAAACGTTAGAGCAGGAAGAGGAAACATAAAAGTTTATTTTACTCAATATTACACAATATCTGAAAACATGATCTCTGATTTTTTGTGTTACTACTGTTTTTTAAGAACAATAAAAGTAATAATTGCTTATTTTAAGTATACATAATACTTTGTAACTGTATGGATGAGATAAGGGGTTGAAAATCTTAAATCTTTTAGTTCTTCATTTATCTGTGTCTCTTATATTGAGTAAATTTCCATTTTTTTATTTTTTAATATTATTTAATCAAAGTTGCAGAAATTAAATAAAATGTTATCTAAAAAACAAAATGTTCAAAAGTTCGCTTAAAAATTGAATGTGGTGTTTTTCGGATCGGGACAAAATTTCACTGGAACCACATTATATCAGCTCAATGTCTTACATGTCTTACATAAAATGTAAAACATGCTATTAAAATAAAAAAATCAAATAAAAAAACTAATTAAAAAATATATAAAGAACTATTCTTTTAATTATTAATAAAGAAAACTTTCATCAAACAATTTATACTCGCTTAGTTAAATTTATAGTAATTTATTTGTAAGATTCTTAGTAATGCATGAATACACTCAAGACTTCAAAAGTGATGTCGACATATGTGCTTAAAGGTTCATGAAAGAATTCAGTTCACATTTAAAATTATTTACAAACTAAACAATATCATTAATGTATTCATTTTAATTAGAAATCTTTTTCGGTTAATTTTTCTAAACTTAAAACAATGAAGGCATTTTTATTCAAAAATATACCAAGTTATAAATACTTTCAACTAAAATATTGAATATTAATTTTTATAAATATTGATTTTATTGAAAATTTTAGGGTTATAAATTATTTCTTTTTCTTTTTGTAAGTGATTTGCATAATTTGCTTCAAATACTATCAATTTACTTTAAATTAAATATTTATGAGAGCTGCACAATTTACTCAGTATAATATTGAGCACTGTTTATTAATACAAGAGATTTGCAAAAAAATTAAAATATTTTTAATATTAATATTTCTAATTTGTGTCAATTTAGTAATTTTTAATTTTATCATAGTTATAATAAATCGCATTTTTTTGTAACTTCAAAATTTATAATTGAATAATTTTTAATCATACATAAATATTAAATACTTTTAATTATTATATTATAAAAATAATTTTCAATAATTAATATTTTCAATTAAATTAATTTGAATAAAAATTTTAAATATTTAGAAAAAGATTTCGCTTAAAAATATTTTTAAATTAAGAAAATAAACTTTTTTAATTCGCTTTAAGTTTCAATTAATTATGATATTATTTATTTGTACTTATTAATAAAATGCTAGATATAAATAATAAATAAATGGCATTTAAAATTAACGATTTGAAGTTTCTTTAAACATTAATTACAAATGAAAACCATTAAAATATGTATAAATTTTTCTGCCTTAATACTTAATTACAGTAGAAAGATATTTCGAATGTTTTGTAGATATATATATCAATATACTAATTTAATAAGTAATACAATTTAACTCTTTTATTGTAAGTTGCCATTTTAATATCAGTTTCGACAAATTTGTTACTAAAATGTGTCAAAATATAGTCATAGACGAGAATTAAAAAGAAAAAAAATTAAATTAAAATAATTAATAATTCAAAAGAAACTGTATCAAAATTTAAGCGAATAACTATGATTAACATAAATAATTATCAATCATATTATTGCTATATAAAAGAAGACAAAAAAAATATATAAAAAAATAATCTAAAAAATGTTTCAGTAGCACGCTACTCCACGTTTAGCAAAAAAGTACAAAGAATTATGCAAAATTGACTTTCGAGTTTCAAAATTTTTCAAAAATACGAAAATATATTAATTTTATTTCTTAACACTTTGTATTATAGATAGTGTTGCGATATATAAAAACTACCTCATGAGGTAGTTTTTTCTGTAAAGTTTGTTTTCTCGCAAGATTCGATGAAATGAGATTAGCAGTATTTGGAAACTAAAACAAGATATAAATAACTGGTTTGCCAATTTTGGAGGAAAATTATCATAATCTAGACTTTTCTTCAAGCTTCTTCGGCACACATATTGAGATTTTTCCTCAGAAGGCAAGTTAAAATCTATTTACACCTTGTCTCTTAGAGGATATAAAATTAGACTAGATTAAAGTTTGCGAGCTATACGATAGTGTCTTCATGTAAGCATATGTTTCTAGAATAGCTATAACACCAATACTTTTGTGCATTTGTTTTTTAAGACATGTGTAAAAGTATTTTGGATTTTTACCATTATATATTTTTTAATTACTGGTTCAAAAATTTCGTTCTGTTTTCTCCAATATTTATTCTAAATCAGCAAAGCTGTCAATTTCTAATTATTAATTTCTAATGTGTTTTAAACAATATGCTCTTCTGTATAAAAAAAAGTACATATTTACTATATAGGCTGTTTTTTCTTAACAATTTATTAAGTATATTTTAAATAATTTTACAAAGTAATTATTTTATAAGAATTAACTTAAAAAATATATTAAGATAAAAAAAAAATTCACTAGCTTGTAATTATCAGAACTCAAATCAAATCTAAGCAGTTCATAAATTTATAAACAGAAATAGAATAACATATAGTAATATATATATAGTGGTAATATAAAGAGGGATTTTTATGAGAACTTTAAGGAACAAGTCATTTTAGATTATAACCATACCTAGATTAAAAGCTCACTTAATAAAACTTTTTAAGGTATTTCCTATTTCTTTAAAGACATATTCTCATATAAATATTTAATAAACATCACATATAAAAATGTTTGTATTTTTAACTGAATGATTTTACTAACACTTTATGTAGTAAAATATTTGCAACGCTTTAAAACAAAGTGAGAATTTTTTTACAAAAAATTAGCTTTGTTTAGAAAATTTCTGATGAATTTCTTTGCGAGATTCAATACATTACAGAGTATAATTAGTTATTCTTCAATTACAAAAACAACAGAAATGATTTAAACTCTTAAGAAATTAAATTAATAGGTTGATGATAAGTTCGAAGTGATAAGTGAAAGATAATTCAAAAGAAAAGCTTTAGAAATCTTACAGTAATTTAAGAAACTAAATAGGAATATTGATGTATGGGAGGAGATAATTGAATGATAATTCGGTCACGGAAAACCATAGAAATACTGCAATTATTTAAGAAACTAAATTATTATGAGTTTTGATAAATGTAAGGAGATAATTTTTAATAAGTCTGCAAAATAATTTATTATCACTATGGGATTAAATTAATTCATTTTATTTGCGTTATACGCTTTTTAATTCAATTGGAAGACTATCTAGCGGTAAAAACAGAAAAGTATTAAATACACAAGATTGAGTTATTTTTAAAATTATATAAAAACTAATATAAAATGACAATATTTATCTTCCTGTCTTATAAAATGCAATTCTGCTAAAATTTTGAGGTGAAAGCATTTTTGTACACTCAAATTGCTTAACGAACTTTATGCAATACATCTATTTGAAATAAAGAAAACAAGCTTCATGCATCCAATCCATACATTTTTATAAAATCTAAAAATTAGATTTATCTATGGTAAACATTTATTACATATTACATAAAAGGTACGATTTCATTTTGAATTTAAGTAACAATATTACATATTCTTATACATAATTAATAGATTCCTTTATATTTGGAAAAAAATTTTTATTGAAAGTTTTTCATAACATTTGCTAAGAATAATAGAGATATTCATGCATGCAGTGAACATTTTATCAATTTGAAAATTAATCTAAAATTTGTTTTAAATTGTAATCAAACATATGTGTAAGCAAAAAAAGTATTTTTACCACAATATTATTAATGACAACTTAGTGATAAAAGTATGTCATATTTGAGCCTTTAAGAATTCTTAAAAATGATCCTAAATATACCAACAGAAAATATTAAATAATTACCAATTAGTTGGTCTAATTATAATATTACGGAGTTTCCTGAAATAATTTTAGCTGGCCTAATAGATTTATATGATTACTCTACTAAAATAAGCTAGTCCAATGGGTTGGACATATTATCCGCTTGAGCAACAATAAAAGGAAATTTTTTCACAGGAAAATGAAGACCAAAACGTCAATGGCTAGATGCAATAGAGGAGGACCGTAGAGGCTCCTTAGAACAAAGAATTAATTGGAAGAGTTAAACTACTAATATATGTGGTTAGAAGCAATTTTTTAGAAGGCCTTGGCCCACCCTGGCTTTCTTGCCATGGATGATAACAAAAATATTTATATACAAAAAAGTGTCAATTTTTTTATCTTTTAACAATGATTCGTCAAGTTTTGATATAAAAATTTGCCTCCCTCTCATAATATCGACAAAGAATGCAGATTTAATATAAGAAAAGGAAAATAAGCAGAGAAGCGCCTTTTATTTCTTTTCACAGAAATCAGTTTGATTTACTTAAAACTTAATTAAGTAATTAAATTTCTGAGAAGCATTTGTGGTGGTTTGTTCCATAAAAACGCAACCTTTCTCATTTTATAGTAAAGGACTTTTATATTTAAATATATATCAATTTACTGAAAAAAAAATTATTATATTTTGAAATGCAAGATAAAATTCAAAAATGTTTTATTTTTATCTGATAAATTGTTTCACAATAAATTATTTTGTGGAGAATTCAAATTTTCTTATTGAAATTAGCAATTAAAATGCAGTAATATATTTCTCTCTTATAGTGTATTCAGAAATTTAAGCAAATTCAATTTTATAATTATTTAAGTTAAACAGGACTAAAAAAGTATTTAATAGTATAGTAAGTAAAAGGCTAAGAGAACGCAAAACAGTATTCCAGACTTTTTAACAGCCTTAAACACAAACGTGTTTGTTCCGAATGATTTGAAACATAAGTTGAACATTTTCTACAATGCAGCAAAATCTCTAAAAGATTGATTCAAAACAACTAAGAATGGAATTTTTTCTAATTAAAAAGCTGTAACTAATAATAGAAAATACTAACAAAAAATATTCAATATTTTCATGAATTAAACTAATTAAATTTTGAAATGAAGAATTTGTTCATCATTAACAGAAAAATAAGCTCCAAACAAAGTTTCATTTTCTTAAATATTTTGTTATTATATATAAGTAAGGATTATGTACATTTGTATAATATTCAGTATTTTCATTTTGATTAAATGCTACATTTATGTATAGTATTCATTATTTACTTTTAAATTTAATGCATAAAGCTTAATTTTATAATATTTATTGGTTGACCATCTGATGGACAAAATATAAAATGAATAAAATTGCAGATGTTTTTACATTATACACAGTTCTGTAAAAAAAAATATAACACTTTTTTAATATTACTAGCTCCATTTTTCTAGTCTCATTTAAGTAATGAGAAAAAATGAAGCACTTTTTTGATAACAATAGAGTCAATAAAAGAAAATTTCCACAAATGCCAATGAATTTAATGAATGCAAATTTCATTGTAAATAAATATTTTTAATTGAATGAATAATACAATTTTCTAATACTAAAGGATTTTCACGGCCATACCATGATTCTAAAAAAAAATTGAATGCTTTTTTGTAAAGCTTCTTCTCATTCCAGTGAAACAAGTTTCTCTGAAATTTGTAATCGTATTAAGGTTCCAAAATAGCTCATATATATGCACAAATATAAACTTTATAAAACAGTTTTATAACTTTAGAAGGTTTATAAATTTATGCAATATTAATAAATAAATAAAATGGTTTGAAAATATTTATCATGCCTACGCAAAATCGCATAAAAAGTTTCTTAAATATAAAAAAATAATTGTTACTAGATAATGATAGTTTGATAGCATTCAAAAATAACAATAATAATATAATAAAAAAATAATAAATAATTCAATTATAGCAAAAATTCAGATGAACAATAAATATGTTTCATTTATCATTAGTCAACCACGACGCAATATTTATACTAGTATTCTGAATTGCATATACTTGTATTAAATCATTTAACTAAAGAGAAAATTAAGGAAAATATTAATGATAATATGGAGGAAATAATAATTCTCCTTTTTTCTTATGAAGGAGATGGTATTCATAATTAGATTTCGCGAATCTTGTTCAAAAAAATTAAAACTCATGAGTTCATATATCTTTTTTTGTTAATTATATTGCACATTAATATTTTCCTCATTAATAAAACCATGAATTGCGAAACGTTGATACTTAATTTTTCTCTAATTAAAAAACAAAATAAGTGATGAAGAGAGATTTTTTTCAACATGATATCAATAATGAAAACATAATAAGTACTAACCAATGCTAAGTTTTATCATTTCTTTAGCAATAAATGTAATATGAGTTAAGAGTTATTCTATATATTTAAATTCGAAATTGGAATTTAGAAGTATTGGCACTTATTTATCTTTTTTAGTTACATTGAAAATCACTAATTTTGTATTTTCAGCCCAGTTTTTAAAATCGTTATGAATTTTATTGCCGAATTAATAAGGCATATTTTTGTACTTTTTCGTTTGATATTGCTTCGTATTCTTAAACATTATTCGCTTATGTCGAAATTTTATTTTATTTCTGAATAATTTATTCTAACTTGATTTTACATTGACAGATATTATTACCTTAATAACGATTTCCCATACTGAATCTCTCTCTTAGCTAAGCATTCAGTTAATAAAATAGAAAATTATTTAATTTTTCGATGTTGAAATCTGGAAATTTTGAAACACTTAACTTTTAAAGTTTTTCAGTTAAATGCTCTCTCAGATGTTAAATAATCAGCATGTCACGTAATTTCTAAATATACATAACTTTCGAGTCATTTAACTTCTTGCGAGCGTGCGTATTATCTAACATTCTTCTTGTTTCGAGTAGAATAACCAATCAATCTGCTTAATAAATACCAAAAAAACCCTCCAAAAGCTGATAGAGATTTGCTAATTACAAACAATATTGTGCGACAGATGTTTAGCCTCAATATTGTCGATAATTTGGGTAGCAATGGCATACGAATTCTCAGATTTCGTATTCATAAAACATATTGATTGCCATGTTCTGTGCAAAACATCAGATATTATGTAATGAATATTTCTACACCATTGAATCAATAGATATTTTTAAATGCATACAAAAAGAGGACCCATTATTTATTAAATTATCTATGTACTGCAAATTTACAAATCAAAAATCCTGAAACCAAAACTTGTCCCAGCTAAAATATTTCATTTTATTCTGAAAATAACTGCTCGATGAAATAAAGTGAAAAAAATAGCTTTCAGTTCAGGATTAGAACAAAAGAAGCGGTCTAGCTACACTGTCCGCTATTTTTCATTCTTATATATATATATATATATATATATATATATATATATATATATA
>JAPDSC010009390.1:360147-388884 GCA_026290005.1 Latrodectus geometricus | reverse complement strand
TAATGTGTAATCTAGAAGTTTTAAAGTCCATAGAATCTAGAAATTTTAAGGTATTTGTGAAGATAAATTTAAAGTAAAATCCCAAATAAAATTAGGTTCTATGCGTAATTATAAATGTGTCATTAAAAAATGGTAAAACTTTTACTTGTTTGCATATACAATGATTGTTTCTACATTTTTGATTCTCAAACATCATCATTGCTACTTATTTCAGATAAAAGATATTTTGCAAACAGATCCTGTTCTAGTGTTAGGCAAACTGAGGCGCATTACGATCTTACAGATTACAAGAGAACTAAATGAAAAACTTTTAATCAGGGCGAGCAAAATTAGTATATTCTGTATAACTCACTATAATTTTTTACTGTTATTTTTTACCATTTGATACTTTTTTATCCCCAAGAAATACATCCTATAGACCACCAAATATTAATAACTTGAGCAGTATAATAAGCGTTTTCTTAATTATACACTTACTGGATATAAGTATGGTATGTCTTGGAAAATAATGTACCTGAAAAATTAACATCTTGATCAAGCAAATTATTTTCAACGAATTCGTATGAAGGCCTTCATGTCTAGAAGTATGCATCAAATTGTTTTTTTATAAAAATTAAGATAAGTTAATTCCATTATTACCCTTTAATAAAACTGATTCTAAAGTAGAAATACAAAAGTATTTTTTGAATAAAAAATACTTTTGTTTATTAATATTTAATCTAAACAAATTGGAAATCAATAGATATGTCTGTCACCCAGAGCTCTAAGTTTCCATTAAAATTAAGTTACCGTGATTTCAATCATTTTTTTTAATATTGTTAATTTCTGCTTCGTTCACTGATTAAGAATGAACACACACCGTAAATAGAAAAACGAAATTTATTAACCAGTAATTTAATAGTACATAGTATAAATCGAAAACATTTTTAGATAAGTCGTAAAAGCAACACAAATCCATAGAAAAAATCAATACTATCAGATTTCAGGCTACTACAGTAAATATAGCTTTACAGCAAAGCATTCTCGTATAGTTCATCTTATTTTCCCCGGGTTTAAAGGAGGGAACAAACAGGTTTTTGCTTCCCTTCCAGGGGTTCCAAAAAATATCAAAATATTTAGGAAGGAAGTTAATTAAAAGGTCTTCGGTATATCGCCAATTTTCTCGCCAAATGAGAAACTTCATTATTGCAATGAGTACCTTACTTCTTGTTTTTCTCTAAGATTTCCGTCAGCTACATGCCGTTAAGCTCATTTATCTAAATCTTGCAAGCAAATTGTACGGAAAGGTTAATTTCGGCCATTTTACAAAATATCCATTGAAAACTTTTGGGTATTTAGTATAAAATGAAATATAAAATCTTTCGAAATTTCTATAGCTTAAATTTTAAGCAAGTAACGTCTTTTAGCCGCTAGGAAATTAAATCCTTCGGCACAGTTAGGGACAAAACTGATGGCATCTTATTTAGTAAGGCAATCAGTGAGTGTACTATCGTCTTCCAGTGGTAATAATTAATAATTTAGAAGCAGAGAATAAGTTAAAGAACATTAGGGATATCATTTCATTCGGAGGAAATTGCGACTATATATATATATATATATATATATATATATATATATATATATATATAAAATATTGCAAATTATTAATAATTTGCATAGCGTTGAAAATATTAAATAATCAAAATTGTCGGCAAAATATAAATGAAAAATCATCCCGCTATTAATGGTTGTAGATTACGAAATAAAAAAAATATTAGATTATGATGAATATTGGAAAAAATTAAATGTTCTTATTTTATCAAAAGCCAGACATTTACAGATTACTTTGATTCTAATATTAGAATAATAGTTAACTGAAATAAAAATAAAAATTGATTGACTGTATGTATAACAGAAAGGAGAATTATTTCTACCTGTACATATGTATTACACTCTATTTGATTATTTTGAAAATGTTACATAATTTTCTTATATTTTCGAGAATACAACAACATAACATATTATATTTTATCTGGAGATTAATTTAATAAACATTTGTATTTTAAGGAAATTTTTAAGGGATGCTTTAAGTTACGGAAATTTTTAATATTATATTTATGTACTATTAATTTTTATATTATATTTATGTATTTTTAATAATATATTTTGAACTGGATATTCGTCATTAGATACATATATTATTGATAAATGTTTATAATGAATATCCTTATTCTTTAGTAGCAATTAAATAAGTCATCCCAAATTTAAAAAGTAGCCTCTATATTTCTTAATAATCACAATATTCTTGCTAAAGCTAATTTTAATATGACAATATGAATGACAATGTTTGCTGACAAAATACGTAATTCGTATTTAAAATACATATAAGTGGAAGTTTTTATCATTCCATATTATGAGAAAATATTATACAAATAAATGCACATTAATCTAAACTATGTTCAAAATTCGCATAAGTAACATAAATTAAGCAATATAAAAATGCAGATGAAACAAAATAACGTTCATAATATAAAAATATATTACGGCTTGATATTTATTTTATTCAAGATTAGAAATAATAAGAATATATTAAATTCTCGAAACGACCATTTTAATTTCAATTTTTAAACATTGTATCAAATTTTAATGCATTCATCGAATATTAAAATCCAATGATGTACTTATAAAACACTTTATTTGAATTTACGAAGGGATATAATGTTGGTATCACATACACACTCTTATATTTTAATCTCATGACATTCACAATTCTGCTTTATAAATCCAACCGAGTAACAAAGTAAAATATACTAAACTCCTGTATCATTAAAGCATTACATCTCTTCCTCAAAAGTTGTATTCGTAGTCATTTAACCCTTACTTCTTTCCTATATGATTTTATTTACTTAAATATATATTATAATTTTGTTGGTGATTTAAAGAAACCCGGAGACGCTCTTCGAAGTCATTGATTAGAGATTCAATCCTCGGGTTGGGTAAGGCCAACTCAGCTTTTCATTCCGTTAATGGGTTGATAAAACTGAGTACCAAGCAAGCTTGGTAACTAAACAGCAGAGATTTCGTATTAGATTTACCACTTAACCGCGACATACGCTTCGTACTCCAGGGCCCTCGGTCATGCCAACAAATATAGGTACTTGTAAGCCTTGGCCTTTATACGGGCTATCCTTTCACTTTTGATAATTTAAATACGTTAAAAAACGAGAATTGCATAGGTTTGTACTTTAATTGATGATATGTATAGCTTGTGGCTCATAATGAATGATCAATGTTTATTTGAAAGTTAATTTCAAAACTTAAGAGATTATAGCAGAGGCGCGCGCGCGTGTGTGTGTGTGTGTTTGTTCTCAATCTGCTACTACTTTTGGGTTTTATGAATATCAATGGTTTCTATTAAAAAATATAATTGGTGAGTTTGGCGTTCTCTTATAGAATGTAGGTGAGTAGAAATTTTAAATTCAAATGATAAAAAGTGTAAAAACAAATTCATATATCTAGCTTGAAAAACTTTCTGGTCTTCGAAAATTCCTCTTTTTTAGACGTTTTGAAAATATGATTTCATGTAACATTTTGAGGCAATATATATTTGTAATATGGGTAAGAAGTTTAATAAAATTATGTTTATTCCTCAACTTTGAAATTCAAGAAAATCTCTTTATAAGAATAATACTTTAAAAAGGTAAATCGCTATTCATTTGACATGTTAAATGAAATTATTGGTACAAGAATTTAAGTTGAAATAATTCATACCACACCATGCTCAACAAAATCCATTTCTAACGTGAAATTCGTCTTCCCAGACTCAAATAAATCTGGTGTGCAAAAACTGATCTTATATAGTGAGGTCATATAAATCAAATAAAACAAAACCAGCAGCAATTGATCTTGTTGTAAGTGGTGATAGTTCAATAGATTCACATATGTTCAATGTCATGAAACAAGAAGTATTTATTTGAAATCTTTTCAATGATTAATTCTTGAATTCCACCAAGAGGAAATCAATTTCCAACACAACAGAGCACCAGAACAATCTTCCGATAATGTTCAGAATTTCTTAAATAATAGGCAATATTTCCAATCGAATGATCTTTCGAATACAGATCTTCAGCTACAAGTGGCTGCAATCTCGAATTGAGTTCAGTGTTTTGCTTTTCTGAAACAAAAGGTTTGCTGCTCAAGAATTTCTAACTTTCAAATTTAAGCAGATATGGAAATTGCAAATGAAATATAAAATTTGACTACAATTTATGTTAGTTTCTTAAATAAACATTGTCCTGTATCAATTGCAATCAATTTCAACAGAGCTTACAGTTTTCAATCATCTTTCTGAATGCGTAATGATTTGTACATACTCCTTTGAAAAATGTACAATTTTTGATTCTTTTTTACTGTCTTTAATAACATATATCAAATAGTGCAATCCAATAGAGTGCATTTGATATATCCATGTTAAAAGTATTAAAAACAAACTGCCTTCTGAATTGCTACATAATAGTGTGAATCTAGAGATTAAAGACTAAATTTTCTAGAAATATTTTTGAGAATGAAGAAACTATCAATTTCATATTCGCTTTTAGAATTGACTTGGGAGTAGTATTTATTTCTCCATTTTCCATTATATTTTACGTATTAGTTGAAGAGAGTAGTTTGGTTTGATTTGTAAATATTTATTAAAAGTATGAAATAATTTCAAAATAAACCGGGTATCAAGTTCAATAATATTACAGATAATCAATCATAATGAAATATGTAAATAAAGAAGTTCTTCATATCATTTAAGTAATGATATTCTGGAGACATTGTGCTCGAGGCATTTTAAAAAAAGTCCAAGAAATTACGAACTCATCCACAAGATAAAACAAAACCAAATATATCACGAAATATAAAATCACCTGGTTTACTTCGAAAAGATTAGTGAAAAAAATTCAACAATTATGTTGTGATTTCATCATGAAGTCTAATTTTGATTGAAAACAATTCATTGTTTTAGAGACCAGGAAAGCTACGCTATTGTTAACTTTATTACTGATAATGTCTGCAATATTGGAAACTTATTGCCGATATATCAATTTTAACAATTTACATTTTCTGAAAAGCCTCAGAGGTATTTATAAGAACTTCCTGAACGTGGATAATATTTCAGCAACTTTTTTTTATTAAAATGGGAACTAAAATTAGGAAGGATAATAAGATAAGACTGACATTTCTTGGGGGTAGCAATGCTTAAATTAAAATGCGTATTCTATGAAGTTAATTTCATTTAATGAAAACTTTGTATTTAGAAATAAATGAACCATTTTCACTTTATGTACTACGAAATAGAAATAATAGATATTAATACAGAACACACATCAAATTTTTAAAAGATTCAAATCATTTACATATTCACTAGAATTTGAAAATAAAGCATTTTTCTTTTGTGTGAAAAATGTGTGTTCATTCTTTCGGTAATTAAATCCTTCTTGAAGCTTGGTAACACTGAAATCAGGAGCTCACTTGAGGATTTTATTGCCACCTTTGCATTAAAACGAATCTGTTCTCATGACGAATGTCATTTTTATCTTCATTTTTAGAAATGGAAACCATGCATTTTTTATTTGACTTTTTGAAATTATTTTTATTTACATATTTTTGACATTATAATTATTAGTTTGAAATTTTTGATTTTATTTAATTGTTTGTCATTTCGGAAGGTATACTTAACGTATAAGAAATAAAATCTTCTGTGAAAATAACACAGAAAAAATACATGACAAAACTGAAATTTGGCTTTGTGTAATTTGCTAAGTTATATAACTAAGTTCCACAGTGATTTGCAAGCTATTGTGAGCTCATACGTTACTTAAAGAACTATGAATTTTTTATTCAGATTGACTATTAAATGTTTCTCCACATAAGCACACTAATTTTAAGGAAAAATACCAGACTGAATAGGATTAAATAGAAGTAATTACTTTTTGTAACTATTAATTAAGTAACAGTAATTACTTAGAAAATGAAATGAAATTTTTTATAACTGAAGTAATGACTGTTCCATGTAATAATAAATTGGTATTATAATCTTAAACTCTGCGAATTATATTTTATTATCATAAAAAGTTACTCAATTTTGATATAATATTTATGGTGAACAGAAAGCAAGTTAAAAGAAAATATGTTGAAAAGTAATAGAATTTTTTCTGGATGAGATTACAAAAAGAGATTCAATAATGTTAGCTTGATTAATACATACGTACCTACATATACAATAAAAAAGATAATAAAGATGCTTATTTAGATATAAATAATACATATATTATCTTACTATATGTGTCATTATATTATTATCGTCAGTATGACAGTAGCCATATAGTGGTTTATGCAAATAATATTACATTTTCCCACCAAATATAATTCATGCACGATATCAGTTTGCATAAAAAAATATTCTACTGCATTTTCCATTACATCAATTTTTTGTTTATCTTGTTGGTTAATCGTTCTAAGTCCAAGACACACACTTAACAAACAAATGACAGTATGCATAAAAAAAATTTAAAAACAACATTTGTCATTAGAATCTAAATAAATTACATGATTATGAATATTTTCAGATTCCATAACTGCAAAAATAAGATTTTATAAAAATATAAATGAAAAACATTTATCATGCTTTACACATTTATACACTTTTTACCAGTTAATCAATATAAATTCTTCACAGCTGCCCTAACTACATTTCGAATGAAAGTAATAATCGAGGTTTATGGTCGTCAAATTAAGGTAAAAAGCCAATGAAGGAGAACTATTTGATTCTTTATTATTTCTTAACTAATATGTTGCTTGGCGTTCCCACCTTTCCACATGTCACAATCATGAAGAACACAGGACTACGATGCCAGTATATTATTTAATATATTTCAATGTTCATAGAAATTTCTTCTGCAGCAGTGTTAAGAAATGAAAAATTATTTTCACATTCAATACTGGATGCGTCAATGAAATACAATGAAATCTTAATCAATCTTACTCTAAAGATCTAGAAAACTACATCGTTTATGAACAGCAGATTTTTTACATTTATCCCTGTTTTGACATATCCTAATAATATATATATATGCATACAAGGAGTATTTCAATTTTTAATAGTACTTGCTCAAACTTTGAAACCAATAAAATTACGCACATCTATCAGGATGAATGCTTGAGAGTTTTCCGAGTGTCCTCCTTTGCGATACATGAATACAGCGCTCTATCTTAAAAAAGTACTCTCAGAATCCAATTATGCGGCGGAAATTAATCTGCTCTGCAACATGCTTAAGTAGTTAAAATGTCCTGTAGGACAAAATTAATTCTCAATAATATAACTAAATATGCATTCGTAAAGAATCGGTTTTGTTTAAGAGAAGAAGCGGAAAATATCAGAGAATATATATATATATATATATATAACTTTATTTAACTTAAAGTGAATTTAAATAGTCCTAACGAATTTCATTACGTGGGCAAGAAGGCAAAGATAGTTTCTTGACATTCAATTTAGTTTTTCTTCAGTAGAAAACATGATCACAAATATACTTAGAAGTGGAACAAAAATAAAGCCATGCAATGTATAAAAGAAACGTATTTTACTTCATTATTTTAAATTTTGGCATCAACAAAAAATAGGAAAAATAACTCACCTGGTTTAAAAGGGAATGATTTTTGAACTTAATGATATTTAGTGGCAATTTGTTAATTAATTATTTTTTTATTTTAAATTTAATACCATTTCCATACTTTATTCTTGCCAAAATTCATAATGCAATAAGATTATGATTTAATTCATTGCTTTATATGGATAAAAAACCTAAGCTCACCAAAATGAAATCGTAACAGCATTTTTGCTATTAATTATAAATTATATCCCAAAAAATCTGATACAGGTAAGATTTAAATGTCTAGTATATATATATATATATATATATATATATATATATATATATATAAGAAGAAGAAATATATTAAAATACTATAAAAATGAGAAAAATAAAAGGTAGTGAAGAAAAATATTTTTTTTAAATAAATATATTTTTGAACTATTTAAAAAGAAATTATAACGAGCATGAGAGATTCCGCAACAGACATAAAACAAATTCAGTTATGCTGAATTTATTTTGTCCTGTCAATAGAGACGCGAGGACGACGCTCTCCTGGCATTGCTACGAAGGCTCTTGCACAATCTGCACTCTATAAAATCTTAGAAGGAAGCACTCATGTTCCAAAATCAGAAAATAAATTTTTATATTAACAAATACACAGTCCGGTTAAAAATTAATGCTGATATTTTGTCACACCTTTAAGGAAAATTGTTTTGGATAATAAAACATTAATCTTGCAAACAGGAATCTCAAGCTTTCAAATATTTTGTTCTCTGCTCTGTTTTTAAAATTAAAAAAAATAGTCAGTTATAATGAGAGCTGCCCGAGTCATTGGCGTAAGTGAAGACTGTTCTCCTTTTAGTTTTAAAACAAAAGCTCTTATGCTCAGAAAAAGAAGATTGGAAGATTCTCATGGAAGTATAGATGAATATTCATAACAATTTGAAAAGGCTCAACGCAGATTGTATCAAGCCTTTATCTCATTTATGACCCTGTCATTTTTTTCTGTCAAATGCATCTAAGTTTTGAATTGTTGTCAAGTAAAAAAGTCAATTCTTAAACTGATGACGCCTACATCCTTACTACTATTTGACACAGCGTATTGGATAGTCTAAAGTTGCCGTAAGTCATTTTAAAATCCATCATTTAAATTACCTTCAGCTCTGACTTTTCATAGATAATAGGCCTTATTCACGTGCTGCAAAAGGTAAACACGAAAAACTCTCAAGCAGCGACTAGAATCGAAGCCGAAACCTTCTGCTCTGAAGAACGCTGCCCTACCACAAAACCGCAGTGAGCCCAGTGCAATGAGGTTTGGTGTAGTATGGATTGTTAATACGACGACCATTACTTCGGCTTACATAGACAATGTACCATAAAGACAGATGTCAATCTTGGTTTGCCTAGCCAACAAATCTGGATACAGAAGGGCATAATGACGTCTCTTCAGACGCATCCAGGTTCTGAGTGTAGCATTCTGGTACTCGTATACGTACGGAAGCTCCTATTACATCATGTGTTGCTTAGTTGCATTCGATATCGTCATAAAGGACCTACAATTGGTTGGTTTGACTTTCAACAGTCATTTCTGCATACAAAGGTTAATTAGGCTGGGTCTTAGAGTCTCAAGTGGATTCTGGAAAATTACAAACATCCTCGACCAAGAGGAGATTCAAATCTACGAGTTGCTGAACCAAAAGCAAGAGCGCTAACCATTCAGCTGCCCCTCTGCACCTGGTGTAATATATAGGTAACCACTGGCTAATAGAAACGCACACATTTCAAGTTTAAATCAATGGTAATCTAAACGCGATAGGTGTATTTCTGAAATTTTAAGAGCAGCAGATGCGTGCTATCTGGACTGCCTAGTGTGGACAACACAAATCACGATTACCTCTCACTAGTTGCCAAACCTAGTTTCGACTCTACCTTTCGTGACAAACCCTAACAGAAATTTGCTGACATTTAGTGAATAATCATGAAATCATTCCTCTAAAAACGTTCATTTAACTGAAAATTTGTCTTTTGCATTTAAAGGAAAATAAATCAAACACGCGAAATGATGACTATGCAAAAAAAATTAGTGGGGTTTATTTATACTGACACCCAGACACAAGATTTTCAAAAAGCAATTCCCAAATATTTCAAAAGCAAGTTTATAGTCGAATATCTAATTCCCGTAAATTTATCTTCAGGACCAGTTTATTGATTGTTAGGTTCTAGGATGATTGATAGAAAAGTATTCAATGAAATATTTATCTATATATTTCGCCCATTAAATTTCCTTTTCAAAATTAAACTGAGATGAAGAAGATAAGGACAACTGTTAATGGTGACACTGAAGAGGTCAAATGATATTAAAACCTGATAAAAACCAGAAATTGATTTCGTTTTGAAGGACAGAAAAGAGAATATTATACATGGAGGAAGTCGAATTAAAAGTGAGTAGCAGCATACTTCCTTGTACCTAATCCAACGTTCAGCTCAACGAGTTAGGAGAAAGCTGAGGCAAGTGGTAGAGTCTTCGTAATTTAGAAACAATGACCAAGCAGGAGACCCCAAGACTTGACCTGACACTCCCAGAAGTATTATTTCATTCGGAGGAAATTGCGACAACGACCCAACGACCTTTTTAATGTACCCAAGCAACCCTCAATGAAAACAATGGATCTTCGGATTAGTCGAGAATCGAACTCACTGCCTTCCGATAAAGAATGCCTTTTCCTACTAGAACAATGCGGCTACAAACGAATTAACTTTACATTAAGAATAAAGGGCTTTTTATAATAATAGTAATTGGGAAATAATTCTAATTTTGTTGCATTATAAATTTATA
Organism: Latrodectus geometricus; assembly: GCA_026290005.1. Lineage (NCBI taxonomy): Eukaryota > Metazoa > Arthropoda > Arachnida > Araneae > Theridiidae > Latrodectus > Latrodectus geometricus. The sequence goes on along the minus strand of JAPDSC010009390.1, from coordinate 378,429 downwards.
AAGATGAACAGAATGAGAAATAATGATTATCTGCTATAAAAGATGTACCGGCAAAGGACATGAGGAAAAACTTAGAAAAAATAATAGTTTGGATTTTTTTATCACTTAACGGTCATTGTTTGCACACGAAGCTGATTCGGCCGAGATCTGCAGCTTAAAGTAGAGTCCGGGACGCTACAAACATCCATGCCCAACGTCGGATTCGAACCCACGAACTGTTGAACCGAAAGTCAGTGCACTACCCACTCAGCTGCCAGCTCAGCTAAAAATATTGTGAGTGAGTTATAAACTAAAGAAAAGAAACTTGTAGGAGGAGAATTTATTGAAAAAAAACTAGGAGTTACGCCAAACGGATGAGTCAAAGGAATTAATTGTTAGAATAACATTATTTTAATACAAAATCATGCGAAAGAGAACAAAACTAAACTAACAAGCTCTTAGTTGTAAAAATAACTAATTTCAAGATTGTTTCAGCTGATATAATGACAATGAATATCTCAATTAAACTGGGTAATTTAGAGGGGGGAAAAGCTACTAGAAAAAGGGATTTTATATAAGGATGACCTCCTCTGCAGTAAATGAAATTCTTATAATTTTTAAAGGGTAAAAAAACTGAAATACGGGGAATACCTTTATAAGCTTCTCCGTACTCCATGGAATTCCTATGGGACCAAAAGGAAAAACCCCAAAACGGGGGAAGGAACAAAACCCAAAACAATATATGAAAGAACAGAAGTCTAATGACTGAGAAAAGAGCGTGTCGATAATATTTGGAAACATAATATTTAAAACTAGACATTAACGATTGAGAAATATATTTAGGGAAGGATATATATAATTCCTCCCACGGGCATGGTGTAAGAGGAAAAACTGAATTCCACGGTACTTAAATAAAATGCAACTAGTAAACTGAAGAAACAATTCCGTGACACAAGAGAAACTAAACATAAAAATTTTATTAAAACGAATTAATAAAAAAAGCGCAAGAAAGAATCCATGAAGCATGATACAATTATCCTCAGCATAAAATGAAATTTATATTTTCTAAAATAAAAGCTGGAATATAATATAATGTCATAAATTTATTTTTCGTCATGGAATTTATTATCAGAAAATTGCAAAAATTTGTTATCCCATGGCTCTCTCATTGAAAATACACAATCCAGTCACATAAATGTGACCACCACGGACTTTCAAAGTCAACGTTAAGTAACCAATCACAGGAAGGTAGGTGGCAGCACAGTGCAGTTGAGCGTATATAAAGAGTGTGTGCGAACTTTGGAAAACATTGCAATCGCTGGAGTAATGCAGAAACGGTATTTATTCGACGTTTAAAAAGGGGATGATCATTGGCTTTCAGACCAAGGGTGGAAGCATTTACGAAATGGTTTAGCTTCTGAATTGTTCGTATGCTACCGTGATAAAAGCAGGGATAGGAGTACTGAATTTATTTTTTCAAGACAATATTTTCAAGAAATATCAGGACATATTAAAACAATTAAAAAAAACGCATGCTACTTTTACATATTAATTTCTGTTTTATGCATATAACACATTTTAGAAAGGAATAAATTATTTAATAAATTCTGAGTTTTTTAATTTTTAATACAACAATATGAAAAATCATACAAAAATTTAAACTTTTTATACTGAGAATTTTCTGAAAATTAATAAGTTACATGATAAATGTTTTAAATTAACAGTTAATTTATGTATAATTGAATAATGTTAATTTTGAACTGGATGCATTAGCATTTAATTCCGATAATTTAATACTGCACTTTTTTAACTTATCCTTTACAGATGCAATCTCTGCATTAGCAGCAGACAGCATCTGTTCAGATCACTTTCACATCATTCATATTATCATCACTAATAGCACATGTTATTTTTTTAGTTGCATCATCCAAAAGTTTTTGAGCTACACACTAATTATCAAGCAATTTTTTCTTTTCTTTCTCAAGTTCATTAATATTTTCGAACAGGTGCGATTGTTTAAACTTTTTTTTCACACAAGTAGCTTCTATGTTTTCCTCTTCCTTTCTTTTCTTCTCAAATTGTGTTGCTTCTTTTGATTTTTTCATATATGATGCATATTCTGCATGAGATTTCTGAATATAAGGCATCATTTCTTTGGTATATGGAATGGAGGAAACAGAATTGCCACGCATTCGAATAACATCATGACAAATCCATAAACTTTGAACTGTTAATTCCGATAAAGAAGCTCTCTGCTTTGTCACAACAGAATTGTTAGTTGAAAAACCTCTTTCTGGTTGGGAATTTACATTCAATAACGACAGACATGCCTTAACAACTCTTAAAAAGAATAGGATATTTTATATAACCACCAGCATCTTTCATATTGAAAACCGCATTCCAATATTTACAGATATTTTGATCATCATCATAATCATTCATAATCAAAGTCGCATCTTTACATATGTTAAGAATCCACTTTTCATTCATCTTATCAATGTCTGAAGAAGTTTTATTCACATGAGGAATATGTTGAATTAATCTGCTAAATGAACTCCTAGACTCTTCCTTTTTTTATTATAAGGAGGCAATCACTAGAGATCTTTGAGTAAAGGATTTGTTCTAGGAAGTTTTTGAAGCAAATGCTTTGAAGTTGTTATGTAGCAGCTTCTGTCACTTTGTAGAAATATTGTTTTATCAGTAAGATCTTCCCGTATTGCTGTTGCACCATGACCTATTTTAATCTCGTTTAAATTTAACCAATTTTGTCTTGAATCAACATTAATTTATAGCAACTTTACTCACATTATATATACTAATTTATACCATTTTTATCACAGATTTCTTCTGGGTTTAAAAATTTAAACATAATGCTGCGAACAAGTTCATTTAACTTACTATATATCACATATACTAAAGGTTCGACTTTTTGCATTGGAAGTAAATATGGTTCAAATGTTTTACAAAAAAATGAAACAAAATGCAGATATGCCAGAGTCTTATGGTCTTTCAAATGTTTTATAATCCGAAGATGTCTATCAGAAAGAGGAGATTTCGACTCTTTAGGTACTTTAACACTGAATTATTCCTTTAGAACATCATATTGCTCAACGTTTCGCTCACAAACTGACCTCAAAGTTAACAAACGGCTCTCAACATGACGAAGGAAACTATGTCTAGCTAAAGTTTCTTCCAGTATTTCTAACTGTAAGGAATAATAATCTTCCCTTCTTGCAGGAGATAGTTTGAAAAACTGATGAATATCTATAGCAAATCCATCAATATTACAATCAATTTTATCAATACCCTTACGAAGTGCTCCATGGATTATGTGTAAGTAACATGTGCCCAAATCAATTAGTACTGGTAAACTTTGCTTACTCAGTTCACTAAAAGTTGCTTTAAAACTGCTAAATTAACTCTTGGTCCATCCATTGACAACTGCATTGATTTTTTAATTCAAACCATTATTTTCAATAAAATTTAATAAAATTTTTACAATTTTATTGGCTTCAGCATGCCCTAAAACTTGTCATTCGAGGTAACAAATAACATTTTTTCCTTGTTTATCAGACCAATATGAGATTTAAATATCCAACGGTTACTTTATTTGTTTTGTAGTAGTTTCATCTAAAAGTAAAACAAAATATGAAGTGCCGATATCCCGAAACAAAAGAGTTTTGAAAAACGGATCTAATCCAAAATTAATCCTATACCTAACTTTTTTGTCAGATAATTTGAGATTTTTTGCTGTGGAGGAATCATCAAAACTTTCTCCGTAAATGCTAACTAAATCATTCAAAGATGAAAAAGAATAATTATTTTTTATTGCCACCAAAACTAAAATGGTTTCAGCTTTAATGGTTTTCTCTGATGTCGTTTTGGTAAGTCATGATTTGTTATTCACTACTACAGTCAAAGTCGAGGATTCAGATGAAATTGATGACTTGATAGTAAATAGTGTTTGATTCTTGTAACAGTTCACATCTTTTTTGTGTTTTAATCCATCTGCATGAGCAAGCACTTGTCCAAAACCCATATCTGAAACACTGAATTTGCTTATGCATGCGAAGCACTCCGTAGAATGAACATCGTCAACACTTCGGCACCAGGTCTTAATTAGGCATTTATTCCCATCTTGCAGTTCCAACCATTTATCGGAAAATTTCGTTTTCCTTGGCATTTTTAAAAGAAAATTGTTTTCAAAAAATAAAATTCTGTTGTTGTTGTTTCCAATCCCATCTGGGGTAGCGGAGCTACACCAGATCCATAAGTTTATAGACCCTCAAAAAATCGAGGAATAGGAGAGGTCTCTCAAGAAACTCTTCCGTGGTAAAATCGAGGCAAACAAGAATATGTTGAGGACTAGCCTCGTTGGAATAATATTTTTTGCAGGTTGGGAAAAGTAAAAATAAAATTCTAAACTTGCTGATAAACGTTCTTCAAAACACTCATCAAAATCTTTCAAAATGGCGTGATAAGCATTTCACGCATAAACGTAGGCGAATAATTCTCACAATTTCGCCATTTCGTTGTGCATTACTAAAACTAGAATCTTTGTCTGTAAAGACAGAAAATAGAATTTAATGGTAAACTCAAACCTAAATTTTTTTGACTTTCGACATTAGTGACCAAGGGCTGAAAATGAGGCGGAGACGAATGTATGGCAACCCTATTTCCCGTTTGAAAGAGAACAAAAAAGGTGGGTAAATTTCTCTTTCTTCTTGCATAGAAAGCAGTTGAAAGAAAAAATATATTCCACTGGAAAAATATAAAATTATTAATTAAAATTAAACTTTTCAAAGGAATGTAATAAAAAATTAAGGAATTCCAGGATTTACTTTGAAAAATAAGGACGTTTTTTAAAAAATCAGGAATATCAGGACAACTTCGAGCCCTGTAAAAGTATACCATTCACGGCCAAATGGGACTGTCCAAAATCAGTGAAGTTACAAATGTCGTGCACCATGGGTCATAGATGACAGAGGTCAGCTACGAGGATACGTTAGACTTGCTATTGTTGATCAGCTGACCGCCCAGAGGAACCAGAGATTACCAAAAGTATCTCTCAAGCTACTGTTCAGCGAACTCTTATCAAGTCTACACAAGAATCTAATACATTAAAATCTTAAAATGGGGCAAATTAATTCCCAAAAGAAAAGAATAAATTTCTTTTATTGACAAAATGCTAAAGATAAATTTTTATCATTAAAAAAGAAAAATTTATTGTTATAAATTGAAGTTGATGTGATGATTGGAAACTAAAATACTAATTTTATATTATTAACTCATGATACGCATACACCAATTTTTAAAAAGTGTTTTGGAATAATTGAATATCTTGTCTCCCATTAGAAATATTTATCTGGTAATAAATAGATAAACAAATGGAAACATTTTTCTAGTTTTTTTTTTCATACTGAATGTAAATAAAATATATCATCGAATACGGTCTATATTAATGTAAAAATTTCCAAGCTGAAAATCACACAATTGAAACTATCCAATATTAATGGATTATTTCATTACAAATCTCCATAAATTAACAAGATTCATAATTGCTTTTTCATTAAAAATATCAAAGAAATCACGAATTTTATTGATTAAAATAAAAAATTTTTGTTTTAAAAGAATATTGAATTTGAAAAAAAAAATTTCAATCTTTATTCAAAATGTTACGAATCTATCAAACATCAGTTTTAAAAATTATACAAATAATTTAAGAAATTGCAGATTTGGATTAAAAATAATCAAAATACTACATTTAATGAATAGTTTATAATAATTAATATGTATGCATTCATAATGAATAGTTTAATTCATTAGAACAGTTGAAAATGTCAATTATAACTCGATTATTAAACAAGATTAATAAGTTAAGAGAACTTTTAAGAACTGAAAAATTTGCTGTCACACACACACAGTTTCCTGCATGACATCAATATAGGTTATCGATAATAAATAAAAAACAGACTTAGAATGTTAAGAAAAAGTTTTACGATCTTGGCACACTTGATACGTTTCTCGCTTTAAAATGTGGTAAAACAGAGTAAGGAAACGCTCTGCTGAAGCTGTAACTGCAAAGAGCTTAACACGAGCAATTAGTTTTATTTAATAAGTTACAAAAAATGTATTTTTGACATCAGTCGAATGCAGATAACACTATATAACTTGCAAATAAAAAATGAATGGTTCTTGTTTAGCCTGGAATGCTGATATCATGGGACATTGAAGATGAATGTTATGTGTAGCAAATGACGAATGTTTGTTTTTAGTTTATTTTTCCAACAAAATGTGGATCTGCCGAAAAGTGTAATGATATTTATATCAGTTCCATGTTTCTCAAGCTTTTTTTTTATATCTAATTTATTTTTAAATTTTTATTTTTATTATCGTTTTAATTAATTATCGTTTTCTGCATTAATTTTTATAAATTAATGAAAAAGTCACAAAAAAGACGATAACGCAATAAGTTATGCATGAAATTTAATGAACTATAGATACTTTATACAACACACAAGAAGGTGCAAAATAACATAAAAAGAAATCAGAAATATGCTGTTATAAAAATTAGCATATGTATACAATGAACAAATGGGAAGCGTAAGTTTGGTACAGGGAAAGTACCTATTAATATGGAGTATGACCCCCACCCATTCGAGAAGCAATATAGCAACTGCTGTGATGTATAATACTCTCAATTAAGGATCTATTGTTGTTGTTGTTGTTCTCGTCGTGTGCCAGCCAGGCTGGCAATATGGGGTGCGGTGCTCCACTTTTCCAACTGAACCATATTTGGTGTGGAGTCCGATTTCCTTAGTACACACATGCCATAGGTACCCGTTTATAGGTTAGGCAACCATTCACACACAAAGAAAGGACAAAGACAAGAAAGAGAGAGAAAGTACATCCATGCCCGAGCCAGGATTCGAACCCAGGTCCCACCCATCTGTAGTCAGGTACGCTAACCACTAGACAGGTTGGGCGCTAGGGTCTATTAATTGTGTAGAAAGGGCGAGTCATTGCTCTTTCAAAGCAATTGAAAGTGTTACTAGGGTCCTAGGAGGGGGAGTGAGAGCAGCTGCTCGTTGTGTTGTAAGGATGGGGAAAAGCAAGATTTATGCCTAAGAATAAACCGGTTTCCCCCCCCCTTCGAAATTTTGAAAACTCTCGGGAATTTTCAAAGTTTCCAAATTTTTAAAATTGTGGAAAACTTTGAAATTTTTTAACTAATATATAACATCTATTTATTAATAATAATAAATATTTTTATATAAAAAAATCATTTTACTTTTATGTACCGCAAGAGAAATTTCACAGAATTTGGTAAAAGATGGCGGTCATTTGTTAAGATTGGAGGCAATTCAAATTGTGTTCTTGCAATTGTTACTTGTAATGACTTACTATTTGAATATATACTTTCCAAATTTTTAGACAGAGAAATTATTTAGATATGCTGTCATTTAATACAAATTCCTTGAAAATATTATTCTAATAAATTTAAATTAAACGCAGTGGACTAGAATGATGACTCACTCCAAAACTGTATAAGAAAATTTTTTATAATGTCAATCGTTAGTGTATATATATATATTCATTTTGTTTCTATCTGTATATATTGTTATAGAAGTTTAAATTCAAATAAACATAAAATAATTTTTAACTATTTTTCAAAATTGTGCTTTTATTTTCTGTGGTTAAATGTTTTAAGTTTATCGAATCATATTTTTTACGTATTGCATATAAAAAGATCATTTTCAAATAAAGCAATTTCGAATACATAAAAAACTTAAAGCTATGTTATAAAGTATGATCGCAAAAAAAATAAATTTTTACTATTTAAAAGAACTGATAGTTGAAAAATATAAATGATGATAATCATTATTTGTACCAGTGAAACAATATTATTTTTGGTGAAACAACAATTTTCAGTTTATTTTCACATATTTGCATTAAATATAAAATTAGAGGGAAATATTGGCTTCACAACATTTTGGGTCGCAAACTTTAGTTATTTCCTGGTCATTCGGTACGCTTCAATTAGGGGTGAAATTTTTCAATAAAATATATCTTACAATTTCAGTGCTCATATTTTATGCTTTTCATTGCTTTTATAGATGCTTATAGTAGAAAATTTTTTAAACAAAGCACCACTACTTAAAAATACAGTAATGGGAAATTTTCTGCAATTTCATACATATGCAAAATAATAATAATCTATAAAACGAAATATGAGTGGCTGAGTTTACTCCCTCAAAATTCCGAAGCTTTAAAATTCGTGGGAATTTTACATCTCTAGCTACACGTTGTCTTAGAGTGTCCCAAAAAGGCTTGATTAGGTGAAGGTCCAGTGATCGAGCTGACCACAACATACGCTCGTTTCCTGTTCAATATAAGCAAGCATCAATGATGTAAGATCCGTAGTCTCGCATTATCATCCTGTAGCGCAAAAGAATCACCTGTTACCCCGGCATAAGGGTGCTCATAAACATCCAGGATTTCATCGTTATAGGTGTGAGCATTAACATTGCCACAATTAAAGACATTAAGACTTGTGCGTTCACCCACAGAAATACCACCCCAAACACAATGCATACGGGTTGTATTTGGGCATACGGCAGAGATGCAAACGAAAATGCTACCTCATCCGTATGCATCTCTTTCACGAATGTTTGATAGACGAAAACGAGTTCTACGTTCTCTCCAAATTATGCGCCTACTATAGCTTTCGAGGCTAAATCTCAACTCATCCGCAAAAAGAAAGGCCTCATGTGATCTCGCATCTAGTGGACATGTTGACGTGTCCATTGCTAACGTTCCTGCCTATGGCGTGACATGAGCGAGACGCAAATGACTCGTCACGTCGCATAAAAATCACGTTCGGGAAGCCTTCGACGCACGGTTGATCTGAATACAAACCTTTCGGAGTTTGCAGAGAGAAAATATCTGTGTTCAGTCAGAATTGCGGTTCTATTCCTTCGAGCGCATACTGACAAATATTGGGCACCGACACTCGTGATAGCGTATGACCGCTCCTTGCTGAACATCCTGCATGCTAAATCCGTGGTTAGAAATTGTTGCTGAAATCTATGCATCACAGACTAGCTCACAAAAGACCAGCCAGTTCTATCTGACTTTGACTTGCCTCTAGTCTCCCAATAGCTCGCCAACGAAATTGTTCGATCAAATGATGTCTGGAGGCCATTGTTATAATTTTGCTATACCAAATTTCTAATCTCAGGTACTCAGCGGCAATTTCTACATTGGAGTGAGACATTCATTTTTATGTTCCTTTCAAATGGCTTTTTCCGATAACAATGCCAATGTTTTACATAATGGCATATTGTTCAGCTTTTTTTACTTGCCAACATATTGAGATTGGCTTATTTTTAGGAGAGTTATCTCTATTTTTGTGATTTTTTCTAAGTTTTAGGTAATTAATAATTAGAAATGAGGAAATTTTTTTCTTAAGTTCTAAAATTTACTTCAATTAAAATAGCAATTTTTGTTTTCTATTTTGTCAAACACTTATTAGCTAAAACCATTCCAATAATTTTTTGAGTTGATCTAGATCTCACGATTAGTAACTTCACGTTACATTGTAGTATCAATGTCATGCAATTTTTTTAAGTGTCTTTGCTATGGAAAAGGGCCTATTTCTTAGATAAAAGATTCCTTAAACTTACTGTTAAATATTAGTTTGGGGGAAAAATCCATTATTTTGGCAATGAATGATTATTGTGATCGATATTTCGTAAAATATCGGTTAAATAATTTCAGATTTATGCTCGTTGGAAAAGTAACGTTTCTCACTAAAAAATTCTTTTAATGTTTAATGTTTTTTTATGTATATCCTGTTGTGAGTTACAGGGTGTTAAAAACTCCTCTCCTCTCCTTCTGCTTTTCTTCATTTTCTGCCCCATTGTGGTTGCCTTTAATGAAGTTGAGGGCTCCCCTTGAGTAGCTGTCGCCGTGCTGTTGCTATTTGCTTCTCTTGGGTACTAAATCACCCACGTGTTTGCCGTGAGTGGAGTCCCATGTTTCTGGAAAGGAGAATCCTGGTAATTGAAGTCCTCAGAGACCAACACATTATTTTGGCCTCTGCTTCAGGTAAACGGGAGGTGTGTTGTGGTCCTCAGCACATCAATCGGTTTTACGGATCAAACGATCGATGCATCTGCTGGATGACTCGTTAAGGATGGAAGTCATCTCAGGGATGTATTGTGAGCGTATAGGATTTGGCTAGCACTAGTGGAAATGGTCTGCATCCCTTTTTTGGACTCGGTGGAGAGTGGTGCGGTCAAGTCCCGAAATTTTAAATATTTAATATGGAAAATACAAATTTTTCTTTTCTCACACAAGAGCAACAATTGTTTAATTTGAATGCTAAATTTTTCAATGTTAAAAGGAAGGAAGGTTCACTTACTTCAGTTTCTCCCTTCCTTATTTCAAAAGGAATATCAAGAATAGTAGGGAAAGTTAAAGGCATACAAAAGATGCGCTCAGGTGACTTACTTATTAAAGCTGTATCTGAAATTCAAGCAGCCATTCAGGCAGACATGAAAACATTGGCTAACTTAGAAGTGACAGTATCGCCACATAACAACCTTAATTTTTCTCGTGGCGTTATCTCAGCGAGGGATTTATTATACTCGCCGACGGATGAGATTCTAGAAAATTTACAGAATCAGAAGGTCTGTGGCATAAGACGCACTACGATCAGAAGAGATGGAAAAGTTATTGAAACTAAGCATCTCATTCTAATTTTTGAGACGCCAGACATTCCGCAGTATGTAAAATTTGCATATAGGAATTTACCCATCAGGCCATATATTCTCAATCCCTTGCGATGTTTCCAGTGTCAGCGCTTTGGACATTCGAAGAGTGCTTGTAGAAGCAAACTCACGTGCATTCGTTGCGCGGTGGTTGGCCACGATAACACGAACTGCATAGCGAAGGAGGCATGCGTCAACTGTCATTATGATCATCTCTCCTACTCTCGAAGCTATCCTCAGTATTCGCTGGAAAAGGAGATAGCCACGATAAATATAAATCAAAAGATTTCATATCTTGAGGAGAGACGATTGGGCATTTCTCGCACTCCTCAGTCAGAAGTCAGTTATACCGCAGCGGCCAAAAAAGTCACCAAGACGAGCAGCACTCAAACAGAATACTTTTCGCTTTCCCCGGCAAAAATTACCCTAAATATCAGAAAAGCCAAAATTAAAAAAAATCTCCGACCTTTTCTAAAAAAGCACCTTTTGCAAAATGAAAAGCAGAGAAAGCTTTAAAATTAAAAGTATCGAAAGAGCCAAAAAAAAAAAAAAACCAATTTCCCCTCGTAATGCTTTCTCTTGCTTGGAGACTGACGCGGTTTCAATATATCCCTCGGACGATGATATGTTCGGGGATTTGACAGAAGATCCATTTTCCAGTTCCAAGAAAGGAGTTTTTCAAGTTAAAAACTAACTTCCGAACTTGACGCATTAGTTTATCATCTGACTACACCATTTTTGTTAATAGAGGACTTTAAGGGCTATAATACTTTGCGGGGAGATAACATAAATTCTCGCGGTGGTCAGATCGAGCAATTTATTTCTGATAACAGCCTCTGTCTGATCGGCGAGAAAACATACTTCCTCATACCCACAAAAACATTTCATTCTCTCAATCTTGCCATTTGTTCTCCATCGCTTCTGCCATTGTTAAATTTAGCAGTAGGGAATGATCTGCATAACAGCAATCATTTCCCACTCGTCACCTCCCAGACTGGAGGTAGTAGTGTGCGACTACGGCTACCTATTTACATGTACAGTCTAGCAGATTAGACATCATTTACACAGTTGGCAGTCATAGATGATAAAATCTCACTCGTACTAAATCTCATCTTTTGTTGACAGACCTATATGGTGTCCATTTCATTAAAACGAACTTATTTTCACTTTGGTATGATCCACAGATATCTATAATTAATACCTTTGCTCAGGTTCGGAAATCGGATATAAGTCCTACGATTTTTCATCAGCTTTTCTCTTCACATCGCTGTCAGTGTTCTTATTCGCCGGTATTCACGAAGGGATCTAAAATTGCAGGACATGTCGGTTGTGACATTTTCTTCAAAAGGTTAATTATAATTTTAATTTTCTTCAAAGGTTAAGGCGTCATACGACCTGCTCCATTTTTACTACTGAAGCTATGGCAATAAATCATGCGCTTCAGCTAGTGGATACAGAAAGTTACCATAAAATTTGCGTGTATACTGACCGTTTGAGTGTTTTAGAAGCGTTGAGAAATTCGAATGCATGTCATCCTGTTGTGCCCAAATTTTCTTAACTGAAGATTTCCTTGCTGGCAAGGGATATGATATCAAATTCTATTGGATCCCAAGTTAGTAGGCCTTGAGGTCAATGATAAGGCTGATGCAGCTGCTAAATCTGCATCGGATGTACTTCACCCATCTGTCCCTCTTATAGATGTGAGAAAGGTTGTTAAGAATTTGTTCATTCTCTATGGCAGGAGTTATGGAATATGCAGGTTTCTAACAAATTGCGTGCCATTTTCCCATATGCTATCATTAGTTTTACCGTTACGAAGAGCCTATGTCCGTTTGACACGCCTTCGTATCGAACACGTTTCACAGACAGACATCTATTTCTAAGTGAATTAAACCCATGGCGTGAAGCGTGTGATGAACCATATATAATTTATCATATTTTAATTTCATGTCATTATTTTAACCATCAACGTTTACAATTTTTTAAAACTCATATTTTAACTGTCTGATTTAGTGAGGGAGTCACCCCATAGAAATCTCTTTGCTTTCGTGAAGGCAATGGGTTTCTTGCATTTTATTTGTTTTATGTTTGAATTTTCGATTATATAAATCATGTTTTCTGCTTTTATTTTATATGTATTTCGATTATAGTTACATTATATACAATTGTTTTGTTTTTTAACATTGCTTGGATTTTGAAGTAATATTTATAAATGAAACCATAGTTTTGGTGCAGCTCGTTCATTTTTGGACCTTGTGCCACAAAACCCAACCCTGAAGTGACTGAATGTGACCGACATACTATCAATAGACGTATCACATGGGAGCGAAAATCCACCATAAGTAGTTTTAAACTGCATAAATAAAGCGAATCCGAACCATATTAAATGAAGTCTTCAAGTTCTCTTAATAGATTTCTTTTTCCCCACGGTAATAATAATATTCACCATTCAAATAGCTATTGGAAGTCTCATAAAAAGCTTTAAGCTAAGTGGATTGACTAATATATTTTTTGTTATGCTGAAATCACCAAAAAATTTTTTTCCTTTTGTTTACAATAGACTGCATTCCTTGTCTTCTCTATTGATTTTAAAGTTTCTCAGTTTATATCTGATCACGGTAAATTCGCAAGTTAAATGTTTCGTTTCAATCTAAGATCGAATAGTTTAAAGCGAATATATAGAAAAAGTACCTCTAGATGTGAAGCATTTGATTTTTTTTTTCATGCTCTACCTTTATTCACCTTAGAATATGCTTGAAGAACGAATACAAAATGTTCGTCATGACTTGGTCAATGAACGTATCGGCCTTCGTGAATTCTAGTCTGCTATTCTTTGCTTTTGTTGGTTTTATATATGCCTGCAACTTCTAAGTTTTAATTAACTTACTTCTGCAATCCTCGTTGTACATCTGTGTTAAACGGGTAGACAGTATGTGCTAAAAAAAAATTAATTTCTTAATAAAAAGATTATAACTGCAAAAAGATCATGAAAGTAATGAATGTGTGCGACATTTGACTAATTTTCGAATAAGATCTTAACTGACATACAGATTTTTCTCATTCGCAACTATTCCTTAAATATATAAAGGCAATTATTTCATACAAAGAAATTAATCTTTCGTAAACTTCGAAGTCTGGAGCTTGGAAAAAAATTAATAAACGTAATTTCTAAATTTTTGCTTCAAACATATTGTACAAGCTGTTAGCACCCACTGGTTAACCATTATTTATGATCACAAAATTCACTCACTTCGTAAAAGAAATCGTTGACCTTTTTACCTTTATTTTAGCTTCAAATAAAAATTCATGAAGCTACTGCAGAATTTTAGCTTTTCATATGATATTTTTTCTTTTTTTTTCTCTGTAAAAGGATCTGTTAAAATTTGCACTTTTTTTTTTTTTTTTTTTGGTACATCCAACATATATGATTAAATTCTACGTTTCAAACTTCTGATAAAATGTTTCATTTAAAAAAAAAAAAACGCTTTATGCCTCCTCTGTTTCATTTTGCAGTTTAATTATTTTCAATATCCAATCCCAAAGCAAATATGAATTACAATTGTTCATGGTGGTTAAGCAACAACCTTCCAGATTGCACCATTATACTTAAAATGTATACTTAAGCAATTGTGGTAAAAGAAAACAATTTCTAAAGAACAAACCAGAAAGTTTAGCCTTTGGAGTCATTAGTTTAAAAAATATTTCCGATTTTCTTAGTTTAGTAGGGAGAACTTAATATCTGGGTTACTACCATAACAAAAAGAAATGGTCTTAACTGGATAAGAATATACACAATCCAGTCACATTAATGTGACGACCAGTCAAATGCCAGAATAACCATATTTCTTAGAGAGTAACGTACAGAAAGAGAGTCAATTAGATTTCTGAAGGTGTTCACTGGGTTTTTAAGCCAATGCCGACTCCAGTGCCGTGACCAGCTGCACTAGATAACGCTGGTGAAGATCCATACTAGGAACAGCCCGGTCGAGATGGTCCTACAGATTCCCGATATGGCTTAAGTCAGGTGAATTTTCTGGCCAGGAAAGAACGGTAAGCTCATCCTGGTGCTCTTCAAACCACGCACGTACACTGCCAACTCTATGATATCTCACATTGTCCCCCTGGTAGATGCATCATCATGAGAAAAAACGATGCGCCTACGAGATGAACATGGTCTACAAGGACAGATGCGTACTTTTACCGATTCCTAGTGACTTCCATAATTACAGGATCTACACAAGAATGCTGTAGATGAATACCACTTTATGTTAACAACCAATAAATTTAAATGAATTTTAAAAAAATAACTGGAAAAAATCTACTTAAGCTAAACAAATCAAAAGTTTAGTAATTTTCCTGTAAAAAAGGTATGTATATATTCTATCTCAAATGTTTCTCTTTTGATTGCTAATTATAGTAATTCACAATAGCTATTGAGAATGACGAATGAATCTCGTTTTAGGATGCGTAACAAGCGAAACAGATCTCATACAGGTGCTCGAGATTTGTTCCTTTGGTACTTTTACAACAACAAAAACACCAACAAATTAAACTCTCATAAGTGCTCAAAAATTGGCCTCACCAGCTGCGATACATGCTTCGTATTGGCGCAGCATGAAATCACGAACTCGTTCGAATTGCAGGAGTCTACTGAGCAAGTGCTACCGCTTCAACAATACATGCCATGAGGTTCCTGTCGAATGGACCAGGTACGTCGTACAATATGGAAGTGATAAGGAAACTCTAGATGTAAAAATCTAGTGTGTTTAGGGGACCTCGGTGATCAAAGTACAAGGCCGCTTCTACCAATTTGGCGATCCGGTTACGTCAAATCCAAGAGTTAACGTACATTCCGGTGGAAATGTGAAGGAGCCCCATCATGATGGATCCACATGTTGAGGCGTGTTGTTATGGGAACATCCACTATCAACGTTGGCAATACTTAAAAAAAAAAAAAAAAAAAAAAAATGGAGTACTAAATTCCATCAAGGCATTACATATGGACAAATCAGCATGCCACCAATAATTCCAGTCCAGATGTTAACTCAAACTTTGTTAGTTGCTGTGCGATCGTGTGACAAGAGGATTTACACTGGAACACATGTATATTATTTTGATTAAGGACGCCATCCTAAAAGAAAAGTATTTTCATCGTGGAACACTATCTGTGATCGAAATTGTGGGTCTCTGACCCTTGACCAGTAAATATCAACATGCGAATGCAACGTGTTGGCGATAGATCGTATCTCTTAGCACCTGTACTCGTTGTATGTGGTATAGATGTTGGTAATCTTCCGTCAGTATTGTACTCAGACGTACGCGGATACTTGTACTCAGATTTCGTTTATACAGAGTTCTTGATGTCTGCTGTCCGTGTCTCACGTTATCGGCCAATGTGGCAGAAAATTCTGGACGCTCCTGCCACCTGCACTCAGCGATGTAATTGTCCAAACAACCTATTGGCCGGTAAACGTCAGTTTGGGAGCAGTTGTCAATACAAGCGTACAGATGCGCGTTCATTGTCATCCACAGCTCCATAAAGGTAATGCATGTCCGTCAATTACGCATTGCTGTACTGGTTTATCTTTATTTGAAACGTCCGTGGTTCGACTGCTCCTGTTCGCTTCTGCCACAACGCTCATTGCTCTCTAGTGGGTTACAATAAAGTTTCATACCCTCTGCCTCTATGTAATTCTGATTCCTCATGACCTAACACAACCTTGTGACCTTTTGTGCATTCTCTGTTCACATGTGTCTATATATATACACACACAACAGCGAAAGTTGTCTACATAACTATCGTATTAAAACTAAAATTTTCAAGATTGAAAACCGGCATCAAAATGAAAATGTTGCAAACAGAGCCAGCTGTATAATTTATTCACACGTAATTATTTGCATTGCATTTCACACATAATGATAAATAAAAAAATTAGTTCTTAAAATCTTTAAAAGATAAATCTATATTTCTCGACCAGAAAAAATAATCGTAGAAAACTAAATAGGGGCATAAGTTCATAAATATTGCAAAAATTAGAAATATTCATACAAAATTCCTAAATGTTGACGAGAACCTGAGTCTGTATGTAATGTACACGTGTTTTAAAAGCAGATTACATTGAATTAAATGCATATGAAGATTACTATTTGAATAAAATATTTTGTATTTTCTACTTTGCAAATTTTTTTTTATGCTTCACAGATATATATATTTATTCACTGTAGTTATATTTAGGTGAAATGTTCATAGTAAAACAATGCACAACTAGTTATTTATTAAAATAATCTTAATAACAGTGTGCGAGTATACATTAGAGTAAACTTTAATCTTTAAATAAATAACTGCAATAAAAAAAATTAGTCCATTATTACAATGATCAGTAAACTTAACTGTTTATTTCGTTGCTAATTGAATTTGCATAGTCTGGTTACATAACAAATTAAGTAAAAAATTGTTACAAGGCAAGAGTAAAAGTCTTACAATATAAAAGTAACTTGACAAATACTACAATGGTAAATTATCACATTTTAACATTGTGTAATAAGGCAAGATATTCAATTATAAAACATTGTAAATTACAATATAGAAAACTTTCATGTTACTTATTATTGTACAAGTCACATGATTCAATGGTAACAAATGTTTAACAAATTTCAAAACTGATATCTTTAAACTGTACGACAATAAATTAATGTAACTGACAAAGATAATCATTTTCTAATTTCTGAGACAATAATTAGCATACAATTTTTAAGACTAATGGTAACTTAAATAATAAAGCTAATACAAATATATTGACTAGTATGGCAAAAAAATAAAATTTGTAATTAAAATAATTAAAGAAGTTTAAGAAGTCAATTAAATATTTTAAGTAATAACCATAAAAATTTACTTGAATTTTTGTATGACATTGATAATACAAAAAGCATGATTATAATTACACAATAATCATGACTAAAATGAACAGTATGTTGGTGAAAATGACTAAAAATACATTTTTACTTGATATAAAAATATATATATAGAACACATTATTGATAAAAAATTTGATAACAAACTAATGATAACAATCACATATTTTTTAATTTTGAAATAGAAAATTTCCAACTATATTTAAAATATCCACTATATATAGATGATAGTTTAAACAATAAATTAATGATCACTTTTATATATATATATAGAATACAAATTCCAGATATTTTATATTGCATTGTAAGATATTACACAGAAAACTGCTAAGTATCACATCAGACAAATAATGAATCATTTGCATAGCTTTCGTTTTGTAAAAAGATACTTTAGATAGATTTTGTATAAGAAAACTTAAAAATGCTTAAGAAAACAATAAAATACTTCAGAATTTTAACATTTAATTTTCATTTACCGAAAACAGAACTATAAATTGCTTTTTATATTACATAAATAAACTGCTAATCTTAAAAAAATTCTTATCAATAAATTATAACTCAGTTGGATAATTGAACATAAAAGAAAATGGGGCTATTTTCCTGCAACAAACATTAA
>JAPDSC010009390.1:328875-359747 GCA_026290005.1 Latrodectus geometricus | reverse complement strand
TAGTCTAAAATTTTATATGTAACACTTTTTAATAGTTTCAGTAGAAATAAATATCACAATTCAATTAAAACTACCATCAAAACAAGCAATTCCTTTCATAAGTTTACAAGGTGTTTCAAAACTATGTCAAAAATGTAAAGGCAAGTAGAAGAACCTAAATAAGCAATAATTATAACATCAACTATCATATAGGTGAAGAAATGCCATGAAAAGGCACTGTCAAATTATGCACAACTGTGAATGAGAAAGCTTTGCAAACTTGAATAGTAATTCCTCTCATGCATTACAAGGAACAATAGTTTGTTGCGTAGCATTTCATATTAAAATTGTGCCTGTAAATATAACAGTTGCACACTGGATGCACATGGAAGGATATCCATGTAAGAATCTGCATGAAAGCCAAACATTTAAGCATCTTCATTCAAAGTTGTACAAGTGAACTGCTTAACATATGTTCACACTGAAAATATCTTTCAGAAAATATCTTCAGAGCTTTTTTAAGCAGCTATTGATAAATATTTAGAAACTGTCAGATAAATTTTTGTTTCCCTTTGTCTTTACTTTTCATTTACCCGTTAATACTACTTTTTGCGCCAACAATTCCATGTTGTATTTTAACACCCATATTTTCATAGAAATTCTGCTGATTTAGGAATTCTAACTGCTATTACATTAGAACATATAGTTTTGAAAACATCATGTATGAATTATGTCCACAAGAAATGGATATCAAACACTCTTGAAGGAAATGTATAATACAAAAAGAAAACCATTTATGCATTTTTATACACTAATTAGCATAAAAAAAATACTGAAACTGGAAATTTACCTTTAACTTTTATATAAAATATAAAAATTAAAAGTAAACCAATGACTAAAATAAATAACTGATTATAAACACACTTACCTTTAACACAATCTTCTAGATTATCAAATGCGATTACAACATACATTTTTTATATTTTTATTTGTATATATACATGCATATTTACAATTAAAGTGCTTAGAGAAAGCACTAAAACAGTAATGCTGATCTTCATAGTTTTATATCTTAATTATTTACAGGTTCAAATGATTATGACAATGAGAAAAATTGACAATGACGTATTATGAGTGTTTAAATAAATTAGAAGATACCATGAACATAGAACTAAAGTACAAAGTATAGGTTAGGTTATCCTTGTAAATAAAAGAGCGTCTGCAGCACATAAGTTTCTGTAGATATTTTCTCATTAGTTATTTTAAAATTACTCTTAAATGTTGTTGAAAAATCTGTCACATATTCATGTTTATATTTAAAAGTGTATGACGATTCGGGGAAATTCACTTTAGAAATATATGCAGATACTCTGATAAGTTTTACGCACACTGCTCGTGAAAATATGCTGTTCATATTATGTTATGTTAAATCCATTCTTGGTCTGTAATAAAGCTTCAAGGGTGGGTCCTAAAAATATAAGATATTAAAATTAAAGTTGTGAATAAATATAAATGAGTGGAAAAAAGAGAAATGATGTAACATTTTTATTTTTGAATTTATGAACAGTATAAATAATATTTACCCGTATTAAGATTAGCATACATGTGGGAATTCTTTTATAAATATTTATTTGTTAATATTTTAGTCGTTTTCCCTCAAATATTAATATGATTATTTTCAAGTTTTTATTTTTTTAATTCCTTTTTTGAGACATCAATACATTCTTTTAGAAACTGTCTTTTATTTTCGAAAGCAAAATTTTTAGATTTTATTAAAATATTTACTTTTTCATCTTTTACATAATTACTGAAAACAGGAGAACTTGAAATGATCATAAATAGCTGCTATCAAACAAAATGGCAAACATCCAGGTGAAAAAAATCTAGGTCTACTTGCTTAGAAGCGTCAGCGATAGTCCAATTCCAACTTTAATTAATTGCCAATAGACCTTTTTTAAGTTTTGAGAAAATGAGGCAATTTAAGTAGTTATCACCAACGGTATATGCAATTGATTTGTCTCTTTCAAAGTAATTCAGTAATTGTAAATTCAGTTATCAATGTATTTAACATTGCCTATAACAAATTCAAGGTAATACCAATACAATATGTACTGCCTTACTCTAGATTTTAATTTACAAATCTTTTTAAAGTATTTTAGCTGACTTAGATCTACCAAATGAAAACTTGAATTTTGTAGCTAATGATATAATATTTGCTTCCTAAACGACTACTTTAAAAATTTATTAGCAGAGTGTAATGTTTTTTAAGAGAACTCAACTTCACTGTATTATAGAGCAAAAGAATTTTATCAACTATTTCCACAATCAGATTTTATTAAAAATACCTAAGTCTCTGGTGCCACAATGATTTACAAAATCCTCCTGAAATAGAATTAGCAGCAAGGCTCAAGTTACAAAATAAATCAAATGGGCATTTATCACAAAAGATCCAAATGGGCATTTATCACAAAAGATCTATTCAGTTTTTTTAGACCTAACTTTTAGAATGCAGTTTATATAATAAGTAATTATTTTATAGCATACTTTTTATCATACCGACAACCAACATTTGTCATTATGCGCACAAAGCAAAAGAGCTGCAACTCAGACACTCTCTCACTGCAAGCTCTTGAAGGTTGGTATCCAGATCAACTATGCATTAAAGACTTCACAAATGTTATCTTTATGCGAAGTGATCAGTCATTTGTGTACCACTCACGTCATGCCAATGGCACGAATGTTTGCAATGGGCACATTAACATGTCCACCTGACATGAGATCAATGGAAGACTATCTTGGCAGATGACACCAGGTTTAGACTTGAAAGCTATAGAAGGCGCATTTTCATTTCGAGAGAAAATGGAACTCTTTTTCATCTATCAAACATTCATATTCATGAAAGAGATGCATACAAATCAGGCAACATCCATGTTTGGGGTAATATCTCATTGGGTGGACCAGCAGACCTCCAAGTATTTTCCCGTGGAAATGTTAATGTTCACACCTATAGAGAGATATCCTGGATCCTTATGTGCACCCTTATGCTAGGGCAATAGGTGATGCTTTTATGCTACAGGATGATAATGCTAGACTAAAGAACTTGCATCATGGATACTTATCTTGAGCAGGTAACTATTAGCACATGCTGTGGCCAGCTTATTCATTGGAACTTAACTCAATCCAGCATGTTTCGGACATTGTAGGACGATGTGCCGCTGCTCCCAATTCCCCTCCTAGGACCTTAGCTATGCTTTTAACTGATTTGAAAGAGCAATGGCTTGCACTTTTCGCACAATTTATAAAGCACATAATTGAGAGCATCAAACATCAAAGCATTCTTTGTCGAGGGATCATACCCTATAATAAATATACATTTTCCTATACCAAACTTCCTATTTGTTCATTGTATACATATAATAATTTTTATAACACCATAATTGTCTGGTGATATCTTTTTATGCTATTTTGTAGCTTGCTATGTGTTGTATAATGTGTATAAGTTTCATTAAATTTTATGCATAATTTTTTGCAATATTTTATGATTTTTCTTTAATTTATGATAATCAGTGTTTATAAAACAAAAACATTTTATTATATCCCCAACCAAATTCAAATTCATATGCTCACACACCTTGTGAAAGATAAAAATTATAATTTTTATCTTTCACAAGGTGTGTGAGCATATGAATTTGAATGCCAATCAATCAGCATTTTCTGCTTCAAATAGTTTAATATCAAACTCATCATTAAAGACTAATTATTGGGTCAACATAAATACCTATTACCTTTGCTTCAAATTTTCTAATTTGTTCTGAAGATGCAAGAAAACCATTTTTCTACCTAGAGGATTTATCTATTACCATAAACTGTGATCAATGTGAAAAGACATTGCATATTCATAAATTATTCATATCCTTTGATACAAGAAAATTTTTAGTAGGTCACTGTTTACAGATTAATGTATATTTTTGTTGTGACTGTTCCATTCACAGAGAAAGCAGAATTCAGTGTATCCTTGCTAACTTTAAATTGCCACAAATGAGCCATTTGAATGAGTGTACACAATTAACTTTACTATAACATTTATAAATTAATATTTCTTTTGAATCTGCAGAATATGCTAAAAAAACGGATGAACAACCATGGTCAATAAGGGAGAATATTACTTCCCTAAACGCTTAAGGTAAAACAGGTTTTACATTAAATAAATAACTGGTTTTACACTGATACTTCAAAGAAAACAATGGGAAATTTAAGACATTGATAATTTCGTGGTTAATATATTGTCAAATCACTATGTGGATCATTAATTGCTTGATAACCTATTTCAGAAAAATAATGCAGTTTGTAGAATTTCAAAATTTATTGAAACACCACTCGTCTTTCATTCACTAAGCTATCATATTTCTGAAAGCTTTTTTTCTTGTCACTTTAAATTATTAGTTTAGTTTATTCTAAATTAAAATAACTATTTCTTTTTTAGAAAACTGATTTTTCAAAAAAAGAAATAACACTTCAAAATTAGAAAATTATTAATTTTCTTTCTTTTTAGGAAAATTTTTATTTACGTTTTCTGTCATAAAAAAATTAATTTCTTACTTTTAATATACATAATAATTTTAAGGAATAAATACAAAATTTGCAGAAAAATCTTTGGAATATTTGATATTTGAATATTGCTTTTTTCCCCCTTTTTTTAATTCTTTGATTTTTTTTTCAATCAAATAGTTATATTTTTGAAATAGATTTTTATATGTCAATAGCTATTCTGCCTTATCTTTTAGAAGAAAGAATTTTAAAGTAAAAATAGAAAATGTGGTAAAATATTAAAAAATTTTAAAAATAGAAATTCAAATAAAAATTCTTAACTTTCCAAATATAAGAAAAACAGAAAATTTTCTAGTGTTTCAGAAATGTCAGCATAAATTAATATTAAAAACAAGGTCAAATTATAATAAGAAAGGTGAAATAATAATAATAAAAGTCAGCATAAATTAATATAATAAATATTTATAATGCTTTATGAAAAAGCATAGAAGATGTATGTGTTTAATGCAAAATCAAACCTTAAGTCGCCATCTAGTGACACAAATGAACTTTAAAGTATGGTCTTTGCCTAGAGGTTCTTCATTGCACAAAATATCAACCTGAAAGTAAAAACAGATATTTAAAACTTTCAGAGTAATAATGAAAATTACAATGTTAACTATAACACGAAATACTAAAAGCTTATATTCAATTTTGATAAAATGTGCATCTAAATTTGGTTTTAAATGACACATATGATATTACAAAGCATTTAGCTTAAGAAATAAATTGAAATCAGAGATTGAAATATAAAAGTAAAATTCTATAAATAAACTGTTTGAATTATTTTGAAATTATTACTGGCGATTTCAAAATAATAAAAAATATGGATCTTTTTCTGTCTCACAATCTTGGAAGAATTCATTTTAGTAGCAACTGTAAAAATTGATAAAAAAGAAAATGAATATTCAAATAGAAAGAACTATATCAAAGAAGAATTAAATGGTTTACATCAACATACAAGAAATTTTTTGCTTTTGAACTTTAAACTTATAATCTCATTTTCACTTTATAAAAAATTTCCTCATTTAAAATTTTATAAAATTTTTGTATAATTCCCAGTTATTGAAATCTCACATGAAACATATTTTTGCACATAAATACTGAGCTTCAATGGAACACTAAACACAAAACTTCATGGAAGAAACTTTCTAGAAGAATATTCCAAGAACATTAAACATGAATAATGAGTACTCTGGCAAATTTTTATTCAATAAAATTTTGATTGAAATTAAAAATGTTCTCAGAACTATACTTAATAAGTTTTCCGTGAAATGTCATGTAAAATGAATGGCTTAATCTCTTACAATTTTATTTTATAGATTTTTAATTGAATAGAAAGTTTCTTTCTATCATTTTTATGGTTGAACAGTTGTACAACAGCAATATAAAATGTGTGTTAACATGCCATTTTTAGACATAATAGCAAAGTCTTATGGCCAATTTCTGGAAAACATATCAGCCTTTGGATAATAGAACACCATTTATTTCTTTGATCAAAATTTTACACAATATTCTAATATTTCATGTAATACTAATTACTTAATTTATGTCATTATCATTTAGTAACATTCAATTATGAATAAACGAATTATTTTAGTAAGTTCATAAATGGCAAAAAATGAAAAACATTCCCAATGAAAACATTTTGTAAATAGATATGTAATTAAAAGGAAACTTTTATATGTAATATATAATTATTTATAAATGAAACAATACTTAAATGTCATTTCATAATAAATTTCCCATATGAATTATTTTTCATTTCAAGCAATAAAATTAATGTAATGATGTATAGAAGAGCACTAAGCTAAAAAATGTTCTGCAAATTGTTAAAGTTACAAATTCTAATCCACAGAAATATAATTCTCAAAATATGCTTATTCGATATAAAATGTTTAGTAGTTTGAATCAATTCCATAGATTTCTGCTTTTTGATTCTTCGGATCTTTGAACTATAGAAACTGTCTCACCCTTTCTTAAATCACAAGCAACAATCTTCTTAATTATGATTTTAAAATTCATGGACTCATGAACTTAGTCTAATTGCCGGCCAGATCAAGAGGAATAAGACAAAAATTCAGTAATATTTTAAGATTTAATTTTATTTAGGGCTTGTTTAAAAAAAGTTGAATTTATTAAAACTTTAAAATTAATTCTTTGATATAAAATACCTACAGTTAAAAAAAATGTGAAATATTTAGAAGTACAAGAACATTAGAATTTCTTTTAATGAAATTTTAGTTTAATTAGTACTTTTTTTAATATACTAATAAAAAAACATTTTCATATTCAAAGATACATAAATCACTTTGCAAAATATCGAATGATTATTCATTTATAGCTAAAGTAAAATTAAAAATACCTCACGGTATTTATCCATGTTGTTGAAAACTTTTTTAGCAATAAATTTCTTTAAATGAGTCACAGTTACTTGGGCGGAGCATCGAATGAACTTTCTGCGCATTTGTTTCAATGCTGAAGTCTGTGCTTCAAGTAGAATGTTTATTTGTTCATCAGATCTATGATAGTCGGAATCTTCAATTTTGGAAGAAGACTGGGAACCAGCTTCTTTTTCAATACAGTTATCTATAGGAAAAGATAATTATAATTACTTATACTACTATATACATATATTTATATTTAAATAAACAACAAATGATAAATCCAACAAAAATAATAAAATTGATGAAAATAAAAATTTTATATCTTGCAAATTTTCCTAGCAAGTTTATTGAAATTTTTTTCTTACAAATCATGTTTCTATAGACTTAAAAATATCAACATTAATGAGATTTTCAGTACACAAAGTATAAACTATTAACTTAATGTAATAATGAGTAAGAAAACGGGCACAAAACCTAAATTAAACAAATATCAAACAATAAAACATAGTATTTGATATGTCCTTATTCTAATAAAAGAGAGAAAAATAAAACAATCTTAATTATTTCAAAATCTGCAAAATTCATATTCAAATAATCAGATAGTGTGTATAGTACAGGAACATTTCTTGTAGTTGAGCCATATTTTTTATTTAAAAATAATAGTTTATTGTGAATAGAAAAACACATTTTCTTAAACAGGAAATTAAATTTCAGAATTCAATATTTAGAAATTTCAGAGTGGAAGGAAAACATGGAGCAGAAATATCTTTTATATTAAGTTTAAGAAATTTAAATAATTAACTTTTACCAGAGTGATACTCTACTACTTATTTAAGTTTTACAATGAATATCGAAACCAAATATTACAGTGAATGAAAAATTTTACAGCTAAAATAAAATGCTGAAATATGTATATTCCAGTATAATAGACTACTTTGTACTGAGTATTGATATACTCAAAAATGTTAAAATTCATTTGTTTCAAAACATTGAATTAATTGACAAGATAGTGTTATAGAATGAAAGTGTATAACCATTGCAAACTGAGATCAGATTTCAATAAGACAGATAAATATATAATCAGTCCAATAATAGCATAAAAATTTAGAGCAGAAATATCTTTTATAATCACTGTATTTCTCTTACAAAATTACATAAAAACAAAAAATTCTCCAAGCAAGAATAAAAAGAAACTTCAAGTTTATCTTTACATTCAAAATTTTTGCTAATAATTTCTCAAAGAATTAAATTTCAAGTCTGGAATAAAAATTTTAAGATTTTCATAAAGACTCACAAAAAAAATTATATTTAAGGGCACTATGTCACTAAAAGTACATTAACAATGAAAATCCATTACAAAAGCATTCCACAAGCACATAACTAGTTTCTGCTCTCAGGGTAGTTATTTAGCAATAAATATATATATATAAGTTTTAAAAGCTTGAATTAGCTTGTCATTCAACAGTCACTAGACACAAGGTCTAATTAGATGAGGAACTACAATTTAAAATGGATTTTAACCATTATAGGCATCCAAGCGTAAAGTGGAATTAGAACACATAAATGGCTGAGCTGAAAGCTAGATCACTAATTGTTCAGTTACCAGTTTCGCAATGTATCTTTATATGGCTCTCACTTTCTGTGTTTGCCATCTAAAATTAAATAAACACAAATATTTGTTTGGAGTTAAAAATATACTTGAAACCAATTTATATTCCGCAAATGGAGAAAAAAATTAACAGCTGAAACTAGGAAACTTTATTAATCAGGCATATGTATGTTTCTGAAATGAAAAAAAAATACAATATCAATAGTTTTTACATTTTAAATTTTGAGCAATCAAACTGCTTATGTCGTAATACACAATAAATAACTGCAATAATTGTTTTGAAGGACAGTTGGTTGGTTGGGTTTTGTGGCCCAAGGTGTCTTGAAGGACTGAATTTTCATGTTGTATGAAATGTGATCAAGGTATCTAATAGCACTAGTTGCAGATATGAAGTGAAATGCAGAAATTTCTGATAAAAAGCTAAGTAGTTACAATGCATTTCTTTGTGCACATGTATTTGTCAAGGAGTGTTTATGGAACATAATTTTCTCCCTTTGTGATAGGAAATATTATTCACATGAAAATTTTCCCTAAAAAAACAACATTTCCACAAAACTGAGCTGTTGGGCTATCCACTACATATTTTAAAAAGATCTTGACCACATATTGAAAAAAAGCAGATATTTTTTTCAAATGCATTAATATTTTGATTTGATGAGAAAAATGATGAATAAAATATAATATTAAAGTTAGTATCAAGAAAAGTATCCTTAAAAATACTTATGTAATTGTCAAGAAAAAACTCATCACTGAACATTTCTTCCATAGCTTTATTTGAAAACAAAATTAACAAGGTAAATTTTTTATATTTTATTTAAATCTCGTAAAGTTTTGAAGGTGACTTCATGCAAATCAATCTCAATCATAAAAATTCTGTTGTAATAGTAAATGTTTAATTGGCACAGTTTTAAAAATTTACAAGATCATTGCAAGATTTATGAAATGATCACAGAATTTCCTAACATGCAAATGATAAAAAGGTAACATTCAAATATAATTTTCATATATATATATATATATATATATATATATATATATATATATATATATATATATTCAAAATGTTCAAAACACATTGAATTACTACTTATTCTATAAAAAAAATACTATTTTTTGCTTTTCATTGATAGATAAAACAGTACTTACTTGGTACAGTCTTTGGGTAAGGCATACCGCGTCGTTTGTAAAATTCTCTTTCACGTCTTACTTCATCTGTAAAAGATAATAAGATAAATTACAAAAGAATTCAAAAATTTAAGAGTTAAAATTATGCAATGAAAATTAGAGAACCATAAGAAGAAATCAATGAAGATTTCAGGAAAGTATGTAAAAAAAAGTAAAATTTTTAAAGAAGTATTATTGCTAAATATTAAGTACAAAAGCTGTGATTTTGAATAGTGAGCAGACTAAATATCTAAAGCTTCTTGGAGAACTTACATGTACCATGTAAAGTGGCTTCCAAAAAGGCCTTTCAGTCCACCATATTCACATGTTGGAAGAGAGGAAACTCAGAAAACTCCAAAGCATCACAAGAGCAGATGTGCTTACAGAATCCCTTTACTGTTGTTCAACAGCAACTAAATGTCGTTGAAATGATTAACAATCTGCAAGCACATAATTTTCTACTGGGCAGGCTTTTTCACAGTTGTTCTTACACTATCATATGAAAAGAACCTTATTGTATACAAGCCAGTTTTCAGAAGAAAAAAATACCGGGTGCCAAACACGATTCTAGGGAAATTTGTTTCACCAAACTTTCCATTCGAACTTTTGTAGAGCAGCTTAGGAAAACAGCTTAATTTCATCACCCTGCATAAAATCCCAGATATTATTCAATATACCATGGTGATTCCAGGTTTTAATTTACAATTTTAAATGCAGGATAGATACTTTCATAAAAATTAATAAGAACTTGCAATAATCTTGCTTGCAACTCCAAGCAAGATTATTTTATTAAGCACCTTGTTATTTCAATCGCAATGAAAAGTTTCAGAAATTATCCAATCAGCACCAGTAACTATTGTATGAAAAAAAGTGCCATGTTCCCAATCAGGAAAAATATTTCTCTGAGAATGACTGTTTTTCTAATGTCTCTACTCTTTTTTTCATGTCACCTTGCATACATGCATGTATAAATGTAAATCAAATAATCTTTTCTTTTCCTTGTTATTTCAATTTATTTTTAAAATATTATGATGGAAATTTCATGTAAGCTAACTTGAATATAATACAAGTTTTTGATGGGTTTGAGCAAGTGTTTCAAATTTACAATCAAAGCCATTTTTTAAAAAATATTCAATACAATTACTAATTTCTTTGCAGTCATAATGTAACTAAATTTAAAAATGATACTCCAAATCAAATAGGTGAACAATGAATTTGAAATAATAAGAAGCATGCTATTCACTATATTACTACACAAGACAAATGTCTTAAAATTTGAATTGGCATTATTAAAAGTTTTGATTACAAAAAAAACTATTTAAAAAAAAATAGGGAAGGAGAAACAAAACAGAAATTTCATGATTTCTAAAAAGTACTAAGTAAAAGATTTCTAAAAATTTCTAAGGTAAATTTGTGTGTATATTTATAATACACACAAATTTAAAACATATATAATAAAACAACTAAATATTCAAACGTCATTAACAGTTAATTTTAATATTCATTTGAATTTCTACACACATAAAGTTATATGCTAAATAATTTTGAGATCATGAATCATACAATGAAAACTAAAATTTAAGAGAAAAAGGGCAAGTTACATTATTTCAGTGAAATCACAATACTTATCTGTAAAGTTAGATATTTTATCCTCTATGTTTTTGGCTTATCCGAAGAAATTCTGATTTTGTAACTGAATACTTTCAGAAATTTAACATAACTAGCACTACATACATTTTTAACAAAAAATTTTACTTTGTTTATTCATTCAATTTAGTTTTTGCAATTAAGTTTATTTTGAAGTACAGTTAGAACATTGATGTGGACAACAATTAAATAAAACAATACTTAATTTAAAACAACAAAATATATTATGGCAGATGATTAAATGTTATGAAATAAAAAAAAATTGATATAGACTGACTATATTGTAACAAATTGTTATTCTGCTTAAAAAATTGAAACAATTATCAAAACATTTTGTAAGAGCCATACAACAGAAATGAGAAATAATTGTAAACATATGATTGATTACAATGCCTAGAGAAGAAAATTAAAATAGGGATTATCTTCTTTTTGCAATAGTCAAGGATCATAAATTCAAATAGAATGCAGAACATATAAAATCATGCATAATACCCATTTTCCAGCATATAATATGCAGATTATGTATTAAGAAAATCCCAATTTTGTTGTTTGCATCATGTGCAGCAGCAGATAATCTGATAGAAAACATTCTCCATCAGAAAAACTAATAATATCAAAAGAAATGCTATTTATGTTTCATAAAATAAGAAACAAATGGTGCCAAGTCTCTACTGACATACAATAGCTAGTAATCAGTTTTGTGTAGTTACTTTTAAGAACAAATTCAGTTCCAAAGAAAGATATTACAGTTGCTATTGTCTATTGTCATTTTGTCTTGACCTGAACAGTTTCGTCCTGAAGATATTCATGTTCATATATAGTCATGTGGAAGTAGAACCATCTAAGTTGAAAGATGCTTTTAAACTAAGTTATAGGGAAGGTAATAAAAAAAAATTGTGACAAACATGATAGTATAAGGTGAACATAAAGCATGAGTAAGGAGAGAAAATTTTATCCAATGCACAATATGAAAATAATCCATTTTTTCCCTTTAAACATGGAAGAAGAAAAATATTTTAATATATATATATATATATATATATATATATATATATATATATTTTTATATATCATTATATTTTTAATCACATTTTTTATTTCCTGTGACACTACATAATTAGCAGTATATATTTTGGATCATTCACCAAAAAATTATTCTGCATTATATAACAGTACAGATTATGTAACACTTTTTTTCTTTTTTAATTGAAAGAATGCCTTTGTGGATAGTATCCAGGAAAATACAGTACACCAAATTTGGTATAAAATTGCATTGTCAATCATAACAGTAAACATATCAAAAGATGAAAATTTATTATATCAATAAAATAATTTTGTCAATTCCTTATAATTGAACGTGTTTAGAAAAAATTGTAACAGCTTGAAATAAAAATCATTTGAAATAAAGAGCACTTATGGTAAGAGTTGGTTTCCTTAGTGACTTTCCAGTGAGGTAATTATTTTAAAAAATACTTACAAAGTACTAATGTGGTCTTTTTTTTTAAATGTCTACAATAACTTAGTTCACAAAGGTAATTCAATCAGGATCTTTATACTTTAAACCAACAACAATATTAAAATACAAATAACGGTACTCAAGATAGGAATGAAACTCTCAAACTAAATACATTATAGATACAAGCTATTTTTGCATATAACAAATACCCTAATTGTCTTGAATTCAAAACTTCTTAGATTATTTTTGCAAATCGTGCAAGATTACAGCTTATTTGAAAAATGTCTTCATAAAACTATGATAAAAGAACAGGAATATGTTATCTTTTAGAGGAGTAATGGAATAAAGATATGAATTCACACACACATAAATGCTATATATTATATATAAACAAAATTCACAATATTGATTGACATATATAAAAATAACAAGGTAAAGAGAAATTTAAGTGGGCAAAATTGCTGTTATTAAGCAATACAATCACGAAAGAATTCAGGGGACAACTGGATATTTTCATTCAAATTCCCATCAATTATTTCCTTTGTTTTTATTCTAATCACTTTTTCACACAAGTAATAATTCAAAAGGAATCAACATATTTAAGTGGACTCCGAATCGCTACAAATATATATGTCTAAGGTTTTCCATCAATGGAAGAAACCCAAAGCATCTAACAAGTAGAATAGATGACAGATAAAGAGAGACATCATAACGCACACAGTAGTACATTTAATACATACAACACATCTGATACACTGTTTTACCATAAGCTGGAAGTGCATGTGATTAATGACCAATATAATCTATTTACTCCTATTTTTTATCAAAAGCTACAAGAAATATAAACTATACACAAATGCATTGATTACATATGAACAGTTCAACTTGACAAGATTCTGGATCTGGTGTGAAAAGGAAAAATGTGATTACACAAATAGCAAAGAAAGCTTTGAAAAGGTCAAAGCCCTCGTTGAAAGCAATTTCACAATCAAGAGCTAAGTTGACTTCCATGACTACCATGAAAATTTATCATTATTAAACTATACACATTAAGGTACTCCTTACTCATACCTCATATACATCTGCTTAGACAGTTGTGTAAGGGCTTCCTCATTATATTTTTTACTGTTTTTTCATGCAATGTATTTTTATGATCAGTAAAATAAGACAAAAAAAGAGTAATTAAAATTAAAGTGTGAAAATGGACAGCATTCACTCAGAAGATAAGTAAAACTACTTTATTCGGGCAGTCAATCATACAAATAAAGTAAAAGTTAAACTTATAAAACTTTCTAAAACTTTATCATTCTCGTCACTTTAAGCATTCAAGAGGATATTTGACAGGGAACTACAGTTTAAAACCACTTTAAACCACCACAATGAATGTGAGAATCAAATCCATGAACTGTTAAGTTATAGACCAGTGCATTAAAAATTCAGCTAAAAGGTTAGCAGTATGTTTGTTGTTTCAGCTAAAAGATTAGCAGTATATACAAGCAAACTTTTCATGTGACATCCAGAATTTGGTGATTTCAATGGTACTGAATTGCTGCTATTGTAGAATAGTTGGCAAAGAACTAAGGGGACAGTTGAAAGATTTTTATCTATAGTTGCATTCTTGGAATAAGATCAAAGTAATTATGTTTACATAAAGTATGCAGATAGTACAAAGTACCTCAGACAACACTATCAAACATGCTTATGACTTGTAGAAAATAAATGGGGGTAAATTATAATTCATAAGCAACTCTAAAACTTAAAGGATGTAGCAAAAGGAACTAAGATACTTCAATAACACCATAACAGTTTTTCTCTACATAGACAGGCAGATTCATAGGTATATTCAGTAATACAGTTAAAGGTGAATATATCACCTATTCAAGAGAGGATTTTTCTTTTTGCCAGATGCCTGTGTTAGAATGTTTCCTAATTCAATACTCTGAAATTAGTTAATTTTTTTTCTTATTAATTCGATTGCAAATTGAAAAATCCTATTTGAATATTTTAACCATTAGTGGTTAAGTATTAATTCATAAAAAAAATGTTAATAACCAATAAATAAATGTTCATAATTTTTCACTGACTTTGTTAACGAATCTCTTACATTTTAAAATTTTTTACAAATCATAATAAGTCCAGATTGTCCATTAAAATTTCAAAATAATTAAAATTTTCAAATATTGGAAATATTTTTACTTGCTTATTCTTACTTTAAAACACTAAAAAATCAGATTAAAATACAAGCACATTAGATTCCTCATTCCAAAATAATAAAAAATCAAAATGATCCAAGATTCAAACAAATAAAAACTACTTTAAAGATTATCAAAGTCCACTTTTATCGATGACCAATATTTATCATTATATGCACAATGGAATAGAACCCCAACTACGGCTGAACTAAGATGCTCTCTCAATGCAAGCTCCGAAAGATTGGAATCCAGATCAGCTGTGCGCCTAAGCTTCACGAACATGATCTTTATGCGAGGTCAAAATGAGCCTGAACATGTCACATCATAGGCAGGAATATTTGCAATCCACATCAACATATCCACAGGAACGTCAACATAGCCACTGGACATGTGATCAGAGGACTGTTTTCTTTACAGGTGAGTCCAGGTTTAACCTCCAGATTTTCATTCGGAAAAAGTGTGGAACTCATTTTCACTCATCAAATATCTGTGAAAGAGATGTTTGATGCATACAGAAGAGGTACTATCTCTGTATGCCCAAACAAAATCCATATACATTGTGTTTGGGGTGATATTTCTTTGGTTAAATGCACAGATCTTTATGTCTTTTCCTGTGGAAATGTTAATGCTCACATCTATAGAGATGACATTCTGGGCGCTTCAGTGCTTTTACACATGGGAATAATCCTTTTGTGACACAGGATGATAATGTGAGGCCACATATGGAGTGCATCGTGGTTGCTCATTTTAAGCAGAAGACAATTGAGTACACCCTGGGGCCAGCATGATCACTGGACCTTAACCCAATTGAGCCTGTTAGGGACACTCTAAGTCAATGTGTAGCTGCTCTCAATGGGCCCCCATTAGGACCATAGCCTCACTTTCAACTGCTTTGAAAGAACAACACTCTTTCTACACAATTAATAGACCAGATAATTGAGAGCATCACACATCACTGCATGTTTTGTATAGCTTTTCAGGGGATTATACCCCATATTAAAGGTACGTTGCCTATACCAAACTTACACCTTTCATTTGTCCATTGTGTACATATGATAGTTTTTATAACACCATAATTGTCTGGTGATTTCTTTTTATGCTATTTTGTACCTTCCTATTTGTTGTATAAAATGTCTGTTTCATTAAATTCAAGACATTACTTTTTGCATTTTCATTTTTGTGATTTTTTTTTTTTTTTTTTTTTTAATTTATGATAACTTGTGTATGTACATGAAGTTTTTCGCAACCACCAATGTTTGTTTTGTGGCATACGTGAAATTCGAACAAAATATTGTGTATTTATATGAACATACTATTTGATTTACATAGGAGAAAGAGATTAACTTTCTTTAGTGCATGTATGACTTTTAGTGTATGCTTGAGAAATATTCAGACTAAGAGTTCAGCAGTAATCGGAACACATGGTAACTCTATGATACTGCTGTTTTTTTCAGTGTTCACATTATCCTGGTGAAAACCTTACTTACATTTATCCTTTACAGTGACAAGATTGCAAGAAGAAAAAGAAAAAAAAATCTAATTAGGAATCCAAGAAATGCTATTTTAAAAGCACATTACACTCTATCTTTGAATGAGTGTAAAGATTCACTTAAATCTCCTGGAAGTCTGGTGCTTTACAATTTCATATAAAAAACTTTTGATAAACACTTTTAAGAGACCTTCCTACCGATTTTTACTTCCTTTTTAAGGACTCTTCAGCTTCTATATGTCTAACAAAAGACTTTATTTGTGAAGAAATAAAAACTTATTTTAGAACCACTAACAAATGGAACTCTTTTCTTCAAGTAATGAGTGGAACTGAAATAATTCACCATCATTTTTATTGATTGTCTTTTCAAAATTTTAAAAAGCCTAATTTCACATGAAGTGGAAAAAAAGACCCATGACCAATGAGGGTTGAAAAAAGTTTTTTTTCCATCAAGGCATATAAGACTTTTGTTTCTTCTTCACAAATTGCTTTCTATCTCACTTAAATAAAAGTTTTTGTGAGAAATGGAAAAATTTAGTACATTTGTGTTGTAGACCTATTAATAATGCATTAATTTAAATCTTTACACATTGTTCATGAAATTTGCTAAATTAAAATTGACAATTTTCTGGTTTTATATTTGTTACTTGCAAAAGCCTACCAAACAGAAAAAAAAAATTTCTCTCATTGTTTAAAAGCATTGGTTTCATATAATTGTGTAAAATGATTAAAAGAATTGCATAAAGTATTTCAAACTTACTATTACAAAATCAATGAAAGTTTTTACTGTTTTATGTTCGGACATCAAAGCACAAACGTTGCAAAACATTAAATCATTTTCTACAATAAAAAATTATTGAAGCTTCCTGCAGTAATGGAAAATCAGTAGGAATCTTAATGTCTTTGTAGAAAATTCCAGCATTTCAATCAAATATTCGAAATTTCGATTTTATTTTTAGTTTTAAACCATGATGGTTTAATTTAACATGAATTAAAATTGGGTTTGAAGTTGTACTTGTTTGAAAAACAGAATCTCTTATGTCATTATTTTGAACACTAATGTTTTCCACATATTTGTATTCATATGTTGGAAATTGTGGTATAGTTAAGTTCTCACAATGAGATGTTTGTTGCTCAACAGTCATTTTTTGCACACAAAGGCTAATTAGACCAGGACCTACATTTAACACAGATTCCAATCCACTACAAACATCCATCCCTAGATGGAAATCAAACCAGGAATTGTTTTTTAAATGTATGAGCACTAACCATTTGACTGTAAGTTCAGCTTTCTCAATGAAATATTGACCACATAGCAGGGGAGTTTGTTGAGTTTTGCGGCGCTATGTCCAAAAAGAACATGCTGCACTAAACAATAAATTTTTAATGACATCTTTTACAAAACTCAAGCACAACGTTAAAAATTTAAAATACAAAAATAAAAGTACATAATTTAATTGAAATCAAAGTGATGAAAATAAAGAAAAAAGTTCAAAATAAAAATATTAAATAAAATTAATAAAACCAATGACCTTTAAAAATGCAAAAGGTTTCTGTGGGGTGGCTCCTCCACCAAATAAAATAAAGTTAAAATATCTGTATTAAAAAAGAGTAAACGATAGTTGTTAAAAAGGTGACATGAAATTAAAATATGATAAACAGTAACTGGCTCATCATACGTTTCACACCATGAATTTAGTTTATTTAAAAACAAATATCTGTGGGTGAAATGTGTGTGCCCGATAAGAATGCAAGTTAAAAGAACATCCACACTTCGTGACGGTAAAACAGTTAATGGAATGACGTACGAGAAAATGGCACACAATTTGTTAGAGACCTGCATATTCCATAGCTCCTGCCAGAGAGAATAAGCAAATTTTTAACAATCTTTCTCACATCTATAAGAGGGACAGATGGATGAAGTATAGCTGATGCAGATTTAAGAGCGACATCATCGTTATCATTGCCCTCAAAACCTACATGACTCTGGATCCAACAGAATTTGATATGTCCCTTGCGACCACATAGCAGATGCCAAATTTGTGTATTTTAGCATAAACTTGAATTTATTATTAACTCTTTTATTTATGGTGTAGAAATAGCAGTCTGATGAATGGTATTGTGGTTCATGTCTCAACATGAGTATGTGAAAGCTCATGAGTCTAAAACCCAAAACCTAAACAAACTCTTCACACATAAGCAAGTAATATGAGAACAATACTTTTTAAAATAAGAAACTCAAACACTCCTGTT
Source organism: Latrodectus geometricus (assembly GCA_026290005.1). NCBI lineage: Eukaryota > Metazoa > Arthropoda > Arachnida > Araneae > Theridiidae > Latrodectus > Latrodectus geometricus. The sequence continues at coordinate 340,984 of JAPDSC010009390.1, read as the reverse complement.
GTTTTCAAATATAAAATTATCAGATACATGGTAAAACTTGGCTAGATAATTGATATATTAAGAAATTGTGTTAATTAAATTAAGAAGCACAGAACATAATGCAACATTGATACATAAATATGCCTACACAATACTTTTACATTTATAAAGTAAAACAGATTAAGATTTATTAGACATATTTACAACTATTGTGCAAATTGATTCCAGATTAAATCATTATTCAATTCACTATCCATTAAAAAACAGAATTGATACCAACACAAAATAATGTATCCCTTGGATATTCATACTATCACTTAAAATGCTACTTTATATATTAGCTACCCTGGATTCTCTGTAACTTAGCAGTAGAACTGCACCTTTAGAGGAACATGCCAAATCCAATACCACCCACTGTCTCAAGAAAATGAATGTCAAGTTTATGCTTTCTGTATGCTCAATTTTGTGTATGAGTGCTTGAGAGTTTTCCATGTTTTTACCTTGTGACATATGAATAAAGCCTAATATCTATCAGTCTTTCCAGAAGAAAAAACAGTGGATTTTATAAAATAAATAACCTTAAACTTTAATCAGTCAGGTTACACAATATGCACTACACAATGTAAATGCCAAAATTATTCCAGAATAAATATCTAAACACTTTGTGAAGCAATGAAAAAATGTACATGTACAAAAACTGTGAACTAATAGATTTGATTTCAGCAAAAAAATTTTAAAAAATTAGATAAGAAGCACAAGTTTTATGGATCAAAAACAATTGCCCGTCATTTATAGACAATATCAGTTCCTTTTATGAATCATTAAGCCAGATTTTATAGTAGTAACACAAGAATACCACATGCCATTTTGAATTATTATTTAGAATTAAGTTTTGAATTATTATTATACCTTAGACTTACTGATTATCCAGTTAGTCTTTGAAGTATAATCCTCGTTACAAAAACAATAGGAGTTAGTTGAGTGTCAAGTTTTTTATTGCATCTCATATGAAGTTATTTAATACTAAATATCTTTGACATATTATTGTGCTAGTCATACAATACAAGGTATAAGGGAATACATAAGAGAATACTAATTCTTTACTGCCATGCATGAAGACTTAGCTTTACATGCTATATTCTGAAAAACAATTAGTACATTAATGGCTGAAATTATGGCTTACCTGAACAGAAGAATGCTATATATATTTTTTGAAAATTTGAATAATCCGATATTCTGCAATATAAATCCAATATCATCCACATCTTCACAAGTAAGAATCTCTTTATACAGATATTAACAGTTACACTCACATAGCATTATTCCGAAATCTTTTCATGTGCAAAACTCATACTCACAATTATTTTTATTATTTCAATAAAAATATGTCCATGTTTATACATATTTTTAGGAAAAAAATTAATTTTTTTGTACTCCACAGCATTTATTAAAAAGCATATATTGAAACTAACTAATTCTTACAACAGATTATTTATTACGTTAGGTAAATTCTTTAGTACATTATGTGGGTGCCAATTTATAGCAGTAAAACCCCTGTAATTCATTGCAATCATTATTTAAGTAGATAAAATAGCAGTTTAAAAATAAAAAAATTTTGTAAAAAAAATGGAGAGTATAAATCAGTGGAATTTTATTCAATATAAATCATTGTGATCACAACACATTCCCATACTTATCAATAACTGAAATATAAATACAAGGATGCATTATTAAATATATAAAAATTATGTATTTTTCAATTCATCATTTTTCTCCTTTTTGCAATAAAAATAAAAATTAATGTTTTCAAACGCTTACACTGTTACATAAATTACTTTATTAAGTAACATGTAGCATCTATTCTTGGACTGAAAAAATTCTAGCTTAAAAATATTGGTGGAACAGTGAACTATTTTAAAAGAAAACCTTCAGAAGCAAAGAGAAATATGATCAGGAAAGAAAAATTTAGAAACAAACCTTCATAAGCAAAGATAACATATTCAGAAACAAAGATTGTATTTTGTTATGACAAATTTCATAAAAAAAGGTAAGATACTAAATCAGAAATTTTCTGATAAAAATATCTTATGAAAATTTACCTTTAAATAACACATTTAATCTCTTTTTCAATAACATATAAAGATAATAAAATTATTTTTTTAAAAATTATTATTTATTTTTGAGTTATAAAACTAAGTATTTCCAATACAAAAGAACAGTTTTTAATTCAAACATCGACAAATTTTCATTGGTAATAAGTTCATAGCTCTATGGTCACTTCTTATATCATGACATCTATTTAAGCAGGATAAACAGTTTAAAATAGATTTCAAACAACATTTGCTTTCAAGGTGGAAATTGTACAAATGAATATTTGAACTAAAGGCTTCTGTGCTTTTACCATTCATATCTGTATTTACACATGTAAATGAACATATATACGTGCTTTACTATCTACAATACTGCATTTTGTTTGACAATATACCCATGGGGATATAGGTATAAAAATTCAGATGTTTATTTATGTAATAATTAAAAAAACAAAAGAAATCTCTTTCGGTTAAAAAACCAGAATCTTCAATTAAAATTTAAGTGACACCTATGATAAGTTAAATTGAGACAGATTTTATTAACAAGTCTATTAAAGTTAAATAAATAATCAAAAATAAATAGTATTTGTACTAAAAACAATATCCATAGATATTTTGCAATACACTAGATTAACTTACTTTGTTGAAGACTGGGAACTAATTTATATACAATATCTTGCATAGTCCGATCATAGCTGTAAAAATAGAATCATATGAATATTGACCAACAAAAATTCTATCATAACTTCACATTAAACAATGCAATGCAATACAATGCAATGCAATGCAATACAATAGGCAAGACGAAACAATACAGTACAATAGGCAAGACAAAACAATGCAATACGATACATACACTCACAAACACATTGCACAATTAGAAGGTGAATGCAAGACACAGCAAATACTTTCTGTTCCAAAAAACAAATATTTGATTTATAAAATAAATTATGATAAGTTTTCTTATCGTTATTTAAAAGATTTTTAGTGACTGTCACTATCCATTCAAGGGATTAGTTTTTATAATTAAAATTTACCTTATATGCATTGTTTGAAACAAAAATAATGGCATTTTATGTGTGGTAATTTTATTCCTCAAATTTGATAATGTTAATAATTATCTTGTAAAAAAAGTATTAGTGATATGAAGTCTCAATATATTTTATATCTGATGTAACTATTTATAGTATATTTCATTTAAATATTTCTGTTGTTGTTCATTGCCCAGTTCAGCTTTCTAAATGTTTGATTAAAGCAGATAATTTAGAAACTATTGGGGAGAAATCAAAATATACTTTGTAATAAATTTTTAAAGCATGAGTTATAATAATTTCATCATGTAATGTGAAATAAATATTTTTAAATACTTAAATCATTTAACATAATAAAAAGTTTATTACTTATTATTTTAAAATCAATGGCATGTATTTGAAGATTTATATATAGCTTTTTCCTTTCACTGGCTCAAATAAAAAGCTATTGGGAGGTTCAAGAAATATCACAAATTATATATTACAAATTTTATTTTTCAATTAGAAAAGGAAAATGTTTAGCATTTATTTCATACATAACATGTATTAATACAACCACTAAAAATAATTTGATAATTTTGCAGCTTGAGGCCCTTTTATTTTAATCTAACCAATATATATTTTTTATTTTTATCATTTGTTAAGAATTTTGTTTATTAGTTGCTCTAAAGTCCTTTTTGGCACATGAGGATTAATTCAACTAGAACCTACAACTTAAAGTGGATTTTGAATCACAATCATCAAGTGCTTATTGAGTTTACAAATTATTGAACTGAAAACTACAGCATTACTTATTTAATTGGACGCTCAATATATTTGTTGGGGAAATTTATAAAATTCTTTCTCTGAAAATCTAAACAGTTAAAACTGCATTGCTTCAATAATACTAGGACATTTTAGGCAAAGACTAAACAGATTTTAACTTATATTAGTATATTTCATTTCTCTCAAATATATTTCACCTATCCAGTAAATTGAAATTTTTATACTTTTCTTGAAGATTACAGAGCATTTAGTTTTATGTAATATATCTTGTATTACGTAAATAATGTAATAAAATAATTAATCATGAAATGTATAAAGAATGCAATTTTACAGGATAATGAAATATTATTAAAATTTAAAATTGGGAACAAATTCTATAGCTGATAGGAATTTATAGTCTTAATTGTGAATCATAAAACTAACCATTTAAAAAATATGTCAAGAAATGTAATTTTAGTTTTATTAAATCATTTGTAAATTCATTAAATTTAAAAGAATTTTTTAGAATTTATTAAAATTTAAAGAATAAACTTTTTGTTTAATTCTGTATTCTAACCAAAACAATGATCTTTTAAAACTGTTAACTAGTATGTGTTTCTGACTTTTTCTCCCAAAGGATAGGTAACAAGGAAAAATTTCCTAGTTATGGATGTGAAATTAAAGAGAAACATGATGAACTATTATTTAATCAAAACAATAAAGATTAAATTACTATCGATGATCTAGTATAAAGATTAAAAATAAGTTCTACATATATTAAAATTTGGAATTGCTAATTAAAGCCTATATTTTAGCAATTTCATTAATATTATACTATGATTTTTAAATTTGTAGTTTGGTTAACAATTATATAGCTTTATAGCATAAAATATATAGTAGGTATTCCCTTAAGCAGCTTTCTTTTTTCGACAAGTAAGGATTATTGTAATGTTTCTGGAAGTTTATGAATTCTAAATATTTCTAATTAACCATAATAACTCATGATGGTGGCAATACATAATATTAAATAAAACACTTTAGAATAACAAAAATCAATAGTATTTATTTAAACATATACTGCTATTAACTGTTAATTCATAAAAATGTGAAATCTATATAGTTTGAACTTTGTTTGAACCTAACTTCGTATGTTGAATTGCATACAATTAATGTTATTTTTATCAGCATTTGCATTTTTTTTGCCCTCTTTTTAATTGTGATTTTTCCATGGTTCAATAACATGCATGCTATTTTTCAGATCGAGATTGTTTGAAATATAAATTTGTTAACTAACAAAATAATTCACATTGCCACCACCACAAGACAATTTTTTATGGATTCCCAAGTTTTCTTTTTTCATGATTTTTCTATAAACATCATGGATCTTGAAATTGTGGACATTTGCTCTACATTTCCTGGCCTTTGATATAAGATTCTTTGTTTTAATATTTAAGAAAAACTTTATGCTATAATCTACTAATTTATTTTAATCAATCCATAACTAACTTTAAGTTTGCTTATAGTTATAAGTTGATGCAAGTTAAGCTTCAGTTATAAGACATAAGTAGCTTGTTTTCATTTATTTGGATAATCCTCCAGAATACATGCTACAAAATTTTTTTATTTTCCCATTTCATTTTCTCTTAATGAATTAAATTAAATCTTTGCCAATTGTATTTGCATTAAAACAATTGTCTGATTAATTATTTTTTTTAAATTCTCAACACAGTTTAATGGATAATTTTTGTGCATTATTTCTGTTCTCATTTTTTTATGTACTCCCTTCTCATTCTATTAAATTTGGTAAAAATTAGGTACCCCATTTCAAATACCATAATATTTATCATGTTTCAGTAATAGAAGGATCCCAGCAACAATCCCACTTTCATAAGGATAATACACAAGTAATTACTAACTGAAATCTAAATATTTTTTTGTTCTTTAATACAAAATTAACTGTTTATTTAACAACTTTTTATGTGATTTTAATTTTCTTCTTGAGGAATTAGATTAAATTGTTACTTCATTAAATCTCTTGCATATTATAATGTGTACTGGGTAAAATTTCACTTCATTTTGTAAGTTTTGGGAGAAAGATATCAGCAGATACTGATTATTAGCTAAAGCACAGAACAAATGTTTTTTGGAACATGTATATCCTAGACCATCATGAATAGGACATGGTGTACTTTTAATAGCGTAAAAAGCTTTTATAACAAAAATGTATTTAAAGTTGATTTTCTCATTTTAAATTAAATATAAATTATTTTATATTTTATTTAATAAGAAAGTTGGAAAGGTGCGGAGTAAAATGAAAATAAACAAACATACTTAACACAAACTAGCAGGTCCTATTTAGAGCTTAATATACAACATCCAAGCTTTTTCAAAGGAAAATATTGATTTAAATGAATAGTAATATGTTTCAATATATACAATTTATTTATTTGGGGAAAAAATACAAAAATATAATATGGAACCAAATAAAAACTTTAAAATATAGATTTTAAGGATCTCCTAGATTTATTTATAAGTAAATTTAGATCTCACTGAATTTCAAATTTTGAAGTAAACAAGAACACAAACAAAAAATTCTAACTACAAAATCATAATGAAAGACAAAATTTGAATAAGAACCATTAGATTTTCTATATAAGAATTAACTTAATATTTTGAAACTTGAAACAAAAAAACTGCATACTTCAAAACTCTTATATTAAGTTTTTACGTACATACTTTTACAATATTAGAGACAGTTTAGTATTTTTTCATTCCAAATTTTAACTTTTAAAATTACTTAGTTTTGTATAAATTTAAATAAAAAAGTATGTTTATCATATTAATAAGAGGCGCTAGATAATTATAAAGAAATTCTTCTGATATTTGAATCCCTAACTTTCTTCTTAAAAATTGATTTTAATATGTGAAATATAATTATTTCAAGTTATGGGTTAGAGGCTGTTATGAACAATTAAGCTTACATTATAATGATTAAGGTGAAAGTTTTTTAGCTTTTTAAATGACAACCCCCCTTTTTTCCCCATTCAAAAATTATCAGCGTATTGAAAAAACACATGTAACACGAAAAATGGTAGCGTAATGCATGCCAAAGGTACAGCACAGTAAACAACTACTGACAGAAAAACGAAAAGGAAAGGTAAACTTTATAGAGATTGCAAGTTATCCTCATGGCTGCTTTCATAGGCGACATAGAACTTGTCCACAAAATCTTCATAATCTATTGCAGCCTTTGCTGGAGTCATTGATCTGTAATGACAAACAAATGCTACTGGAGTGAATGTACAGAATATTGATACCAAAGTGGAAGATGACTTTATAAGACTAGATACTCATTTCTAAATCAATTATTCTTCAAAATATAGTTATACTGTAAAATCCCAAAACTAAACACTCACTCTTTTCCAAGAATTAAACAAATTTTAATTAATCAGATTCCCAAAAATATAATTAGAGAAAATTATACCTTTTAAATATTCCCTTTTTCCATAATTTAATAAAATGAAATAATTACCCAATTTCATTCATTCTCTTTAATATAATGAACAAAATGTTACACATATATAGCTAAAAATTATTTTAACACATTTTCTGGCACATTCTAAATGTGTACTATTAATATAAGTGCAATTTTCTATTTGAAAGGATATTCCCATTTACATGAAAAGAATTCAAATATCAGATCTAAATAGTATTTAAAAAATCTAAATTATCAGTAAGAAATATTAACAGTTTCCATGCTAAAATGTTAGATAGTTTAATTAAACAGAAACTGCTGCTTTGAATTATGAAGTTTAAGAAGCTAACGATTACATATATATTTAAAAAATGATTCTAATTTCTAGAGGGAGCTTATTTTTAGAATTTTACATTATATATACATATAAATAGACACAGTCAGACCTCAATATAAACTTTATATTAAAGCCATATTGTTGCTTTAATGTAAAGCTTAAACTCTAGAATTGCTCATAAAATTAGGTTTAAAAAGTTAAAATAATTCTCCTAATCTCCAGTACATAACTCATTTCCTAATTTTTTTTTCTTTCCATCCATTAACTTAAAACTATTCCTATTATTTAAACCAAAATCTGGTTAAGCATCCCAATAAGAAAAGATAATGGTTGTCAAAAAATTGGCTTGAATTTCGATTACACAAGAAAAATTGAAATTATATCCAGAGAATTCTTTCACAGTAATAGGGGTTGTTGAACCATTTTCATAGGTGATTGGAAATGTACTTTAAAAGTTTTACTCACATAGAACAAATTTGAATATAATTTTTTTTTTAACAGTAAAGTAAGATGTAAATTTCATAAAAAGTTTATCTACCTTTCTATTACATTCATTCTAAAATTTAAGTGTTGAAATTTTAAATAGTAAAAACTCTTCTATAATATTTTATAAATTAATGTTTATGATTTAAACATAAAAAAAATTAAACTAATTATTTTCTACATTAAGATTTCTTTTTAAGAGACTGCATATAAAAATACTTAAGTGGTGTTATATTGAAATCTGACTGTTTAAAAACATAAAAAGACCAAAAACTTATAATTTAACACTAACATTATCAAAAAGATTTCTAAATAAAAAAGAAGCCACAAAATTAATGATAAAAACCATCCTCATAAAATAAAATTAAAATTTCAATTTGAATTGTAAAATGTACATTTTCAAAGAAGACGCACTATTTCAGTATTAACAGTTTTACTGTAGTAATGCGTAATAAAGTATAGAATGTAGTAAAATATAGAAATAAAAATGTGTAAAATGTACAAATAAACTTTTACTATGTCAAAAAGAATGACATTTTTAATAGATTGAAAATTAAATTATCAGTTGTCAAAATTGTGAAACAGTAACTGATTTGCTGTTTTAACAAAAATAAGTTTACAATGATTTATTACATAATGTAAAAAATGTCAATGATGTTAAGTTACTGTTAGATAATGTAAAAATGATAGTACTTCTATTAATATTGAACTACTCTAGGTTTTAAGGGAAAAACTTGTTTATAATACAAAGAGCAATAAATTAATCAGAATTTCTCAATACAAACAAACAAAATTCCCAGGAGGTAAGTCGAATGTGAAATAAATAAAAATGTGAAGTCTCCTAATAATATTTATTTTCTAATAATTCTAAGATGTGAGTCAAAAATTAAAGAAAAAGATGTGTATAAATTTGAACATTCCATATTTTACTATATTTTATTATCAAAACAATATCCCCCTAGAATGATTTATAATTTTATTCAATACACCATTACTCATTATTACAGAGAGTAAAACTGTTAATACTGAAATAGTGTCTTCTTTGAAAGACAAAAATTATCCCAAAACATAATTTACTAATCTGTTTTCTTACATTTATCTGGAAATAAATATTATATATGAGAACTATTTTACAGACATTATATAGTATAGATTTTTTAAATCTTCAGATGTTTTAATACCTTATGTACTGCAAAGGATGACTTTGATGAATGACTATTTCACAAGTGGGACAAGTGTTGTTATCTTCAAGATGTTTAACTAAACAACTTTTACAAACTGAAATAAAGTAAATAATTTTTAGTTGGCAAGCATTGATGAATAAGATTTGAAAAAATATTAGAAACATTGGAGATTCCTTTTTAAAATAAATACAAAATATTTCTGGACATTTTTTGTGTGCAGATGAGAAAAGTGTAGAAATATTCTAAGTTATCACCTCACTTAACAACAAGAGAGTAAACTTACCATCATTTCACACAAGAAATCTAAAAATACTGGAAGAAACTATGAAATATTTCACTATAATATTTATTTCATGGTCCTTCAACATAACTTTTAACAAGTACTAGTAAAATTGATGAAAATTAACCATTAAAAACTGGAACAATATATATTAATCCAAAACATATTTTAGAGAGTAGAGTTATGCAATGACTTCCCATTCAATACATAAAATAACTAATTCTAAAAAGGATGAACAAAAATAATTATTCAGATATCCCAGCAGCATGCAAAAAATACTTTAAACATAAAATTTTTATCAGCCGCAGTTATGACAATAACCTGACCCATCAAGCTTCAATTTAATGCATTTTTTAATACCTAATATAAAATAAATTTGAAATTTTAGTTTTTTAAAAAATTCATTTTTAATTTCAAATTTATTTCCCAGCTTTGATAGTTAAAGTTAAAACAATTTTTTATGAAAAAAATGTGAAAACTGAATGATTATTTTTAAGCCCTTCTGTTATTTACAGGCTGAAAAAGATGAGAACAAATGTTTACCATATTTCTTTAAATTAAATAAAATTAATGTTAAAACTGAAACAATTTGACATGTAAAAATATTACATGTCAAATGTATATGTATTTATTCTTCATATTCTATGGTGAATAAATTGATGTTTGGCATAAGTTGTTAAAACCAACAAACCTTGTTTTATTTTTCTTGAAATAATGAGTTTTTCTCAAGTTTTTTTCAGAGGTCAAAAATTAGGGTTCAACTGAAATTATCATAATTCAAAAAACATCAAAGAAAATATATCAAAATACATGTATGTATTTTTAAAAACTAAAATATCAAATTCAATTTTTGTTTTACTTTAAAAGGTGAAGGGAAAAACATTGCAACAGTTGGCATCTAAAAATGGATGAATTGAGTGATTTATAAAAAGAAATATTCTATTCATAACAGAGCTATTAATACAAAAAAACTGTTTACAGCTTTCCAAAATAATTTGATGATTTTACACAGTGACATACTCCAACTTCAAAGGACAACTTTATTTACATTTAAAAATAGAAAAAGAAGACCACATGTCAGACAGTTATATCATTGTTATATATTGTTTATGATAAAAAATATTATTTAAAGTAGTCACAAGTGAATATTTCCCAGGTTTAGTTTATCACTGGATAGTCATTTCTTGCACACAAGGGACACCTTCAATTTAGAGTGGATTTGAACACAGCCAGCCCGAAGTGAAAATTCAGCCTATTTTAGAACTCTATTATTGATATTAGAAATTGATTTCAAAAATGGCAAAACTTAAGATTTTTCAGTGTTCTAATGAAGTTGTATACATTTATTTCAACTACCTAACAAGAGTATATAATGAAATGTTGCAGAAAACAAGAAAATTTCACATATAATCTATTTTCATGACAGAGGCTAAAAACGTAAGTAACAGCAGGAAGTGATATCATAGATAATTTCTTCACTCTTTCATGTTTAAATGCAGATATTCAGATTCCCAGTAAATAACAGAATATCATTTGTTAAAAAAAAATCAATGATATGCTACAGACAAAATGAATCTAGTCAAACAGAAGTTTCACAAGGCAACTGGGGATATCAAGCCAAACCACCCAAAATAAACTTCATCTGAGTGGATTCAGAGGATAAAAGCTGATGAGTATTCCTTTGGGCCTTAGTAATTGTTCAGCTTAAATAAAAACGAGCTCTTTATTGAATAAAATCTGCTATTCACCACAAGACCCACTTAAGCCTAGGGCAAGAAACTCAATTCATGCTGCTATGAAAGAAAAGGAAACTCAAAATAACATCATATTTATTTGTGAAAAATTACAGTTCAGGTAAGAGTTGGTGTAAGCGATAACCAGTATGGGGGAAGATATAAGGAACTGGTTATCAACCAGAATAGAAATTTCATTGCCTAAAGGCCTACAAAACGCAGGTTTCATCTTATATTGCAGCCAGTGCTGATTCCTTTCAATTAATTCATAATAATATCAGACCTCATACCTGAACTTTGAAAGAAAATATGTTTCAGACAAATTCTATACAAAATATTTGGAACACATTTGAACACCATATTGCAGAAAGACTAATATACTTACCAAAGATTTGTATAGCAAGAGTATGAGAATTTCTATAAATTTTATCTATCTTTCTTACATTAATAAACTGGTTTGTTCTAAAGCTGTTCAAGAGGACCTCATATTGTAAGGAAAGAAAATAGAAAAAGTTGTTAGAAAAGATGTTTTGCCATTTAGGTATAACAAATTAGTTATAAAACACCTTTTCATATTCTTAAAATTATTTTGAAAAATAAGAACATTTCCGGGAGTTTTTAAGAATTCAGGAACATCAGGTCAACTCCCTAGAAATTTAACCCTCTGACTGCTCAATTTGTAAACCAAAATCGCTTCAAAAAAATTCTTTTTTTTAAATATTTTAAATCTATATATATATATATATATATATATATATATATATATATATATA
>JAPDSC010009390.1:295938-328775 GCA_026290005.1 Latrodectus geometricus | reverse complement strand
TTTTCTTTAGTAAATTTCAATTAAATTAGTTAATTTTTATTTCTTGCATAGTAAAAAAAGTAAAATTTATAAAATTCCAGAAAATATAAAGCACAAATAAAAAAGCTACCTAAGAAATTCAATTTAGTATGATAGAGTTTGTAACAGGGTTCAAGGCAAAGTCCAACTTCACAGTCATTGCACCAAATTCGTGTTTCTTTTTCCATTTGCATCTTTTCTTGAACAGCAAACAGCACACTGTCTTTGAGGCACTCTTTTTATGGGGTTAGGTGGTATGCGGCTTGCAAAATGACAAGCTGTTTATCGCAAAGGGTTCAGAGTAGAATTCAGTCTTCCGGAACCATTGCAGTTATCTCTATCAGAATACTTTAATATACATTCTTCAACCATTCGCAATAGAAAATCCAAAAGCTTTATATTATGTGTTGGGTTCTGCATTTTGAAAAGTATATAGGCATTCTACAATGATTGATCTAAAAACTGCCTGAGAATTTTGACATAATACTTCCTTTGTTGTTTTCGGAGCGTAGGGTAGTAGGCCATTTTTTGGTCGCATAAGTTGATGCCACCCATTGTGTTATTATAGTCACAAACAACTGGTTTTACAGTATTTTTAGATTTGCATGTCACCAAATAAGAGCTTGCATCATGATTAGTACTCCTAAGGCAGACACTTTTCTCGTCCTACCACTTCAGTGCCATGACTTTACCTCTTTGAAAAGCAACAATTTCCCCTTTGGAGACATTCTCTTTTGAAAAATTGACAGGGAGGTCTTTTCTGGTTTTATTCACTGTCCATAAGTGTCCGTCTTTTCTTTAACTAAGATGACTGCAAACTGTGGAAATATATAAAATTTATCAATAGTGACACAATAGCCTTTTCCCAGGAATCAATCCATCAAGAGTAAAACAATTTTGGTAGAAAGTTTATATTGGCTGTATTTCTGATTATACACTGTTCCCTCACCTGTATATATGAGAAAATCTGAAATGTACCCACTTTCTGCTAGATAAAGAACGAAAAACTTCAAGCCAAATCTCAAGTCATCTCTTTTTTTTTTTTTTTTTTGCAATATACATTTTTCACTTGTGTCTGCCTTTAATCTTCATCAAACTTTCATCTAAACTAAGATATTCCCCTGGTATATAGACTTCTCAAAATTTGCGTTGAAGATGTTCCATTAGTTCATAAATTTTATTCCATTTCAGCCATGGGTATTAGTCTTTATTAAATTCCTCATTATTAATAAATTGATGAAACTTTATGAGCAATAAAAACCTATTTTTTCCAATTACTTCTGCAAAAATTAGTGTGGATAATATTTGACACTTATAAAAATAATGCTCCTGTTCTGGTTTCTTTATGCTCCTTGCAATAACAAAACTGCAAAAAATAGTCTCAGTTCTTCAACATTTCTGTCTATTTTTTCCAGCGTGATCCCTCTTTACAAACTGTTTTATGGATATTATTGTTCATAGTATATATTGATTTCTTGGACTATACTTTGCAATATTTGATCATCAAAATAATCCAATACTTGCATTGTTATCTATATTTACAGTTATTCCCTGATTTCCATGAAAAGGAACTGGGGGAGGAGGAATATTCTTCATAACGATTTTGCAAGTTTATTGAATCATGATCAGATTCATCGCTAGAAGAGGAGCTGTCTGAAAAATCTTTATCACTATCAAAACTAAAATTGCTTTCAGAATCCAATAAGTCATCAGGAACATACACATTGTCAATCACCGAACATTTTCTAGCAGTCATCTCTGATAAGAAAAGAGCGGCAAAAAGCCAAGTTTGAGTAGGAATACCACGTGCCTCCTAACGCCCCAATTTAGTGGACAACTATCGACATCTGTTAGCCAAAAGTAAAGTTATCTGTCACTGTTACCGTCACTGCACCGACATCTGTTAGCCAAGACCATTAAATTAAACATCAAATGTACCTAATTTATTTCAGTGGTTAAACGGGGAAAAATGGGATGTGCTCCTGGATAAAGGAAGAAATACACATGCCCACGGAAATTGCAGGATGAGCAGCCAGTGGATTAAGAATAAAAAAATTTATCTAAACATTTCAAAAAGTTAAAAATTACCTCAAAAAACAAATAAGTTGTTCATAGTATTTAAACAGAATGATCCCTGCAGCTTTCATTTAAATGTGAAATAAGTTAAATGGCTTGTTGATTTAATATTGAATGACCCAAATAATTTTTTTAAATTTTAAATATCAAAACACAAAGATGAAACATTCAATTAGAAAAAAATGCTTAAAATACATTAAACTAGCAGTTTGATTATAGATTTGCTAGACAACAGATATTTGTACATATCTGTTTTTATAACTTTAAAACTATTTTTATAATTTAATTTTTTGACAAATTAGAAGATGAAATCAAAGAATTTTCTTTTAAGTTTCCATACAACAAATTTGAAAAAGGAGAAAAAAAATGGTAGTTTATAGATGCATAAACCTTTAAGAAAATTATTATATTTATAAATATAATGAAAAAACAATTTATAACATTTTAACTTCATCCTTAGATTTCATTCCATTCATACATTCCTCAGATTTTAGGGTAAAAATTAATTTAATTATGCATATTTAGAATACTTTCAATCCCACTAACATTTAATTGTACATATTTTCACTAAAAATGTATATAACAAAAAAAATTTATCATATCCAAGTACTATCCATAATTATGAAAATTATTAACTAGTTGATTCTTTCTATTTAAAATAATAAATTATTCATGAACTGTTTTCTTGGCAACAGATTTCAGATTCAATGAAATTGCTGAAATTTTATACTGGTGCTACGAAAGTATATACATACAAATTAATCACTCACACGCACATTATATTAGAAACACATGAAACTTAAATTCTCAAAAGATAAGCTACTAAAACTAGAAGAAAAGATTAACAGTTTTTAAATCATATTTAATCACATTGTAAACATATTAAAAAAAAAAGATTAACTCACATGTATGTAAGCACTCAATCACAGTTGTTGCATCAATCAAATATCCTTTGCATATTTTACAAGTAATGTGTGGATTAAGAGTTTTCAGGCGAATACGCCTTTCCATCTAACATGAAAACAAATATATAAGTGAAAGAAATTGATCTTGTGCATTATATAAATATATATATTGAGTACATATGATGGTCACTCTAAAATTTTTTCAGATACATTTGTTTCAAAACTTACATATATACAAAATTTAAGAGTGCTGAAAGCAGTCACGTCTAGCATCAATACACTCCAGTAGAGCTTTCAAGAAATTAAATGCCTCAAACCATGAATTTAAAGTTCCTTCAATATCTAATCTTTAGAATGAATATGCACACAAGTACTTTTTTAGATTAAAAAAAAGCCATTGGCATTCCTGCATTTTTTTCATCCTGAAGAGGATTGTATTCTGTGACATTCTATTAATCATTTGAATACAATAAAATATGATGGGTCTTCATTTTTAAATACTAATTTTAAACATTGAAAACTTTTTTTTTTATTTAACCCCACTTTAAAATCACAGAATGATAGTGTTCTCACAGTCATTCTATTTTTCCTTCTGAAACCTATTCTATGCTAAGCTAATTGATTGGCCATTGAAGATATTTAATGATAAAATAGTTCTTATTTTCAAATCTAACCATTATTTTTTCCTACTTCTATCTGTACATTCTCAAAAATTTTAGAGTCACCTTCATATACATGCTACTGAAACTAAGACAATTTAAGATAGAAGACAATTATTCTGAGTCCACTAAAATAAGGTGTAAGCAAGTTTTAAAATGGCATGCAAATGTACCTTTTGCACAAGTGAAAAAAGTATTCTTAAAAGGTATTTTATAGAACAATATATTATCAACTAGTAATGTGTGACTTTCAGATCAAGACATCAATGTATATGTTATTCTTGTGTTTAACACTTTTGAAAGGTTATAACGATATCTTAAAATTGTACTTCACACCATGTTACCAATCTTTTCAATGGAATATTCTATTTTATGATTTCTAATAAAATCAGAAAAATCTAGCCAACATATGAAATACACTGAAATAAAAATTTTTAAATTATAAAAAACTATAAACTTGTAACTTATTAAAATAATGCTCTGTTGAGTGAAGAATTACAACAAATTCAAAGAAATGTTGCATTTTTATAGATGTATTACACAAGTATATATAATTAAGAAAATATCAATTATCCTTTAACGGAAAAATTGTGAGATCATTTAATGGAGTTGAACACATAACTTATATATTTTATAAACAATTGAGCAACAAATTAATGCTTTAAAAATTATGAAGATCAAAATAAATTTCCTAAAAAATTATAAAGTGGAAGTTCTTAAGTTTTATTAATATATACATATAAAGTGCAACACATATTTATGAAAAACATCTTTTTAAAAAGTAATATTTAAATACAGCATTAATTTTTATTGATGAACATTTTTGTTTCACTTGCTATAACATGTTTGAAAATAAATTTTTAGATTTCATAATTCTAATTAATTTATTAGTTTAAAAATATTTGTCATTTTTGGCCTATAAGTTAAAGAATATTATTACATTTTACAGAGACTTACAAAATCATTTAGTTTTCACAAGATTTAAATTTTTTCACTAAAAATGCTTTTTCATAGTTTTGACAGGAAAATGTATTTTTCTTGATTACTTCTACAGACTAATACAAAAATTCTACCTGCAACTAAGTTAAATATAATTAAATTTTAAAAAACGTTATTTTTTTTTTGGAAGATATGCCAATTTCAAGTATTTTGTAAAGATAAAAAATCTAAAAGGTGCTGTTGAAAATTTATTCAAAAATTGAAATAAATGAGTCCATGAAAAAAAGTCTCAGTTACAAAATCTAAGACAATATGTATTCTGAAAAAATGCTTTCAATACAAATTACAAGTGAATCATAATATTTCCAAATTAATTGTTAAGAGTTCTTAAATATAACTGATTTTAGCAAATTTGTAAAAACCCATAAAAAAAATATGCTTAACAATATATGCTGCTATAAATTCTTACACAAAGAAGCCATTATTAAATAGATGATTGGAAATAAAAAATTTTTATGAAAAATGTTTCAATTTACAGACATGACAATTTTAGTCCCTATATCATGACTTATGTAAAGACGATGGTTAGAGTTGTCATTTTAAAGGAACCTCTTTTGATTTGGAATGAAATTTTGGTGAATAAAATACTAATTTCAAAAGATATAAACTTTAAAATGTACATAGACAAATTAGAACAGCAGCTGTTAGCATACTCTTATCATTTAGGAAGTTTAAACTTAATAGTCTAGCAAGATAAGGCATTTTCTCAGACATCTAGTATCAAAAAAGTGGTTTGAATAAAATAAAATGTTTTAAATTGGCCACTAAATTCTCCTGATTTCAATGTAATTGAAAATATTTAAGGACAAAATGAGCAAGAAAAATTAGTAATAGTAAGAAAGGACTATATATATATAGTAATATTAATGGTTAGTAATATTCAGTTTTAGATCATATTATTTCTATTTGTGTTGCTAAGATAAACTAAATTAATTAGATAAAGGATATATATAAAAAGGATATAAAATAGGATGGCATAATGTTTAGAAGAACACTGGAGCAACAATTTATTATTTATTTTCGAAATTTCCTATAATCATTGCGATCATATAATACTTGATAATTTATTTTTAATTTGATATACAATAACATTTGAATTTTTAATAATATATTTGAAATGCCTATCTTTAAAATTATGAACTACAGAGTGTGGGTATTAGTGTTGTGTGTACATATATACTATCTGCAAATAAGTACTTGCACATCTGATAAAAGATAAACACCATTTATTCATCTTCCATAATTGGTAGAGCCTCCATGTGAAGAAATTACAGTCTTAACTCTCCAGAGCATGCTTTCCACAATTATCTGAATGATAGACAGGAGTATTTTTTTTTCACTCAGCTTAAAAGACATGCAGGTTTTTTTCACCAAATTTGGACGATTGCTACACTTAATTCAGCACAATCCAACTCATCCTAGAGATCTTCTGTAATATTAATAAAACTGTAATACTAAGGTGTTTTGAATCATCTGATATCACTCTGGGTACCAGTCACAAGTGCATTTATGCTCAACCAAGTTATATACAAATAATTTTGTGCAGTTCAGTCATTAAATAGTATATTTAGTTTGAGTGTTATTTTTAAGTTATGAAAGCTGAAGCTAAAAAAGTTTAGGATTCATCTAGAGTTGCTTTCTGAGTTTCTTCCTTTCGGGATATAAATCCCCATTTGTGGTTTATAGATGGTATATTAGGTATAGAGCACAGGTGAATTTGTGCTTACAATCCTTGCACAAATGAGCTCAAGATATTTCACAGACAGTTTAAGAATCACTAACCTGTATTCTCAAACCATCTCACTTTTGGGTTGAAAAATTACCCTTAAGCCTTACTTGGCATAAGAACTAGATTTAAAGACATCAATGCATCAACTTCTGAACTGGTGTATAATACCCCATTAAGACTACCAGGAGATTTCTTTTGTGACTCAAGGGATTGTCATGCATTTATTCATTTTGAGTTTTTAAGAAGTTTGAAAACACATGAATTTCATACCATGCATACTTCAAATTGTGCATTTAACTACAAAGTTTTTTCCCCCTTATGGTAACAAAGTTTTCCCCACAAAGAATTATTCAGATCTCTTACTTATTTGTTAGAATAGATTTGATCTGTCAACCATTAACACAACTATACTATGATGGACCATTAAAAGTAATTTCCAGGAACTCAAAACATTCTGTGTTTATAACTAATCATCGTATTTTGGTATTTAATTGTTAGTGATTGTAGTAATTTTGGATTATTTACAAACATGTATACATATGTATATAAATGTAAATATTTTTAGCAAATTCTGAAGCCTTTTATTTAATTAATGCTACGTAATTTTTGTTTCTTCAAAGCTCTATGATTATGCAACTAATATTAATGTGTCAAACTTTATCTCATAGCAAACATTTTCATAGATTTTTCATGCTCTCATTCATTCCTCATTTACATTATCAGGGCCGGCGCTAGGGGTGGGCAAGCCGGGCCCCTGCCCGGGGCGGCAACCTTAGAGGGAGGCAAATTGGCCCTAAAATTAAATTTCTCAAACTTTTAAACATTTTCTCTTTCTAAAATAATTGAGTTTTGACTCAGGATATACTAAACATTTTTGTTTAAAATGAATGAAGTGAAATTAAAATGAATTTTATGCATTAAGATATTTGGAATCAAGTCCCTAACACCCTGTATATGTACAGGGTGTTTTTTAAACATACAGCAAAAATTTGTTTCTTTTTGGTTCTACTTTAAGTTCCCTTTCTATTGGAGGTTTTAAAGTTTGGAATCACCTCGCTAAGATTTTAAATCAACATGAAACCTCTAAAAAACATATCGAAAGTCAAAAGTCTTGGATTGAATTAAGTCAAAGAATACAGTACTCTAAAACGATTGACAGTCATTCACAAAAACTTATTACCGCAGAAATAAATTATTGGGGCGAGGTGCTTCTACAAATTGTTTCAACAATAAAAATGCCTGCTCAAAATTGTTTAGCCCTCCGAGGTACAAGTGACAAACTTTACGATTTCGGTAACGGTAATTTTTTACAAATTATTCAATTACTTGCTCAGTTCGATCCAGTAATGGAAGAGCATATCCAAAGAGTGCTTAAAAAAGAAGCTAAAGTGCACTATCTCGGAAAAGAAATTCAAAATGAATTGATTATTCTTTTAGCTGAAAATATAACATCTCATATTATTACTGATATTAAAAAAGCTAAATATTATTTAATAATTCTAGATTGCACTCCTGATATCAGCAAGATCGAGCAAATGACAGTTTTAGTAAGGTATGTATCCATTGACAAGTCCAATCCCAAGGAGGTTTCCATTAAAGTTAATGAAAGCTTTTTAGGCTCTCTTCCGGTTGAAAGATTGTCTGGATATGAACTTTCAGCCCTAATACTTAAAAGACTTGAAGCATTGGGATTGAATTTGCAGGATATGAGGGGAGAGGCTTTCGATAATGGGGCCAACATGAGAGGCAGTAAATCGAGAGTACAATCTAGAATAAATGAGTTAAATCCAAGAGCATTTTACCTTCCATGTTGCAGCCACTCATTAAACTTGGTAGTTAATGACGTGGCAAAAGCATCCTTCGAAGCCGCCAATTTTTTTAATATAGTCCAAAAAATATATCTTTTTTTCCTCATCAACTTTTCGATGGACCATATTATTAAAATATGTTTCCTGACTTACTTTGAAACCTCTAAGTGATACTCATTGGGAAAGCCGAATAGATGCATTAAAACCACTAAGGTATCAATTAGGAGGGATATACGATGCTTTACTTGCTGTTTGTAATAACTCGGAGGTTGACAACTCTATAAGAGTTGAGGCTTCTGGACAATTAAGTTGTGTCAAACAATTTAAATTCTTATGCTGCATTGTAATTTGGTACAAAACCTTAAATTGTATCAATCCTATAAGTAAGCTCTTGCAGAGAAAAGACTATGATTTACCATCTGCTATGGAGCTCTTGAAAAATTGTAAAGATTTTTTCAAGCATCTTAGATTGGACAGAGCCTTTAATGAAATGCTTTGCAATGCTCGAGAACTCGCAGACGAAATTGACATACCAGCTAATTTAGAGCTCACCCAGCCACGTCATAGAGTTCAAAGAAGGAATGTTAATTTCGACTATGAGGCAAAAGATGATCCAATAGAAGATCCTGCTTTGAAATATAAGGCAGAATTTTATTTTTTTACATTAGATAAAGCTATCAATGCACTCGAATCCAGGTTTGATTTGATCAGTACCTACAGCAACTATTTCCAATTTTTTTTACAATATTTCTGATTTAAAAGATATTCCTCAAAACGACATATAAAGTATTGTAAAGATTTAGAAACAGTGTTGACTGATGGGAATTCATCCAATATAAACGCGCTTGACTTGGCAGATGAGATAGTAGCTGTTTTGGCTTTGCTAAACAAAAAAGAAAGTCCAGTTGAGATTTTAAAATTCATATCGAACATGGATTTTGCTCCCAATCTTGGTATAGTATTAAGAATATTGCTGACTCTCCCAATAAGTGTGGCAAGTGGAGAAAGGAGTTTCTCCAAATTAAAATTAATTAAAAATTTTTTATGGTCCACAACTACCGAGGATCAACTAAACGGCTTAACAACAATAGTCGTCGAACATGACCTGGCGGAAAAAATTAATGTTAAAGAAATTATAAAACAATTTTCAGAATTAAAAGTGAGAAAAAAACACTTTTAATTTCAAATCTCAGATTAAATGAATTAATATGTAATACAGTTTTAATATTTAGTGGTTTTATAATTTGTTTTACTTTTTTTTTTAAATATCTGTTCTGTATTTTATAATTATGCACCAGAAATGACTCTTTCCTTTTTTCTGCGCAACTCTAATTTTAATTTAGTGCCAAAAACATAAATAAATAAGGTAGTATTTTTTGCTAATCAAAACTTCAACATTGCTGATGATTGCAATTTTTTTACTTGTTTTATTTTACCATTAATTGTGGAAAGGGTTTAGGTTCTCTTTTAATTTTTGTTATAAAGGGGCGGCATTTTACCTCATTGCCCAGGGCGGCGAAGCTGCTAGCGCCGGCCCTGACATTATCTTTCAAAATTTTCTTAAAATTCATAAATTTCCTAATGAACATTGCATATTACACTGTTATGCATTTTTCCCCCATCTAAAGAACTAATACTTAAGCAAGGTACCAGGAGTAAGTTTCAGCTAATTATTACATTGCTGATACCTGTGTTTCAGATGTTAAATCAAAGAAAGAATCACAATAGATTAATTTTTAAAATTTTCTACTGCCAAATTACTTAAAATAGCCTACTTTATCCTTAATGGTATTGTTTTAAAAATAATAATAAAATTATACATGGTTTCAATGCTTTATACCTATATGAAGCTATGAAATTCTTTTAAACATAACCACATTCTAACATATCAATTTTAGAATCATTAAACAATGACAAATGTTTCTGCATTTTACTTTTACTTATTTATTAAGGCATGAGGATCTAAAAATTTAGATAATGATAAAATTATATATAAATTTATATAATAATTTCAAGCCACAGAATATTACAATAGTTACTATTTTATTTATATCAAAATTACATAGCTGACATTCAGATATGAAATCAGATACAAAAAATGCAATATTCAGATATGAAATATTACAGCAAAACTAATTTTAACATCATGCAAAGATCAAATGACTGAAATTAGTTTCTTATAAAATAAGCATGTTAAAAAAAATACATAGTTAGAGTAGCCACCATTATTCATTAGAACTACTGCCACAGACCTCAGCATAGAACCAAAGAGGATTTTGGATGTATCCTCAAGGTATAGAACTTCATATGGCTTCCACATATTGCCAAAATCAATATGATATAATAGGTAGTGTATCTCAGGCCAGTTGTCAAACATTCATTGGTCAGATGTTTGATTAGTGAAACTGGTATAACAAGCAGGCCAAGGAAGCAATACAATCAAACAAGAATTCATCAATACTGTGTGCCATAATTGGTTTCACATTATCCTGTTGGGATATAATTGATGACAAGTGTGAAGATAGGAGGACCACCAGAACCAAAAGCTCAAGTTTGTTGCTCAACACTCAATTATTATCTCACAAGGGCGTATTAGACTGAGCGGATTGCTTATTACTAAAAACATCCAAACGTATGATGGTATTTGAGGCCATGAACTGTTGAACTGAAGGCCAAAGCACTAACAGTTCTGCTACCAGCTCATCTTGTTGAACACCTCAGAGATGTGATGCTTGCTGTTCAGTGTTGGTGTACAAGTACACTTCCCTGTACCTGGCCAATTAGCTGGAAGCAGCCGGGTGGGAGTCTTTGTAAATTAGGAGCAGAGACCAAGCAGAACAGTTCCCAATACTTGGCCTGCCACCTCCAGAGTTATCATTTTACTTTGAGGACATTGTGACCATGACATATTTAACATGCCCCAGCCACCTTAAGTAAACACGACAGATCTTTAAGCTGGGATTCAGCCGATAACCTTCCTGTAAAGAGAACGACACTCAAACAAACCAGGCCACCACTGCCCTAGGCTGTTAGTGTAATACCAATGTGTACAAGAGGGATACATGAGTAAAATCCAATACTACACGAAATCATGATACAAGCTGTAGGATCATGCATAAAGCAAGAATTCAGTCATAACACCACAATTTCAAACTCAAATCAGACAATCATAAGCAGGTGGATGTTAGATTCGTCAGTAAAGAAAATAACATTCTATTCTATTGTCCATGTCCATCATTCACTGCACCAATGGCAATATGAACATATATGGTTTAGTACAAAGCAAAAGATTCTTTGCAGACATTCCCCTCAGCTACAAACGACATCAAATGGTAACAGAAGACAGCAAATGATACATAACAGACTAAATTAGTTATGCTATGGTTATAAAATGTGGTTGAACAATCTATTATTACCTTGTGCACAATTTGTCATTTTGTGCCATGGTACAATGAAGAGGGTGAAATCAGCATCATTGGTCTACCGTTCCCTCTTCATCCAACATGATTACTAAATTCTCTATAGGATAATCTCTAATCTTTATAAACAACTATTCTTCCTCAGTTGAACTCAGAAGTTTGTTATAAGCATAACTGAGTTCTTCTGAGATAGTTAAACAATGCTTACAAAAAAAAACATACAAAAGCAGGTGCCGTACCTTAAATTGGCATCTCTTCTCCTTTAATATAGCATTGAAATTAGTAAAAGTTGCTTATGATGTGTGTATGTACTGCAATGCTAATGATTTGCATCTCATTGCCACAAAAACATGATGTAAATTTCTTATGATTTGCAAATTTCCTTCAGAATAATGCCTTTTTGAGGGGCCAGCAGTGTATTAAAAACTAAAAAAATTAGATCTTTTGTTTCATAAAATCTTGCTTACGTTCAAAGAAGATACTGAAATCTAGTATATTTAATTTCTTTTCTAACCATTTCGTTGAAAATTTTAAATAAAATGAAAATTTTTTAAACAGAAAACTTTCTCTAACAAAAACATCTAAAGAGAAATAATAAATATCTAAAAATATTCATATTATTCATTAAGTTTAAGATTTTCCAGGGAACTGGAAAAAATAATGAAATTTAGGAGTTTTCAGGAACTACACAAAATTAAATGGCGTGTATGTTCAAATTATTACCTAATTTTACATTCTGATCTTTAGTTTTTATAAATTTACTATTTGGTTTTCACAAAGTTGAGACCTGAGCCATGGCAGAACATCAGTAAATACTTACATCAAATGTAGTTAGATGGTGGTCTGTGGGCCTAATTTAGTTCATAGTTAGAGTAGTTAATCCAATCTTTATCAAGTCTGCTTTAGTTTAAAGATCTTATACTCTAATTGTAACATTGTAATATTCAATAAAAAAAAGCATAAATAAATGGTTCAAAATCTACAAATTAAATTTTATTATAATTAAAAACATTTTTGAATTTATTATAATAATTGCATTTACTTTAATATTTAATACGACATTGCATTATATAATTTGCATTTAAAGACATAATAGGAATCAATTTTGTGAAAGCCTTGAACTAATTTCACGATGCCAACACTGTAATCAAATTTTGATCAGTAAAGATTTTTTAACACCATGTACAAAATTTAACAAAAAGCATGAAAAACCACAGTATAACTTTCAGAAAAAGTAATAAGTATTAAAATAAAAATTGAAAAATGTTTTTATATAATTTACATGAGTGTAATGCAAATATTAAATTTGTAAATGTTGCTGTTTTTCATACATAAATGAGACTGAGTTGTCCAGTTTTGATGTATGGACTACTATGGATATATACTAAGATAAATTAAACTTCTAATTTCTAAAGGCATTTATTTCACATCATTGGTAATATAAAAAATATGCTACAACACGAATAACATTTTTATTCATATTATTCATTAATTTTATGCTGGGTTTACTTTCTATTTTGTTAATTTTGATTTTTTTTCCCCATTTTCCCATCTTACTTATAAAGGGTTTGTAAAAATTTCCAAGAATCAAATTCAGGGAGTTTAATCAAAAAATTTCCAGGAAGTTTCATGTTAAATATTTTTTAATTTTATCAATTGTTCTTAACCAAATATGCTTATAATTGTGTATATGCAATATTTTTCAAATATATTTTTAAATAGAAGCAAACTCAAAATAATTGTAAAAATTAATGAGACAATTTTTTTTTATTTAGATTAGAATTATATTTCAATGAATATTTCAAAACCTTCAATGAATTTATGGCTATAACAGAAAAAAATTTATTTGAATAATCAATATCAGTATTTAACAATACAAAATTTTTACATTACTGAATTTTACATTGTGTGAAATAATGGATAATTTTAGAGTTTAACGTCTTCAGATTCCTATTTATTAATTTCTTGAACATTTCAAGATGTGTATTACAACTTCGTTTAAGCTTCCAAAATTTACAAAACTTGAATGCTGTACAGTTTTTTAAAATCAGTCATTTTAGTGAAAACAAGCTAGTTCACATTCAAACCATCCATTGACAACTGGAGTAATCTACTTATTAATAATTCTAAACACTTCTAATTCCCTTTTTCGAACAAAATATCTCTAGTTGAGAGATCTAAAAAATATGACAAATACACAATGTTTTCACAATATCATTACTCCAAAATCTTATCTAGCAATCCAAATGTTTAATTGCAAATGATCATTTAAACCTTCATCAAAGAAAAGAACATAATCACTAGCATTCTTAATATTTTTTTTCAATAAGTTGGAACAATAAGGTGCAGTTCTAAAGACTGTTGAATAAGATTATTTTTTTTTCCACTACAACTGAATTGCTTAACAACAGCACTGTCAAGAAATATTACTAGAAAGACAATTTATATTGCTACAAGAACTGTAGCAGAATAACCTGTTTAAAACTTTAGGAATTTGAATATAAATTTTCAGAATATGCTTTGGGTTCACATTCTTTAACAGCAGTAGTGAAAAATATTTTAAATGAGTAGAATTTTTAGCAGATACATAGTCTATTTTAATAAAAAAATTTTTTCTTTCATACGAGATCTGATAGCAGATTTGCCCATATCTGAAATACAGAATATCTTTCTTGCAAACTAGACAGACAATGGGCATGTTTTTCTTCTGAACCATGCAAAAGCTAATTTTTGTATAGTTTTTCTGAAGCCCACTGATCATTGAAAAGATACCTTCCACCATGCTATTCAATACTTTATACTAGTCTTTATTTCATTAATAAGCAATTTTCCACCAAATTCACTGAAAGTTTACAGATTTTTCACCAAGAAAGATATGGAAAGTATATATAAACTCAGAAATTTTTATTTTGATATTAACATTCCATGAATTTTATAAAATATAAAAAAAACTGAAACAAATACAAAAATAATCAATTAGAATCACTCGTCTGATTACATCACATGACAATCTTATTATTTCACAAATAATTCTAAATACTACATTTGGTCCTGATCAAACTGGATCATCATGAAGCCACTGTGGCTGAACTTGATCTTTATTTTAGACAACTATTATACATACAATAACAATCAAATATTGTCCACAGTCAAATGGTAACATTAAGAGCAAATATTCCATTTTGTTTTTGGACAATTCAATTGCAAAATTTTAAAGTATTAAAACAAAGAACTCAAAAAAAATTATATTTTCTAACAAACAATCAGTGCATTAAAGTTTAAATAAAAATTCCAAGAGTGATTCATGATTTTCAAGGAGTCAAGTTAGAATTCCAGGAGTCTTCAGGAGTTAAATGAACCCTGTTTACACTTTTGCATACCAGTAGAAATATTGCATTTTAATATAAAACTTGATAATACTGATGCTTTAAAGATACTGACAAACATAGATATTTTAAATTTTGTTTACTCTAACAAAGTTTTAAATCTTTACTTGAAATCAAAGTTATTAACAATGACAAAATATGGAATATAATATAAAGTTAAATAAGAATAATAGTAATTTCTATATTGTGGGTGTTTTTTATCAAGTTTGACTTAGTATTTAAAAACTTGATTGAAAGCTCATCTAGTGTTTCATAGAATAGTTATTTTTATTATACCTACTTGAGAAAACACTGCTAACTTTTAGATATTAACCAAATCAAAAAGTTTTTAGTTTAGAAACTACTTTCACGAGGGGAGGAAAAAATTCCTTTTAAAAACTGTCTCAAAACTTGGAAATTGTTCATTAAAGTGAAATTAATAACAAGTCATTTAAAATTATTATTCTTTTTCCAATTTGTTACAATAAAAATACTAATGTTGCTGAATAATTATTTATGCTGGCATATTTTATCTATATAATAGATTTTTATAAGATCAATTAGCAAGATAATTTCAATTAACAAGATATTTTGTTTATTTACTTTGTTGGCTCTTGCTACAGCAATATAAACCAGTGATAACACAAAAGAATCAACAAACTTACTGGCACAGATAAACCAAAGGTAATTGAATTCATCTATCACCACATAACACATCCCTTTCTCCCTTTTGTTTTTGTTGTTGATAGACATTCACTGAACTCTAGAAAAAAATTCCAGTCATGTTTTCATTAAATAAAAAAATCCAAAATAAAGCAATAATATCACTCTTTTAAATATTCTGTACATTCAAAATTTATAATACAGTATTTGCTACATTCATATTTTAACTATATAATTATGTGATATTAATGCATAATTATATCAAACTATTAAAATATTAAACAAATAACAAATCCATTATTGATGAAATTTAACTGAACAAATCCTAAAATGGAATTAATTAAATAAAACAACAAAAATTGTATATGAAGAGAGTGTAAATGAAGTATATATATGAATAATAAAATAAAAATTGTATATGAAGAGAGTTAATCTTGGTGATCAAACGGATGCTTTATCTCAATTTATTGCACTTGGTGACAAGGTGGATCCAAATAGAATACAGATATTTTTATAATAAATATTTTCTGAACAATTTATTATATTTTTACCAAGTACTTTTATTTATGTGACACCTCATTGTCAGTAAAATATATTTTGAGTTATTTACAGGAAAATACCAAATGTGACAAAAATATCGCACATTATATACAGGAAAATAATGTATTTAAATTGCTTGCTTTTATTTTTTTAAAAACAATTCATAAAAGTGTTTTGTTCAATTAAGTCACCTTTATTTCCTATTTAATAGTTTTTCACAACACAGCAAATGAAAATCATAAGAAAGTTCTACTGTATTATATGCTTTAATTATTCAAATATCCAAATGTGACAAATTATACAGAATTACAAGAACAATATAGCTTTTTATTGTATAGTAACTTATAAAAAAGTTGACTATCAATGTAGTCAATAGTAAAAATCATGAAACCATTAACTGATTTCATAAAAGAAGATGAAATTTATAAAAGCAAAACAATTATGCTTATTATGAAAAAGTTACTGAAAATCAATTAAAGAATATATAAAAAAGAAACTACTAAGTGACTATAAATATTTATTTTGTTATAAATTACATAAATTTGCTAAACATATGATCAAACAACATATTGATAAAGTTATCTTTGAAATGATAATGATTTATTTTTTTAAACTGAAAATTTAATTATGTAAAAAAATATAAATAGTTAAGATCTACATATTTATAAATGGGCAAGATTCATTTTAGTGAACTCTTAATACATTAAGCAGAAATCAATCCAGCTAACTGAAGTATATTCTTAATAGATTTATCAAAACTAGTTCTAAATAATATGAATTTAACAAAAAAATTTTATTTATAATTGTGAACTATTTTGACCATGTCCTCATAACTAGTTTCCTTTTTCCATCTACTCATGTCTGTAATGCTACACTTAAGTACAGACTCTGTATTCTAAATACTGCTACAGAATCCAGCTCTTGTTCTGAAATATTACATTGGTGCTTTCTTAAAAAGTACACTATTATATGATATACATTACTATATATACACATTGCAGTTTATGATTGATTTATAGATCTACATACCTAACATTTATGTTTTTAAATTTTATAATTTGTTTTCCTATTTTATACTAAAGCACAAAATATTAAACATTTGTTTAAGAATGAAAAACTAGAAAGCTTTTTTTAAATCAATTCCTTCTATGAAATAAAACACTAGTATTAATATCTGCCAATATATTAATACATAAAACAAGAAAAAATTAAAAAAACATACTCTAAGTAACATATGTTAACAATTTCTTAAATTAACAAAAAAACATCTGACGTACAAATGAAAAAGATTTATTTTACTTATTTAAAAAACAAAATGACATTGTTTTAACCTACCATTAAATATTTTCAGAGTAACTTAACACTAAATCATACAAACCAGTACAGGAGCCAAACCTGTAAATTACTGCACCAGAATAGATTCTTGCAATTTCACGATACTTGTGACTT
The DNA here is from genome assembly GCA_026290005.1 of Latrodectus geometricus. Lineage (NCBI taxonomy): Eukaryota > Metazoa > Arthropoda > Arachnida > Araneae > Theridiidae > Latrodectus > Latrodectus geometricus. The sequence continues at coordinate 311,145 of JAPDSC010009390.1, read as the reverse complement.
CATAATATAACTTGATGTGTGCATGTGCGAGATTTGTTTGGAGATACAGTAAATCTTAAAGCATTTGCTGAGATTCATTTATTTTACATTTATGCTTCAAATGTTTGTTTGAAGTTGATACAAAAAAAAAATGAAATTTTTTGTTTTTAAAGTGAATAAAAGTCAAACATTCAAATTTTTTTATTTGTGTGAAACTGTCAGGCATGGATATTGATAAATTGAATTTGTGTTTTTTAAACTAGAGCAAGAGTACTATCCAATTGAGGCATCAATGATTCTTCTACAAGTGATGATTAGGTGAGTATTTTTATTTTATGTGTTATTCAATTAAAACTGTTGTTGAATATAATAATTTATGTAATTTATTAAGTATGTATAGATATATTTGATATATGTATACTTCAGTTTATCATGAATTATAATTCTTGTTAATTAGAAATTCAGGTTTTCATAAGAATTGCTATTTATGGCATTGACTTAGTTTTATAGCCAGGTTATTTTCCATGCTAGATAGTGTTTACGAGGATGCTTTTTTTTTAAGGTGGCAGCCACTGTCCAGTTAATTAAAACCAGTCTTCATAAAATTGTATGTTATTCACATAATTGATTTAGAATTACTGCCGGCTTGTCTCCCATTCTAGACAGCATTACAAATTAATGTTTTTTAAGATAGGCACCACAACCAGATTAATTAAATTAGTTTTTCTAAAAATGTAAGTTACTTATGTTATTCAATTTATAGTGCAGTTAATACCTGCTTGTAATAATATGCAGTATATTTTTAAAGTGTTGTATATGTATTAAATTATTGTAAATGTTTTTTTATTAGTTAAAAGGAAACTAAAAAATTTGATTATGTACATTTCAGTATAATTAGTAATATTGATTTTTGAAGCATTTTTTTTTCTTTTTTTTTTGTAATATGTTATCTTTAAAAATTTGTTAAATTAACTTCCACTTATTAGTTTAATATTTCTACAGTAAGATTAAGTATAATGACACATTATAAATTTTGATGTTTAAAATGGAAAACAGCAAGAGGCTCAGTACTAAAAATTTTGAGTTTGAGTGCAATCAGCATTTTGAAAACTGGATATTGTGCAAAGTGACATAATTTAGATTGGCTAGATAATCAAACAATCTTGGCACAAAAATTAGAAATCATACCAAACCTGAAATGGTTCATAGGAATTACTTGATTTAGATACACAGAAAAGCTAATAAATATTTTCTTTTATTTATATCAGTGGATGATTTAAAAAATAAAAAAAACTTGCTCATCAAAAATTTCTAATTTATTTTTGTTTTTTCTCAATGCTTTTAGTTAAAGTTTCTAAATTTGCACTAGATAGGAAGTTGCGAAAGTATTCTGTAATAATTTAAGTACACTAAAAGCACATTATATTTTATAATTAACTATTGATCAGTTTAAAAATTCAAAAAGGTTTCTGAATTAATCATTTATTTATTGTTTCAGAAAAATTTAAGATTACAAAATTATCAGTCATCTTTTACAAAATTAAAATCTATAAAAGATAAGAATTTTATAAAAGTTTGCAAAATGTATATTTTTATTTGTAAAACAACTGTAATTTAAAAAATACATAATAGCAACACATTTGAGATTTTCTGTTTTATAAATTCATTTTACTTTTAAGTGTAACCCTTGAATTATGATCATATACTAATTTTTAGAAACATTTAATTAGAAAAATAAAGTTTGCATTTTAACAATTTTTATTGTGTAATATTTTCCACAAAATGAAACTTCAGACATTGAAATAACAATGTTTAGTTTGCACATCATTTAACTGTCATTTTTTGCACATAAGAGCTAATTAAACCAGCACTAACAGTTTGAAGTGGATTCCAAACCACTACAAAGACCAAACCAAACCAAAGGTGAGAATCAAACCCACTAATTGTTAAACCGAAGGCCACAGAGCTAACTACTTGATAGCCTGTTAGGATAAATATTGGTAAATATCTTTTTCAACACTGGTGGAAATTTACACTTAAAAGGATAAAATTACTTTATTTAATCTTTCATCAATTTAACTCAAATGTTAAAGAGTTATTATGATTCACTTTCACGAGAACATTTGCGTGTATGTGAATGATACTTTCATTATTCCTTTTTAAATCTTAATTTTACTATTTTATTTTGTGCTTGATTTTTAATTTGCATTAGCTTAATTAAGTAAGCACCTAAAATCTTTTTTTTTTTTTTTTCCAAGCAATAGTTTTTACTATTACTTGGAAATTATTTTATTTAAAATTTACTAAGTTTTTTAATTTTGTTTTTACAAAATTATAGAAACTTGGTAACTTTTACAATCAGTAACAAAAATGTACCAGAAAGATTGACATATTCAAAGTATTATCGAAGCCAAAAAAGATGACTTAATAAAGGATCACAACATATAAAAGAAAAATGTAATAAAATCATGATTTTTCTAGTAAATATTAGTGATTATTTAACATGAAATTCATATTTTTACTTAGAGCCCAATGGATAAATGCAAGCTTTACACTAATTGAATAATCATTCCCATGAAAGTACACTATTTAGTAACAAAAACAATTTGAAACAAAGTAATGATAAATACATTTCAGGCAATAACTATATTATATTAAATCAACAAAATATTAGGTATATATATTCTTTAATATGAAACACACACACATATATACATACATATTATATATATATATATATATATATATTTTAATTAAGCTGACATATGATTTACATATTAAATAACTTTTGACATTAAAATAAAATTGAACATTTATCATGCAACTGAAGTACTTTGAATGATCTCTAATAAATTATAATTTTGAATTGTAATTTTAAAACATACCTATTAAGAAAATTTTTCAAAATATTTTTAGAAAAATTGTTTTTTTTAAACAAAGTTATCTATACAATAAATATAACAATTTGCCATTATTTCAAGCTTTTTCAATATTCAAAAAAAAAAAATCAATTAAATTAAACAAAATTTTTCTTTTTTTTTTTGTTTTGTTTTACTTAAAAGTGTAAAGACAAATGTTTAAAACCTTGTTTTGAATAAAACTTTGGTAAAACTATATTTGAGAGTGCCCCCTTGATAGTTGCCCAGTTGTGATCGTGGTTGATAGCCAAGGTGAGCACATTAATCATTGCAATTTTAGTAGCAAATTTTTATAGTTTTACTAAATTTCTTAGTACTAATAAATTTTTATAGTTTTATTCTTTCCATTTCATAAAACTTAACAAAAATATGAAACTTATAAATACTACTGAAAGAGAAATTATATAGATCTATTATTAGAAAACAAATATTTTAATAGGAACCATATAAAATTTCATGGAAATATTTATTACCAAAACTACATACATTATAAGACTTCATATAACAAACAGACACCTAGAAAAGAGTTTACAGGCTTGAACAACCAACCATTAGAAAATGTACCTAAATATATTGTTACAGGACACTTAATAAGTTGTCAGCGACAGCATCTTTACCTTCAATATCTGACTGTCTATAATAATTGTTATACAAATACATCAAAATTTGGTTAAAATAAATTTTCATTCTTAAATCAATTGGTTTACATAAAAACTTTACTATGCAATTGTGTTACTATAAATGTAACACAATACTAAATTTGACTTCAAATGATAAATATTATTTCAAAGAAATTCGGACTTCACTTTTCATTCTTGATAGAAAATTGTTATGCATATAATACACTCAAGTTAATGCAACAAATACATATTTATAAAATGTATTCTTGAGTACAATATTTTCAAAATCGTTAAAACTTATATTGGTCTAAATTTTAAAAAATCCAATAAAAACTATATTTCACAAAAAATTAACAAGCAGTGAAACAATTAGTACATGGATGCACAATAGAAAATAACGCATTTTAGGCGGTATTTTCTATTGTAAATCCATGTTTCGTATTAGCTAATCAGCCAGAACTAATTAGTAATTAACAACGTATTAGCTAATTAGTGCTTGCTACTAATTAATTTTTAACTACCGTAAACGTAAGATTAGGTATACATGAACGTGGGCACAAAGCAAAAGTAATATACTTAGTTGCTTTAATGGAACAAAACATCTAAAAGCACTTTTTATTTACAAAATTAAGCTCATAGTCATCCAATTAAATTATGAATCAGAAATCCTTTTCAATAAAAGGAATAAAAAACACTGATGTTATAATTTTAGAAGACTTGAAGAAAAAAGAAATTCATAGCTACAAAGTGTGAAATTCATAAAAACAACATACCTCATGGGGAAAAGCCCTCGAACTTCACCCAATTAGTAGTTATTATTCTTATTAAAATTTCCGAAGCATACTTTTAAACAAAGGGAAGAAATGATATTTGAATCCATTGTCAAAAACCATTCAGTATTTATAAACAGTGGGGTACCTCGCTTAACATATGGAACGAAAAATCTAAGATGCCGCTTAAGTTGGCAATACCAGCTGCAAAATAAAAAGGTTTCCTTACGTAAGAATCTTAATCCAACGTCGAGTACGCATGCGTCAGTGAAAAACGCATCTCTGTATCATGTTACTATTTATAAATTATTAAACATATTCCCTCTCGTGGAGAAGCAGTGAAAATTCAAATTAAGTATTCAAAAAATGTAAAACTTGTAATTTTTTTGAAAAATTTTCACGTCAAAAGAAAATATTTTTCCATATTGAACATAGCTTCGGTCACGCTCTTACTGTGATGAATACCGTTGATATCAGCTTTGATTCTGAGAATTATAAGGTATCTTATGAGCTCTTGAATCTCTTTTCGGCAGTAAAGAACAAGATGAAAGATCGAAATTAACGAGTTTTTTCGTAGAAAGATATTATATATTATTTCATAGTAATTGAATATCTGTAATGTATGTATATCGAAGTAAATCATCATAAAGTCTGTACAATTCATGACATTATTTTATACATTCTCAATCACTTAAGTTAGGGGTGAAGTAATTGCTTTATCCCTAGCTTCGAAATTCCTTTCATTGCAATCAGCTATGAAACACTTTGCTGAAACACATATTGTAAAATATTTACCATATTAAGTACTAAAGAGAAATTAGGGGTGTTATATATAATTCACACACAAAGTTTCCTTTTCCCAAGAAGAATACGCAAACTCAAGTATTTTTAACAATCATCAATGCTTTTCTGAAATCCCAAATCTTAAGTACATAATATAAATTAGGTAAATAAAACAAGGATGCATAGAAATCAGATATATTTATACTAATCAGTATTTAAAGCATTCATCCCTGATGAAATATCTAATGACTGTATTCTACAACAGCGGTAAGCCAATCGTGACTCGATATACAAATATGTTCCGAAGCCGCACTCTAGGAGCAATTGATCTTAATGTAAAGCACTCATTGTATGGTGAAAGTTTCTCCCCCCCCCCCATTTCCGTCAGTGTGTGAGTAATTCATCTACTTAACAAGTGTCATTTAATACAAAACATGCTGTCAATGATACAAGAAAGAACACAGAAATTTCAGTAGACTCACGAAAAATCAATTTCTGAATTTATTTACTGGATGTAATCTTCTAATAATATTAATATTGCAAGTTCTGTGGCTGTCCAAAAATTTATTAAAAGTTGAATGCTATATACAAATGGAGAATACAAAAAGAAAGGTACTTAAATAGCTCTTTTGACGTTTTAAGAACAAAGAGGATGTAAAAAAAAATAATAATTAATGATATTTCAATGTTTGCTGCGAATTATCTTCGATTTAAACTAACTGCAAGTTGAAGACCTTAAGTTGATTTCAAGTTTATCAATGACAGTTGTCAAATATAATGGCATAAATAATATATTGCATATTTCACTTTTTGTATAATTTATGATATTTAAGGCATCAAAGAAAAACTTCAAGATTATTATTCCTCAAAGGACAAACGTGAAAAGTTTGTAGAAAATATTGTAATTGGAAGCATTGAAAAATATTTCAAGCTACAAAAGTAAGACCTGAGTAAAAACGGGGAATTTGGATTCAGTTTTTAATTTTTTTGCAACATTACAAAAAAATAATTCTGATATTGACATTATCTATTTCAAAACAATAGTTTTATGTCTGAGAGAGAATTTTATTAAACAGAGATTCAAAAAACAACAAAGTGATGTTAGCAATTGTTAAAACATGTTAAAACAAGTTCTTAAGTTTACTGTAATTTTTTTCTTCCTTTGAAATTGATTCTAGTAATTTTGGGTATGCAATTCTTGGATTTAGAAACCAAAAAACTATGGACCTAGAAATTTTAATTTTCACAGCTGGTCATACAAAATGTAACACTAACAAGAAATATAGTAAAATCATTTTAAACATCGATTTTTGATGACATAGAAACACAAAAATAAGGAGCGTAACATTAATCCAGTAAATAATACAATTATTCAAGAATCATTGGTTGAATAAGTTCACACATATAAATTACATATTTTATTTCTGACATTAAAGTAATTATTACATTTTTAAGGAATTTTTTAAATTTCAATAAATATTTGAAAATTAATTCTCTTTAAATGACTTTTTTTTATATTCATTATTTGGATACAAGGTATTTTCCCACCATGAGCTACAGTTTAAAATAGGATCCAAAGCAAAAAAAGCATTCATCTCGAGACTAACTCTTTCAATCAAATCTCTACTAGATGCAGAATGAGCCTTAGCTTTCTTCACAATGCTCTTCCAGACAGCTGTCCTTGACTTTAATTCTCCAATTAAGGACCTTTATAAGTGGTTCAAGAAATCATCAAGCCAATTTTTTCTTGGTCTATCTTTTCGCCTATTGTACATGGGCTTAACCCCTTGGTTATCAGGTGATTTCACAATGTACACAAACCATGACAGTCTCTATACTTTCATAAATATTACTATTTAAATGATTGATAAAAGCTTCCAATTCGTCATAAGTTCTAATTCTCCAACAATTATTATTTAACTGTAATGGATCAAACAATTTTCTAAGTATTTTCCGTTCAAAAATTAGCAAGTAATTTATATCTTTTTGCATCAAAGTCCAAGTCTCGCAACCTTATGTCACTACGGGACGAATAATTGTTTTGTACATTTTTTGTTTAATTACTTCCAAGATCAATTTGTTTTTAAATAGGAATTGATAAGAAAAATAAAAACTATTCTGCTTCAAGATTCTGCCATTAATTTTTTCTGAAATAGTATTTGAAAAATTTATAATTTTTTCTGAAATGTTATTTGAAAAATTTATAATTTTTTCTGAAATGTTATTTGAAAAGTTTATAATTGTAACCAAATGGGTCAATCGTTTAAAGTTTTGAGTTGAAAGTTATCAATTACCAGTTGTCAGTTATTCATTTCGAATTTTGAAATTTTTCAATTTAATATAACCCGCAATTATTGATCTGACGTCTAGATCAGTAACTCTACTCAGCTATCTTCATGTTTTAGATTAATTCAGTCATATTAAGCATTAATTTAGTGTACAGTTGTTTCAAAGAACTTTTAAATCACACTAGTTTCAAAATGAAGGGAAAAAAAGCAATATTAAATAAATATTTACGAAACAAGAAGAAATGTCATAAAATATATTTATTTAAAAATGAAAAAGTAATAGAGAAATTTATGGATATTAAATTTATAAACGAATGAATTTATTTAGTCAGTATTTTCAGTTTTTTAGCATCATTAACACCATAGGATTTATTTTTCATTATAAACAATTTTTTCATTATAAAGTATTATTTATAATGCAAAATAATTACTTTTAGCTATACTGCTAATAATACACATTTTTATTTAAAATTTTTAATTCAATATGTAATTATTGCTTGATCGAGTTCTTCAAATCTTTGCAAATTTACTCCAATAAATATGCTTGTCACAGTTTCAGCAATAAAATTCCAATCCCAAAAAACTATATATTTGTAAAAGATTCAAAATGTTATAATATTCAAGAATCTATAATACACTGATATGCATTGAAATTGCAAAATTAGGGAAAAATAAAATAAAAAAAGGTATTCGTTTTACATAAACAATATGTAATGAATAAAAAATTATCAAATTTGTAAGCAGTTTTTGTAAGCAGTTACATGGGTACGAAATGAGAAAAAAGAGTTTCCAACATTCAGCAACTAAAATTATCCGGTTTGGCATGAAGTTGAATTGGATTTGAATTACAGAGACAAGCAACTCATTCTTTTCTGATTCAAATCTTTGCTACATTTATACAATAGTAGTAGTTTTAGACGGGTGTAGACAATTGTCTCAGAAACGTATGACTAGTTTTCATTTAATGAGAGGCCTAGAAAGAGCAAGCCAGAGTAACAGTCGAATAAGCTCAGCATTGTAGAAGGTCAAATAAGGACGCGAAACATGTGCTCTTGCATTATCTTTTTTTTTTAAAAAAAGAATTTCGTTGGGATTGAAGATAGCTCAAAACCGCTGGCTTTAAGATGTCAGAAATGTACCGATAGCCATTCAAATTATCGTCTATCCAAACAAGGAATATGCGTGTCGATTAACCAATGGCTACATTCACTATCATTCAAGGTGTAGGGCTTGTATGAAGATATCCAATGCAATGAAGTGACAAATGCGCTCATCTGAGCGTTCAAACACGTATAAGGTTATCAGAACTCTGCAAGTAGAACTTGAATTCATCGGAAGAGAATCACATTCTATCACTCTTATTGATATTATTTATATAATTATTACACTTACTTAAGAGTGATAATATTATGGAGCGATAATCCATATTCTCGATAGTTAAATATTCGGAACTCTAACAGATCCCGACATTTACTGATAAGCATTTCTTCTTCTTCTTTTAAATCAAGATATAACACAGTATTCAATTAAAATTAATTGTTACAAAGAGATTTCTCAATGAGAAATTCACTGAAGAACTTTTCTTTCAAGCAGTGATTCAGATGTCGTTTTCTCCCCTGCATCTTCTGAATGCGTTGAAATGCTAATCCTTTTCATAATCCAATCGTTTCTTTTTTTCATGTGGTTTTAATGTTTGTAAGATCATTCCTTTCTAGTATTGCAATTTTAATGGTTTCAGTGTATTTTTCCTTTGAAGTATCTATAGTGATTTTCCAACTTATAATAATAAAATCATATAAAGTTCATGTCATTGGAAATATAATTCATAATTGATGTATAATAATTTATTTTACGAACAAAAAAATATCGACAATAGTTAAATGGGGATGCAAAGACTATTACAATTAATAAAAGGCTTTATATTATTGTTCACATTTTACATCCATTATAGATGTTTTAATTACATCTGTCATGTGGATGTTCATATTGTAGCTAACATAGATTTACAAATTATGCCAACACAGATCTATCATTCTCGACTTAAACCTACTCATTCAACATAAACCTAAGACGGGTGTCTTAGGTTTATGTTCATAAATCAATCAAATATATATAAGCCAAAAAAAAAAACTGGATTATAGATGTAATAATGATGTAATCCATAGAACAAATACAAGACATTGATTGGGGAGAAAAATGTTAAATTAATTTTGATTCATATTATAACAGGTTATTACGTTGTAAGTTACTTTGAATCTGGCTTAATATTATTTCTAACTTGTTGTTGGCTATCATGAAATAAGATACAAAATTTCCAAGACAGGAATGGATTTTCACAGTATTCAATTGCAAGGTTTTATTACAATAATAAAGAATTCAGAAAAATATTGAATTATCGTTTGGTGTGGAGGAAAGATGAAGATCTAAAAAGAATGCATGGGATCCCATGATATCATCAGTCTATTCAGCAACGAAATTTCTTTCAACAATGGTAATGCTCCATAAAAGGCACAACGTATTTGAATTAAAAAAATATAACATTAAAAAAGACATTATAAACTATTATTGTACTACTTGAGGTAACTTTATTGTTACAGTTCCTTAAATGCTTGCAGATATCGAGGATTAAAAATTTGAATAAACAGCTGTAGACAAATATAAATGTGTATTTTCTTACTTTTTATTTAAGTTTAACAAAATAGATGAATGCGAATAACATAAAAGATTTGCATGGTTGCATTACTTAAATTAAATTTACATAGAAAGCGAAACTAAAGGCTTTGTGCGAACATTAGCATGTGTTGACGTTGTCAGAAGTACGAGGAGGAAAGTTTCCAATTAGGAGCAGTTCAGTTCTACTGCTGGTATTTTCCAAATCCATTCGACGCAGCGAATTCTATTGCTCTTCTCATTGGGCCTTTCTTGGCGCGATGCTGTAATGATGGTCTCCACATGTTATTTTATACTTTATTACTCTTGAAAATTTCATTCGCAAGAACCCGTGGGTCAACGATCTTATTTTATGTATACTTTACACAAGGATTTAATCTATTGGCTTTAGAAGTTAGTGTGTAGGATTTGATCTGCCAGGAAAAATAGGTGGCAGATTACATACCCAAATGCTACTACAGAAAACGAGCTCTCTTTTGAGAAACTTAATAAGGGATGAGCTTAGTTTTTAATAGTTTAGTTTCCTATATCCAGGTAAAAGTTCAATTCTACATTAAAATTAACTGACTCTGCACAGAAATAAAAATCATTAAACTTCTTTATTTTAATTTTTAAACATATTCTTGAAATTCTTTCATGAAAAGAAATTTAGAGCATAGAAAAAATTTTGTGAAGCCCATGATAATATTTTTTTTTGTTAAACCATGTTAATGAGCATAGTCTGTACGTTATACAAATATTTCCTTAATATTGACACAAAATCCATTACGAAAGAAATACAGTAAAACTTTTGATTAACACAATTGAAATATCTTCTGTATCAAAGACGTTTGCTTTCATGAGAAGACAAAAACGGATTTGCACTTGATACCAAGATTCTTAATAAGATCAATAATAACTAATTTATATCTACTATCATTTAACTGGTGTGAAAAGTTTAGTAGAAAAGCTCAGCATGGATGAATCAAAACGCTATATGGTTAACTTTTAATTTGATATTGTCTAAAAATAAAATTGCTTCTCATTTTATTTTGTCAGAAATAATTTACTATAGAATTTTAATACCTTATAAATGCTCAAGTACAAGAAGTATCATATGATCTTTTTTTTATACTGTAAAAAAATCGGTAAGTATTTTTTTTAGTTGATGAACATTTTTTTCATGTTTATTTTCTGTAATGTTTCTCTTCATTTCTGACGTCATAATTCAGAAGAATACGAGAAATGGCGGAATGCACTGTTTCTCGTTGCTCCCACGAACGTCGCATGTTTCGTAAAGAGTTGCATAAATGGAGCAAAGAAATTCTATGTATTCTAGGTGTGTATCTTTTGAGTACATTGATTCTTGACAAGAATAATTAAAAATTTGAAATTTATTTCATCATATTATCCACCAGCTGATGATTGTGGATAACTCAGCAGCTATTTTATATGATGCATGTTTATGTGATCATAAATTTTGTGTTATAGTTTGTCATTCATTTCTTTATTAAAAGTTCACAATGATAAATCTCTTTGATGCAAAATTAAAAGTCAATAATTTCTTTATTGAGAACATTTTCATATGCTTTCAGTGTGATAGTTTCGTTTTTTCCTGCGAAGATTTTCTATTTTTCCCTGAATTTACACGACTGTACGCTTTATTTTTTATTGAAAGTTTACTAAATAAGTAGCTAAAATGTAATCAGCAGTATGTGTTCTGGATATATTTGTATGTATAATAAATTTTAGAGGAGATAGTTAAATTTTTTTAGAACTAAAAAATCTGCCACTTGCCTTTTTTGCTCATTGTTTGATAAATTAAAAATCTAAAATGTTTACGCATGGACATTTTTCTTTAGCATATTATTTATTGAATCTTATTGATGTATAAATTAAAAATAAATTTTTGAAACAAGATATAGAAAGATTAGTTTAGCATACAAATGAAATAAGTATTAAAATTTTTCACTACTAATGTGTCCTTAGTATAACAAAAGTACACATGAGAAATAAAATAAAAAAAACCCTTTTATTTCTTTAAGATGAAGAAAGCCTGAATACCTATGCTGTGAAAGATCTTTTACTATTTTTATTTATAAGAGTACCACAATGAATGTTTTTGGATTGAGATATCTTTTTTTGTAAAAAGACTATTTACTTTCAATGAAGTTACTTAAACAATGATAAAATTTTCCGATTTACTGTAAAGAAACTAATCAAAATACTCATAATTTCTTTTGATTAAAGTATTATTTTTGTGGTGTTCTTATAAATAATGTTTATGTTCTGTTAAATTTTTTTTAACAGAATGAAAATTATTTTTTATTTATGATAAGGAAATAAGTCAAAATGCATATAATTTTTGTGTTTTGTATAAATTGTCTTCAGATTCTTCCAAATTCATCTTCAGAAATATGTCTACAGTGAATAAACACAAAACCATATATATTGTATGAATATAGGCAATATAATTTATAATTATAAACATAACTATTTGCTATTGAAGTGTAAATTTCCATGTTTTAATTTTTGACTTTTTTGATATTTAATTTTGCATCTTTATTTATATGTGTATAATGTGTGTCTGTAAATTAATTAGTAATTTTTGACACTTGTATGAAAAAAGTTTTCCATTGTTACACTAATTTTTTAAGTTTATCTTCTCGGCTTCTTAGGATTATTCTGAAAGCTTCATTTTAGTCTTTATTCTGATTTTGACTTGGACATTGCACTTGTTAAAGAGTGGAACAGTCATTTGTGTCATGAATATAACTACGTTATTCACAAATTTATGTCAATAATGTCATCATATCCATGCAAAATAGATATTACAAGTCTTAACAATTCAGGGAGACTATATGCCATGTAAAAAAATTTTACATAATTTCCAAACAATGCATTTTATGTCATTTATTTTTACAAAATTGATGGTATGAAGCATTTCACATTCTCCTTCTAAAAAAATTACTTTTGATCTTTCACTCTTTTATTTTGTTTTGCTACATCCCATTTTATGTCAAAGCATGGCTGTTGTGGTATGGTTTTCTCTGTTCTTTTCTTTCTCTTATAATATTTTTAAGCAGCATATGTATATGTATTTAAGTTGTTTATAAATCTTATTTAAGGATATTTTAATGTAACTTTTTTTTTTTGCTATGATATATATCTACTTGTTTTTCAGTTATAATTTTAAATTTTAGAAACTTTATAGAAATTTTTAAATTGTATTAATAAATTCATTTTTTAAATTATATTAATAAATTATATTATATAAGAAGCTTAAAAGTTAAAATAAAAAATTTATTTAAAAATTTTTTAATTTCTTTTTTTTCACTGTATATGATTATTTGAAATTTTTTAAAGGATAATATATTAAAAGCTAACTTAAGATTTCCAATTTTAAGCATAAGAGTTATTAATGAATGAAATGTGTGAAATGTTTTTTGTATTGTAAAATATCTGTTTTGTATGCATTGCTATTAATATAAACTTCTTGCATGATTGCTACTGATTAAAAGAAAATTCATATGAACATAATTATCTCTTATTATTTTCTCAAACTTAATTTTTAAATCTAGGGATATGGAGATTGGCTAATTCATGTAAGAAATAACTTTTCACGAAAGCTAATTAATTTTTCTGCTTATTTTTTCCATTATAAATTTTAACTTTCCATTTTGTCTTTATGAAATAAAAAAAAATACTGAGAAATAGAAATTTTGAATAAAATTCTTATTCATTAAAAAAATTATGTGCTGAAGTGACACTTATGTAAGAGAATTTTTTTTTTTTATCTTGTTGATAAAGATATACTTTTTAGTTCTGAAATACTGTCTAAACTGCAAAAATATATAGCAAGCTTTGAACTTTATCAAAAATACCTTTTTTATTTAAAGTTGCTTTATAGTAAGTTATTCATTTTTTTTTTCAGTATTTTCAAAATCATTCATAGGACCTTAAAATATTCTAACTATCATTGAAACCTACCAGTAATTTCATTTGGATTGAACTAAATTATGAAAACTTATTGTTATTTTTCTATCATTTTAAAATTTGTAGGATTTAAGTATTTTTAAAGTTTATGATTTTGAAAATTGACTGTATACCCCATTAACAATTTCTAATAAACTAAAAGTGGCATGACATCTTGTAGGGGACCAAGGCTTACAATGCTCATATCTGTTTTTATGATCATGGGCCTTAGGGTGTGAAACATATGTCCCAGTTAGATGGTCAGTCTAACTTCAAACCCCCAGTGTTTACTTCCCAAGCATACTTAGTACTCAGTTTTATTGAGCCACTGAAGAGATAAAAGGCAGAGTCAACCTTACTCAGCCGGAAGATCGTACCTTCGACCTGTTCCTTGGGTCTGGAAGATTTGCCACTACACCACCAAGCTTCAACCATTTTTTATACTTTGGCAAAATTATGAATTCAAAATATATATTTAAAATATTTTGAAGTTATAAAGGAGGATTAAAACAGGGTAATCCATTGTCAACTAGACTATTTAATATCTGTCTGTAATATATAATTTAAAATTAAAATTCTTACTAAGAGGGACTATTTGTAATGGAACTTGCCAATTTGCATTTGCAAAAGATTAGTACTACTAAGCAGAATCCAATAAGTACTCGCAATTTGTTAATGATTAACTCTTGTTCTCGAAAGAAATCGTTAAGTTTGTATCACAAAAACAAAGTATCTGATAAATTCACAAAATAAAAGAAAATGCTAAAATATTAAATATCCTGAATAGGAAAAGTACCAATGAATTGAAATATTTAAATATTTGGAGTCTATTTATTACTGGAAATAATGAAGGTAAGCTAGAAATTATTTCTGCCGGGAATGTATGTTGCTTTACATGTTTGGCAGCATCAACTAGAAATGACATACAGCTAACACAGTTAAATTGGTTAAAAATTTTAAAGTAGGTCAAGACTACAAAGGCTGTATCACCATGATTAAGTGTATTTCCCCTTAATACATTTCATTGTTTGTAAAATACAATGTGTCAAAGGAAATGTTTTGATCATTATTATATATCTATTGAATAACTGTATTTTAGAGTGGATGTACAAGTGCACACTAGTTTTAAAATACTTCCTCACAGTTGATTATTATCTGAACTTGAAATATTTTGAACATATTGTGAATTCAAATTTATATATATATATATATATATATATATATA
>JAPDSC010009390.1:222525-295838 GCA_026290005.1 Latrodectus geometricus | reverse complement strand
TATATATATATATATATATATATATATATATATATAAATAAGTAAATGATGTCTACCTTCTAAAATAAACAGTTTTTATTTTGACTTATTTAATACTTAAATGTTATTAATTTGTAATAGGGATTTTGAAAATTGATCAAGTAGTCATCAATCTTTAATGGTAAAACTTTGGTTGAAAATTTTAATTCTATTTCTATAATTTTAAACTGGCAATAGGAAATGGCAGAAATATTATATGTTTATAGAGTGCAATTACATCTTGTTTGGAAATCAGATTTCATTTTAAATTTTTACATTATAAATTACAGTTGTAATAACTAATTGAGAAATGGATACTCGTAATAAATTTTCAATAAATCAGGAAGACAAAGTTATTGAAATTATGTACTTAATTTATTTCTTGCTTTACTCTGTTCCTGCTTTGAGATACAAACACATTTATTTTTATCCTTTTAATATTCTATTGTCCTGTGTTGTGATTTTTAGAAAAAGTGATTGAAAAGATTTAATGCAACAAAAAATTTATTTGCTAGTTCTTGTATATTAAAACAGTGGTGGATATAGATTCTAGATTGAACGCTAAAAATAATCCATACTAATTCCTTATAATGAGGGCAGTAAGCTATGCAGACAATGGTTTGTTCATTATATTCATCAAATAATAATTAAACAAATTCTGCTGCTTGAATGTAACATTATTTTCTTTATTCTGAAAATTCTATCTGCAGTAAACAAAGCTTGTTTCATAAGATGGACTTAATCAGCTGAAACTTTTCTATACTTCTCGCAAGTAATCAAGCTGGTAGCCGATAGTTAGCACTTCTGCTTTCAGTTCAGCTGTTCGTTGGTTCAAATCCCACTTTGGATTTGGATGCTTTTAGTAGTGTGGTTTGATTTATTTGTCACTCAATGGTCATTTTTTGCATAAGAGAACTAGTCGGACAGAGACCTATGGTTTAAAGTGAATTCTAATCTCCTAAGCTATCATTGTCTGTGGGTTTGATTCCCATCTTGCCCTTGGATATTTATTATGTTGAACCTACTCTTAGCATTCATGCACAAAAAATGATTTTTAGCAACAAATAAAACAAACCTGAATCCTTCATTTTGAGGTCATGATTTGGCCAGCAAAAAAAATTACAAATTGGCTGCTCATTCAGTAACAGATCCACCTTGTTAGTTGTAAGAAGACAGTCGTCACATGTGCTTGTGTATTGGTACTAGTACCAAATGTGCACCTGCTGTAATAGAGGATTTTCTCTATTATAAAAGTATATTCTCTATTATAATAGTGTGTTCCTATCATAATAGAGAAAAATCTTAAAGATGATAGCTTTGTTAAAACTACATTTTGCTAACATAATATATATTTTTTATATTAAAAATGTTCATGGCTAGTATTACATTTTAATGTTCACAAAATGCATTTTAAATGTCATTATTCACTGATATCTCTATTATTTTGATAATCTCCGTATGAAGTAATTCTGGTATTACTCTGATATCATAGAAATTAACCTTTCAGAAGCTAAACGAAAATTGTTTTCTAATCTAAACATCTTTATTTTTGTCATTAAAGATTTTTGTTTGGAAAATCAATTGTAAATATCAAGCAAATATTTTATTAGGAAATTTGAAACTCATTTGTAATATTTTTGCAAGTATCAAATTTAAATTTTCTGTCAAGTTTCTTCATCATTAAAAATTATCATGACTTTAATTTAACAAGAATATTACATAAATCTTCATTATTTTTACATTTGGTAATTTTATTTAAAGTATTTGTGAATTATCATTTGATAAAGAAACAGTTGTTTTTCTACTTTTGATAGATTTTCATTTAACTTATTAGTCCCAAGATTAGCAGTCAATTTATTCTCCCAAAAGAAATTTACTATTAATTGCAAGGATATTACTATAATTTTCAGTTCAATAAATTTTTTTGATAGAAGAACTATCTATTTTCCATTTACAGATTTAATAATCTTTATGCCATCACACAAGTAACTAGCTGTAATTTTCAATATTTAAGTTTGATTTTACATTCATATCATTTTATAGTGCTTTTTAAACTTTTCTTTTATTGTATAATTATAATATTGAATTAAGTATTGGCCAATACCACATTGCTAGTTTTTTTTTAAATATATTTTTAGCAAAGCTTGCTTTTGCAATTTATACTTCCTTGACATAAATCATGATTATACATTTTTTGTGTCTGCTTGCGATCTTCACAAATTTGCACAAAAATTACATTCTCCTTTTTTTTAATTGTTGGGGATTTTAATGGTCATAGTCCATTGTGTCAGGCAGTAAGATTGCGAATCCTCGTTTCCAACAAATTGACAAATTCATTCATACTCGTGATATTTGCTTGCTTAAAATGGAGAAGAAACCTATTTTCATCAAGGAAGTAGGACTTTCCACTTTTTGGTCCTTACACTATGCTCACCGTTTATTGCTCCTTAGTTTAAATTTTGGGTTGGAGTTGACATGCATGATAGAGTGAACATTTCCCAACTTTTCTAGATCATGTGAATGTCGGTTCTAATGATGTTCAACATTCACTTGGCTACTTGTTTCACAGAGCAAACTAGACAAGTTTCAGATTTCAAGCAATAATTATTGTATTTTCTTGTATATAATCCATATGGTGTATTATCCGCAAAGCCTTTTTTTTTCAAGTAAAAGAAAAAATATTTTGCATAATCCACTGCAATTTTTTGGCGAATAATTGAAAATATTTACTATATAAAATTGTAATATGGTTTCTAATAAAATAAAAAAATATACAGTATTAATAAAAATATAATAAATCTTACAGAGAGAAAAACACTTATTATAAAAAGTATTTGATTGGATCTTATTTGGATCCACCTCATCACCAAGTGCAATAAACTGAAATGAAAATATCCAATTGATCATCGAAAGTAATATTTCTTAGGATTATCATAAAATAAGTAAAAATTATTGAATTTTAGATTTTAATAACTTTAAAATAGGTTATAATGTTTTAAAAATAAAAAGTATTTGTTTTATAAATAATTAAGTGAAGAAACCTGGTTGCATAGTGGTAGCATTTGACACACAGGTTCGAGGCTGTATCCTTGGGCAGGGAAAGGTCAACTCAGCCTTTCATCCATTCAGTAATTCAATAAAACTGAGTACCGCGCATGCTTGGGAACTAAACACTTGGGATTTTGTGTTAGATGGACCACCTAATTGTTGACATATGCTTTGCACCCCAGAGCTCTCAATCTAGAAGACAGATATTGGCACTGTAAGCCTTGACCCTACAATGGGCTGTCATGCCACAGAGTTAAGTTTAATAACTTAATAAAAGAAATGAATTATTTTCAAATTGTGGATACATTTTTTCTTTTGTACTCCATTTTACACCTTATATTTGCACATTTGTCACTATTTTATATTGAATAACTTGGTTGTATATGTATAAACACTTTATTACTGAGTTTAAAATTTGTTATATGATCTCAACTTAAATGCTTTTATTTTCATATGAAGATGTATGAACTTCAAGATTTTCAGAACTAAACAGCTCAAAACAAGATAATAGCAAAATGACGCTAGACAAATGTAATATCCTTTGAAGCAAACCAATTATTTCTTGGACTTAATTGCATAAAACCGGTTATATCTGAAATATGTCAGCTTAATCATGAAAGTATTCAACATGATTTGTTATTTATTTTATGAAACAAACATATTTCTTTTAAAACTTTATAGTAAGCTTTTATTGTGGTAGATGTTTTTTTTTATCAAATTATCCCTGGTAGTGAATAATACTCAGCAAAATTCGAAGCTTTTTTAACATATAATCTGGGGATTACAGTGCAGGAAAATACAGTGATATGGTGGAGAATGAAAATCTTAATGAAGTAATCCATTTAGTTATTAAAAGCATTGCTGGAGCTATAGACACCAGTATTCCCAAGTTAGGACTTAGCTTTCCAAAAAATTGGAAATCATGGTGCACTGATACTAATCATAACCAAAGAAAAGCCTGTTATGTTTCCGTGTGATCCCCTACCTTGACAAATCAAATAGCTTTTCAAAGAATTAAAAGTATTGCTCATTGCGCAGAAAAAAGGAACAAGAACATTGGATTAAATTTGTATTCAATATAAACTATACTGTTATGGCAAATGATATGTGAGAAAATGGTAAAAGTACAGGCAATATATATCCCGTGAAAAAATAGTTTGGAAGTCTAGCACTTCAGAAATACTGAATGTTCATGTTGAAGCCGTTGCCTCTATTTACTGAACAAGTATTTATATTGAACCTTTTCTTACACAGAAACATCTTTCTGAGCACATTAATTTACAATTTCAGTTGATAGAACATCTGTCTTACAACACTGATCTTAATGCTGACAAATTTTTTAATTGCATACCAACATTATGCATTGTCAAACATACTTCTGTGGGCCTTGATGGGGATAACCTACTCATAATTCAACATCTTTCTGGAAATTCTCTTCAGAATATTTACGTGTTTAATTGTATTTGGAGAGAAAATCTTTCCAGATAGTAAAAAATATGCTTTTATAATTCAATAACTAAAGTTGTGTAAAATTGTAAAATTAACCAACAGGACTCTCTAGTTGCATCTGCAAACTTTTAAGAATTGTTAGTGTACAATTGGTGTACATCCTGACAAAGAATGAATATATTTCCCCTTTTCAAAATGACTGTAAAAA
The DNA here is from genome assembly GCA_026290005.1 of Latrodectus geometricus. Classification (NCBI taxonomy): domain Eukaryota; kingdom Metazoa; phylum Arthropoda; class Arachnida; order Araneae; family Theridiidae; genus Latrodectus; species Latrodectus geometricus. The sequence continues at coordinate 291,115 of JAPDSC010009390.1, read as the reverse complement.
GTCACAATCCTCAATTGATAATTTCATATCACTATGAACAGATATTTGCATTGTCTTTTTAAAATGAAACTGTCAAAATTCGATTTTCTCTGATATTTATAAAGCCTATGAGAATGTGGTGACATGCTATCTTATAAAATCTCTAAACTCTTGGTTTTAGAGGAAATTTATCAATAATTATATAAACATTTTTAATGTTTGTATAATTATTGGTAAATTTCTAAAAAGCAATGATTTTTTAGACTGCACATTTATTCCAATATGTTTTGCTTGAAAGGAGTTCCTCAAGGATATGTTTTGAGTGTAAGTAAAAATCTGTTTTAGCTATCAATCCCATTTCATCAGAAATTCCACAAACTGCTTCAGAATCTGTATATTCATGAGAGAGATTTATAAATTTCATATTATGCTAGAAATATCAATCTCATTGGGAGACAACTCTCGACAGCTATCAACAATATTGTTGAGCAATTAAATACAACTTAGTTTATCCTTTCTCTACAAAACAGTTGTTGTGCACTTCTGCAAAGAATCTTCATTGTGACCCTCTCCAATCTCTTTGATAGATTTGATATGGCATGACCCATGATAAAGAAAAATAACTGCAATTATAAAATTTCTTATTAATTGTGGACATTAATTTTATTATTAAAGGGTTTCTATTTTCTTTGCTAAAATATTCCATTTAGAAACTTTGGTTACTTTGTTTTGCCTATTTTTGATTAAAATATGCTTTAAAATATTAAATAAAGTGTCTCAATTAAACACTATAATAGTCCCATGTTATATTTAAGTAATAAGATTAATTGAGACGTAAAGAGCTTTTAAAAAATTAGATTGGTTGAATATTTTCATGTTTAATGTCAAATAATTTCTAAAAAATTAAATTTTTTAATTTTGTGTAATGATTAAGTTTAATTTTGGTCCAGAATCTTCACTTTTCATATTTATTCTTATTTTCTAACATTTTTTAAAATTTCACTTGTTTATTTTCATTATTTATCCATAAGCATTTGAAGTCAAAACAAAAATTAAGGCTTTATGAAATTTTTCTATTGCAAACAATGTTTTAAATTTAATTCATTTTTATCAGTTGTCTTTAACCTGGGGGAGGGAGTGTTGGCAGAGCTAGTAGCCAAATTGTTAGCATACTTCTTGCTTTCTATAGTTACACTCTATATAGCTTGCTTCTTGATTTCGGTTGTTCATAGATTCAAATCCCACTTTGGGCATTGATGTTTTTAGTGACTCGGAATCCAATTTAAACCATAAATCCCCGTTTAATTAGCCCTTATTTGAAAAAAATTGACCATTGAGCAACTAACTAAACCCTGGTACTAGTTTATGGATAAAATAATGATGGGTTGCATAAGTAACATTAAATTACTTCCACTTTATTTGTTGTATAATTTTTTCAGCTTTGTGCAAGTTTCCATGGGTGATAGGTTAACTAGCAGTCGAGAGACTTCACCTAAAGCATTAACATTACTGTGCATTCTTAAAATACTGTGGTGTACAAAATTGGTGGTGTTTATAGGTGACCAACAATCTTTGCCAATCAACACTATAATAGCAAAGTTATTCAAGTCCTGGATGGTTGTATATCAGGATAACTAAAATGATCATTTTTCATCTGCGTATGCAAAGACAATGCTTGCCATAACCAGACAACTTGGCTTTAAACTCTCATATTAAGGAGGGTGACTCAATGTATTGTCCTAGTCACAAAAAAATGCAAGCAAGCTAAAATGAAAATTGGAATTTAATTATGTATTGATTGATGCCGTTAAAAGTATTAACCATATCAAAGCACTTGCTCTTAACTAATGCCTGCTTAAGGAGCTTTGTGATGAGACAGACACAGTAAATATATTCTCTTATCTCAGATATATGATAATTTCCTTGAGGGAAATCACTTATCAGAGTATTTGAATTACCAAAGTCATTGTAAAGATTTCTCTCTGTAAGGAAGTCTCCTCTGTGCACATTTCAGTGATAAAGTATGGGTCGCAAAACTGGCTTACCCATATGACATACCTCGTTCCTACTGAATAAACCAATGTTTGTTTTCTGTTTGAAAATGACAACCATTTTCAAGTTACTACACAGGCATTTTGGACATGATTAATTTATTAGTAGGGATTTTAGACAAGATTGAGCTTAAACATTCATTGTTCTAATTGGTGCATGATCACCTGACTTATTTTTAAAAAATTTTGAGGACTGCTTTCCAACAATGGAAGAAACACAAATTTGTAAGGAATGGATCCACAACCTATAATTCAATAATCAGGCTAATCTAACATGTTTGTAAGATCAACTGCTAAAGATTGCAATAATTATAAAACAACATTTTCTTAAAATTACATTTGAGACAACTCTGCTGGTGTTCTGTATTAAAGTCGTAATGGAATACTCTGAGTTCGTCACTACAGTATTTAAATCCCTATTGCTATCCACTTCACACAGATAGATTTCCAACTATCTAAATGTGTGAAGTGGATTTTCTGCTGTGACTGCAGCTAAAACAAAACAATAAAATAAACTGGAAACAAGTTACACACTTTGGATGTCATGGTCTTCTATTACCCTCTGATAGAACCATTTCATTGCAAAGAAACAAATTCAGGGTTCTCATTGTTCTAGTGAGTTTATATGTAAATCACTGTTCATTTTTTGGTGTAAATGTGTTTTATTTTGTAGGCATGCTTAAATATAATTCAATCAAATTTTTTTTAAATGTAAACAATATCCTCCCTCAGCCTACTGTTTTAAAATTACTAATGTTTTTGAAATGAGTATCATAAAATTAATATTTCTGTACTTTAACAGTGCAATATATTAATTTAAGCAACAAAAAATGTTTAAAAGAATTTTTGAATGCTTAAAATAATTTATTTTCAAAAATAGATTGAAACAAAAATAATGTCAGTAATATGGGAATTCCATTTAAAGAAAATCCAATAAATATTGAATGGATTATAAATAGTAAAATATTCAATGTGATTTACCAAAATTTTCACCAGAAATTAACAAAGTGTGTGAAAATTGTATATAAAAGAATACATCTAAATGTATATATTTTTGAAGGTGATCATTGTTGCTTATGACTTTTCAGTTGCATGTAAAAAGTAATTTTGATAAATCTTATAAGCTAATTTCATTTGATAGAGAATATTAATTGCGATTTTTTTATATCTAATTCTAGATAAAATATGATAAGAAAAAGTAAATTATTATTAATGAAATTAAAATGATACTTTTAGTAAGGATAATTATTTGGTCTAGGATTTCTTTTTATGATGTAATATCATACATTAAAACTAAATCATTTGAAGTGAATGAATTTAGTGGATTATTCCCATTTAAAAGAAAATAGTGGATGTTTGGAAACAAGATGAGCTATCCTAGTAAAATTTCTTTCATATAATATTATGCTTTTAAAATAATAACAAATAGAAAAGCTCAGGTATTACAAAAGTTTTAATTAAAAGCAAATACTCTGATCCTGATTGGATTTAAAAGACTATCTGAATTATTTTTAACCTATGTTTTTGATTTATCATGTATATTTCCTTCAATAGAAAACTTAAGAGAATTTCAGTTTATGCATGCTATTTTTTCGAAAGAGTTATTTCAAAATGAAGAAGTAGAATTTTAGTTTCCATTTCTAAATTTAATTTTGTTTACCAATTTTTGCTCAGTAAAACACTTACAACAATATAAAGTATTAAATACTTCACTATAATATACATAACATCAGATTTTTAGAAAATTAAAAATACATTTATTTGTTTAAAAATATCAAGTTGAGAAAGATTAACTTAAAATTTATCAAATTAGAAAAATTTCAAGTGTTGACTAATTAGAATGTAACATTTCATAACTGCTGTCAATATCTGTTTGAAGTGTTGATAGAAGAAGACATAGAAAATAAGGAGAGAAAAATAATCATTGAAATTTTTTACTTTGAGATACATTATAGATATTCTAAACTTATCAAGCTGAGAAGTTATGTGACTTTCACAAAGTAAATGTACCTCATTATATTAAAACTTTTAAAAAAACGTGTATTTGATGAGAAATTCTTTTCAACTTCAGTCATAATTGTATTTGTCATGAAAAATTCTTAGCATTAATAAGAATATTTTTTGTACCAAATTCCATATTTACTTTTATTTGTTATTGTAACATGATAATTACACTTTTATATTATCCGTATGCAATGCTTTGTCATAGCTCTCCAGGTAACTATTTAAAGTTGGAAAGTAAGAAGAAAATTTCAGCAAGATATCTTTTTTATAGATAAGTTTTCTAGCAATTCAAATCTTAGTTTACTCAGTTTTTTTTAGGAACAACTCTTGATGTGTGAAGTGGTGGAACAGAAGTTTTATATGTTGTATGTGAACATTTTTCTTTCAGTTCTATGTTCAGTTCGATAATAATGCACAGTATACATTTCTTATAATTTATATTTCTAGTGGTTCTATATTTACATTGGTGTAAACTTGCATATTTGCAAGTAAAATAAACTAAAATTTCTGTACATATTGTTGATACAACTGCAAATTGTGTCTTGAAAGATTCAGTTTTTTGAAGTTTTAATCATAAAATGTACTATAAAATATGTTTTCCTTGTGGGTGGATAATTTTTATGTTTGCAAATTTCCATGCAAAATATTTTGAACATTTTTGTCATAATATTATTTTATTTCACAACTGATAACAAAGTGTAGTTTTTAAACAATTGCATTTATTTATATTTTTATTCTGCATATTCATCTAGAGTTATCCATAACTACATTTAAATTTATTTGTTTATTTTTTTACATTAAAAAATATTTGAAATTCATGTGTTGAATCTATTTCTTTTTTAATCTTGTCCATGTGAAACATTTTAAAATGAAATATATTTAATAAGTAAACAAAATTCAAACTTACACTTTTTTTGAGAATTCTTCAGAATGAAATTTTCTAATCACTATTGGAAAAAATAATTTCCTCAGGGTTAGGTAAAATTGTGAATTTTATTTTTTGAAAATTAGTTCCCATTAATTATTATAGAATGTACAGATTATCAGCTTGTGAGTAAGGACTTAACATTTTCATATTTTGTACTTTAAATTAGAGGTAAAAGTAACTGACTTGTGCATAAATGCTTAATTTTTGCATTTTAGCAGTTATTAAATTGAATATTGTATATTGAATTATGCCTTTCTTGTTAAGTTTTTAGATATTGTGTTCATACAAATATTCATTTTGCTTGTTTTATTTGAAGAATTAACAGCCTCTAATTGTTTTCTATTAAACCTATAATGCTTTAAAACTATGTTGTTAACTTTTAGACCATGTTTTATAGTTTTTGAAATGACTGTTAACTATTGGAAATTTGAAATTTTTAATAAATTCTATGTTTAAAAAAGATTGTAATGTTCCTATAACATGTCAGTATAATTCTAAATTTTTAGACTATTAGAATAATATTTTTTATCAAACTTCAGTATGTGAAATTAAAGTTGTTAGAAAAAAATTTAATATGCAAATTCATTATGAACTAATTTTTCTGATATTACAGTAAATACTAATTGCATACTCCTATAAGAGTATTATATACTAAGTTATTATTTATATAAGTAGTCAAAATAATTAGTTTCTGGCTACTCTTTTAAATATTGGTAACGTTATTATGTTAATCATTATAGATGACTTGTCTTGTGTATATATAATGCTTTTCAGCAAAAATTAACAAACTTTAGTATTAGTAACTTAAGTTGCCAGGAAAGTGTTGAACTTTTGTAACTTGTCAATCAGGTGACTTATCACAATTGTATATCAAGTGTTTTAATTATATGTTACTTTCATTTACTTAAAATTTATATTTTAAAATGTTATGTTGAAATTAAAACTTATGAATTTTAAATTCAAGAAAACTGAATAACTTTTTAGAAAAAGTATCTGCCAGAAACTCTAGCACTTCTCAAACAATGAGGATTATTCTCAATCAAAATTGACAGCAGAGAATGCTGCTAATGTCTTAATGAATGACAATTCCTTTTTTTATGGATAAATACTTTTGTGGTTATAGTTATTTAAAAGTTAACAAAAATTAGGCTTTAATGGATATCCTGCATATACACATTTTAAAATATTAAAAGTACATACTCAACTTTACAAACATGATTTTATAAATTTTTATTATGCCTTATTTATTTTATGGAATAAGAAAGCATGTATTCCTATTTTTCACCTTTAATAATATTTTACAGGCTTAGAGCGTCTTGCCGAAGAACTAATGGGAGCACGGAAATGGCAAATTCTTATCCAGCCATTTAAAGGTAGTTCTTTTTAAAGCTTATTAAATCCGCTGCATGCTTATTATCCCATTGCTTTACATTATGAATTTATTATATTGTTAGAATGAATATGGTGTTTTTTCAAACTTGCTAATTTAATCAGTTTCATCAAATGAATATTTTGTGGGAATAAGATTTTTACATTTAATGTTAAATGTAAAAAAATAAGTATTATGTTGTTGTAGCTTATTATTTCTTACTTTATGAATTATTTTATTCTTTAATTTTTAGAAATGATATGTCAACAGTTTTATTTTTGATACAAGGTACTTAAAGATAAATATCTTAATTACATGAGCTTCCTGTTTGATAATTTTCTAACTCTTTACATAATGCTATATTTTTGATGTTTTTTCATTTCTCCTTAAGAATTAAGAGTAAACTTTCGGAGGTTGTTGATCTCTTAAATGTGAAATATAGGATATATGGTAAGTGTAATATACATTAAATATATGTATAATATTACATGCTTTTCTGTATCTAGTCCAAAATTGCATTCTATCAATTAGGTAATAGCTACTTGTTAGGAGTTTTCATAATTTTGAAGCTGGGACCAAACAGAAGACCTCCCAATACTTTACCTGCCATCCCCAAAGGTATTTCATTTGAAGGATGTTGTGACTACAATATACTTAAATGCCCTATCCGAGAACATATTCATTAGTATACTTTCCTGTACCTAGCCCAGAGTTGGGGTCTACCAGTTAGATAGTAGATTTTATGGGAGTTTTTGTAAATTAGAAACTGGTACCAAGTAGTAGATCTCTCAATACTGGAACTTGCACCCCAGAGTATAGTTTTACTTGGAGGACTTTGTGACCATAACCTATTCAATGTGCTTAATGAACATGACAAAACTAGAGTATAGTTGAGATTTGAACTCGCTGCCCTCTGTTGTTGTGACTATAATGAGAACCACACTCTAACCAACCAAAACAGAGTGGCTTTTCTTTACACATGTGAATTTTTTTACTGCAAATTAATTTTTTATACAAAAGAATTTTAGGCTAAAAGTTGTTATGCATCCTCACTGTAATCATTTATTAAAATATGCCTGCATTATAATAATATACAGTTATAGAAATCTAAATTGAAAATAACAAAGTTTCAAAAAATCTCCTATTTAAGAACATTTATTGTTTCATATAAAGATAAAGAAAAAGCTTATAAAAATTATAAATATGAGAAATCCTGCAAAACTAAAAAATATTTAAAAATCCTAATGTGTTTGTAACTGAATGTATATAATTTCAATGTACAATTGCAGTACTGAAAGTCTTTTATTAGTAAAAGCATAATAAATTAAAATGGTTAAAAATTTGTTATATCAATTTATAAAGACATGTAAAATATTTTCAGCTGTTTTACTTATTAAAAAGCTTATAATATAAAGCTGTAAACTGCGAGAAAATATCATGCAAATAATGATAATCATGCTCTTAACTTCTTAATATATTGGGCTTTTTCAAAAGAACTAGGTAATTTTGATGGAAAGATAGAAAATCTTTGTGGACGAAACACTGTATATTTTACTATAATTAATAACTTACTAAGAATATAACATACTTCAATAACTGCATTATACCAATCACATCAGCAATTAAAAATTCAAACTCCAGAAGGTTTCATAATTATTCTGATTATTGTAATGTTTCGTTTCTTTCTACAAACTGTTTGTTGTTCAAAAAAATTATGTGCTGATGTGTTACAAAACATAAAAGCATAAATCATTTACCTGTTTACTCTAAAACATGTAGGCAGGATCTTTGAGAAGTATTGGAAGTCCACACAGTTCAATTTTTTCTGCTTTTACTTTTGCTACAAGTGTTAGTGTTAGTTACTAATAATGTAAGCTCATTCCTCTGTATAAATCTGATTTGTTCCAATTTCCACATAAAATTTACATATTACTGAACCTTTATTTACTGGATCACAGTAAGTGTCATTATTTTAAAAAGTTTTGAAATAATCAACATATTCATTTGTCATTTACTGTGTTCACTATTCAGTCTTTAGTAAAGCTTTTCTACATTTGTTATTTTTATTTGTTCTTACAATTATAAACCAATGATGAATGATTAATCATTTTGTAATAATTATTTTTGTTTAATAATTTTAAATTTGAAAGAGATTTCTAAGCAAACATGAAATTTTTTTAAATAAACTATATAATGTAGTTTTTTAAAAATAAAAAAGAATATTTTTCTGTTAATATTTGATTATCATTTCTTCAATATTAGTGTATTTAAGCTATTTAAACATAAAATTCTTTATTTGAATTTTTATGTTCTTTTAAAATGTATTTATATTGTATTTATTTAAAGTGTATTTTATGCAAAGAAAGATTTTTGGTGCCTAAAATGGAGAATATATTTTTGATATGAATATTACTATTTAATTGAACTAAATGTTATTTATATATTGAGTAAAATAATGTTATTTTTTTGTAACTTGCCTTTTTATTTATTTTTTTAAATTTATAGATAAAATAATTTTAAAGATTTCGTAATTCAAGAATAGTAAATTGCACACATTTTAATTGCTATCCTACTATCACATACTTTTATTATGTTAAGTACCCATTTTGTTTTGTTAACTTTCATTTGCATGATAATTTTTATATTTATCAAAAATGTGTGATTAGATATTTTGACAGAGAATTAAAATTATGAATATTTAGCTTTTATAAAATAATTCATACACACAATTGTGGATTTTGCATAGGTTTAGAAAATGAAGATCCTATTGATTGGTTTCCTGAAGATACTTGTTATTTTTGTTATGCCAAGAAACAACCCCCTTATGTAAGACTTGATTCACTTTATATTTTAAAGTTGTCAAAAATGCTTTCTATATATAGTAACTTTAAAAGTATATAATCAAATGTCTAAAGCTGAACTTATTTAACTGTTATAAGTTAACTTTGTATATTGATATTAAATTTTAATGAAATCTCTAATTTGAAGTTTGTGATGCAATTTAATGTGCTCAGTCCTGTAATTTTATTTCACTTTATGATAATGTGACATTTTAGAAAGTTTCAATTTTCTTTAGATGCTTTGTTTTTATAGGTGCTAACAATATTTCATTTTATTTATGGGGAATGAAAATTGATAGGTAGTACCATTAGTTTATCTCTGAGCTATATATTAAATGTTTCTAAATAAACTTAGTCAAATATTAAAAAGTCTTCAAATGTACTCAAATAGGATGCAAAGTTCTAATTTTCAGGTTATATATTTTTTTTAGAAAATAACATTGTGATTTGTTCATGTGTTCACAAGTTATTTGTAATGTTTATCTTTTTTAATTGTATTAGTGTACAAATAGACCTGAATTTATAGATTTTCTTACATTTCAATTTATTCATTATTTGTTTTACATATATAATTTGTAAATTAGAGGAAGTTATGTGCCTTAATTATAGCATTAACTGATTCTTTTGTCTTGAATTGATAAACATTCATTTGATATATGAATGTATTCAACCCCCTCTGGGGTTTTACTTTTTTTTTTTTAAAGTAAACAGGGGTGCCACAATCCTGAGATACCTCAGTGGTCTGTTCTTTTCTTTCATTTCTTCTCCTATTCTTTGCTTTCTCTTCCTTTTCTTGCTTGTCATGGTTGGCTTGCAAAAAGTTGAGGGCTCCCATTGAGTAGCTGTTTCTACCCTGTTGCCATCCACTTCCCATGAAGCCCACATTTTTGCCAATCATAGAGACCTATGCTCCCGGAAAGGAGGACCCTGGTGATTAAAACTGTGCTTCAGGTAAATGGGAGGTATGTTGTGGTCCTCAGCACATCATTCGGCTTACATGGATCAAGCAACCATATATCTGCTGAGTGATAAGTTGATAAGGGTGGAGGCTACTTCAGAAATATAACTAAAGTAAATAGGGCCTGGCTCTCACTGATCTAGGTATCCTGCATTCTCTTTTTGGGCTTCATTGTGGGTGGTAGGGTCAAGCTCTGAAATTATCTACTCTTTTAAGGCGTGTATTTCTAATTCTTTCCTCCTTGTGGAGCAACAAATGTTATGTGAACAGAAATATTTTGTCATTAAAAGAATGGAGGACAATTTTGGTAGTTTTTTTCTTTCATAATTAATGAGAGTCTTATTGTTACAGCTTGAAGTGTTAAAAATGTTCAAAAGATGAAAAATGATGATCTCTTGAATGAAGTTCTATCAGTTAAACAGGCCAAAATCATTCTAAAACTGAAATGTATTTTAATATTGATGATATAGTATCTGCCCATAGTAGGTTAAATTCTATGTGAGCAGTAATTTCAGCTGATTTTTTTTTATTTAATGTTTCAGAGGAAGACATTTTGGATAATCTTGTTAACCAAAAAGCGTGTCATGTACAACTCTTTACGATTAGTGGAGAAGAAGGTATTAAAATTATAAAAACTAAACATCTTATATTCACTTTTGCAACTCCTATACTACCTCAATATATTAGAGCTGGTTATCTAAAGTGTAGTGTTCAAGCTTATATTCCAAACCCTTTACATTGCTTTAAATGTCAACATTTTTGACATGTAAAAACTACTTGTTGGGGACCCTTGACTTGTACTCAATGTGCTTCCATTGGACATAACAGCAGCACATATCAATTACAATGAAAAATGCAGCGATGAACATCTCTCTTAATCCCAGTCATGCCCAACATGAATAGTAGAAAGAGAAATTACAACTTGTGAAAATAAAACAAAACTTGCCTTACTCCAATGTCAAGCATGCAATGTCATCCCTTACCCCATAACAATGTATTAGTTACTTACAAACTGTCAAAAAAGTAATGAAATCTTGTAGTACTCAAACAGATTGCTTAAGTCTTCCGATTGCAAAATTATCATCAAATATTTCTAATATGAATGTCTCACCTATTCTAAAACATAGTTCTTCAAAGTATTTTGTGAAATCAAAGTCCTAAAGATTTCAAAAATTGAAGCATGCAAGAGAAGGACCCTATAAATAATCTTTTATGAGACAAACTCTAGCTTTCCCTAAAACAGGTATAGTTAAGATAGATTTAACACTCCTAAGAGAAGATTCATTTGAATCGCAGGTTGCTTGTTCCAAAGCCAGAACATTCAGTTTTGCATTTGCATAATGGTATCATTTGTTTCTTGGAACTGTAGAGGTTTTCGTACTCGTATAGAAGATATCAAAACAATTATTTCGCTGTATAATCCAAAATTTGTTTTACCATTCAAGAAATATTCTTAAAGCCATAGTATTGTTTTAAATTGTGTGGTTTTAACTGTGAGAAAAGATGTTAATCATGATACAGTGTCTGGAGGTGTATGCATTCTTGTATTTTGTGATTTCTCTAGTTCTGTAGAGTCCCTTTGCACATCATACAGGCAGTTGCAGTAAGTGTACACTAAACATATCTCATTATTATTTGTTGCCTTTATTTACCTCCCCACACTGTCATCCATGAAAGTGATTTAAGCAATTTATACCCTTTATATTTCTTGGTGACTTAAAGTGGTTGTAACATCTTATGGGGTAGTGATAATACACAAATTCTCTTAGTCACATTTATTTAATTATTTATTAATAATAAAATAATTAGATAAATAAATTAAAATAAACATTTAATTATAATTAAATATTTTAATTATTATTAAAAGTTTATTTCTAATAATAATATCTGCCTCTTAAATTCCACAGAAATAACTTGTTTTCACCACTGACTATCAAGAACTTTCCATTCATTAGATTTAACTATTTGCTCACCAGCAATTTTGCTTTTCTTGAATTTTAGTGTTAATGATTTATAATTTTCCTCTGATTGATACCTAAACTAATATAAGTAGACCACAAGTCTTTCACTCTTTTTATTCTTGTTATAGTGCAGATTGGCCACACTACACTCAATTAGTTATGATTACTGACAGCCTTGTTAGAAGTGAGGACATTGATGATGCTATGAAATAAGTTACTGATGCACTTTCAGATACTGCCAAAAATATTATTTCCCAGTTCTGTGTAATTCTGACCATCATAAACTATGGTAGAACAATGAGTGCCAAGTGTCATTCTAGAAATAGAAAAAGTTGTGGGCTATTTTTTGTAGGTGACCATAGACAACCTTGTAGCTTATAAAAAAAAAGCTATAACTTTTGCTTGTTGAGTATAACAAAATAGTCAAAAAGAATCTTGGATAAGATATGTATATTCCATCATATCATTAATTTCCAGCAAAGAGTTGTGGAAGAAAGTTAAAGCAGCCAGTGGGTTTATATCCGAATTTCTCTACCCTAATAATACAAACAGGTGCTGTCATATGCTCTTCTCAATATGATATTGCCAATCTTTTAGGTAAAATGATAGAGTATCTAGTCCAGCCTCTTATGACTCTAAATTTCTCAGGATCAAAGAGAAAGCGGAAAAGAAATCTATAAAAATTCATAATAGTGTCATATACCCAAGTAATTGCAATTTCTCTGTGCTAGAATTGCAGAAAGCATTGTCCCAAACTAAAAATACTAGTCTGGGACTAGAAGTGTTTCATATAAGATGCTTTGCCATTTTAGCCATGATTCTTTACTAAGCATTCTTGATCTATTCAATAGAATATGGAATGAACATATTTCTCCCAGTCTCTGGAGTAAAGCAATAGTTATTTCAATATTAAAACTTGGTAAAGATCCAACTTATCCTCAGAACTATTGTTCAATTGCTCTCTAGAGTTGTCTCACTGAAACTTTTAAGCGTGTGGTCAATGCCCATCTTGTTTATGTACTTGAAGGCAATCTATACATATCACTTTATCAAAGTGGATTCTGCAAAGGTAGATGGTCTCTTGACAACCTTGCATATCTAGCGATACAAATTAGGAATACCTTTGTGCAGAGAGATCATTTGGTATCTATATTTTTTATTATATAAAAAACGTCTGATAGGGTATGACATTATGGAATTCTTCTGTTCTATTCAATTTGAGAAGTTATGATCAGAGAAGCATCTTGAGAGTTGCTATTTTTAATGTTCATGTATGACTACCATCGATGTATGGAACATTATATGTTGATGATCTTTAAATCTTTTGCCAGGATTCTAATGTATTGTATAGCAGTTACAAATGTACCACTGATTGAATGGCAGTTACAAACTACAGCCAATCTTGTTACTTGGTGTAATGAAAATGGGCACACTTAATCACCTTTTAAAAGTAGTTGTATCCATTTTTTTCAGAAAAACTAGGCCTCATCCTAATCCAGAAATTAAGATATCAAGCATAATTATTTCTGTAGTTAATCAAATATTGTTTCTTGGGTTAGTTTTTGACCAAAAGCTAACTTTTCTTCCATATATTTTAGGTGTGCACAGTAGATGTGATAACTCTACATGTTCACAAAGTACTTGCTAATACCTCTTGGGATGCAGATCATAAAGCATTACTCTGTGTTTGTCAGTGGGGTATTCTATCTTGAATTGACTATGGTAGTGCAATTTTTATGGATCAGCCAGATCATCTATACTGTGCATAATAGACACTGTATGTCATTCAGTTCTGTGAATTAGTTGTGTAGCATTCCGGAGTCCTCCTATTCAAATCCTTTTTTTGTGATTTGCTACCAAGTAGTTCTTGATCTGAGATGCAAGCAATTGTCTCTAAATTATTATTTTAAAATGCTATCAGCACCACAACTCTCTTTCAAATCTACTGTAGTCTACTCCATTCTTAGGAGAATATGTAGTTCTCTACCACTTACTATACTACAATCGAAGCTGTTACTATTGTTCATGCTCTCTTCTAATACAGTATTTTTGATGAGAATTAGATTGTATCAATATGGTTTCACATGAGTATGGTCAATCAGTTTGACCATTTTAATGACAAATATTGTGGAAATATTAGATATTTTTTAATATATTGAAGAGTAAAGGTTTTGATATTGTGTTTCGTTGTATTCCTAGTCATGTTGGCATTGCTGGAAATGATCATGCAAATACTATTGATAAAAATGCCACTGATCTTTTATATAAAGCATTAACATTTTTGAAATTAAATGAATCGTCAAAGACTATTTCTTCCCACTGGTAGAAAACTTGGGATTTGCAGACAAGCAACATGTATCTCCTCGCATTCTTCCAGTTCCTATTGTTCCTATGTCAAGAGTTGATGTAAAATTTACACACCTTATCATTGGATGTCCTCAATTTACACACAAGCATTTATTCTTGTCTCAGAGTGCTCTAATTTATGACATGCCTAATGTACCATATACAGTACATCACATTTTAATTGCCTGTCCTAATTTCAATAATTTATACTTAGTGTTTTTTTTAGCAGCATACATTTAATTTCATCAAATTTTATTGAATTTAAAATACATTTCATTTACTTATAGACTCAGTAAATCATTAAGCAGTCTTCAAAAACTAACAAATTTCAATCTAACTGTAGATTTGTTTGTTATATATACTTTTAGGTTTTAAAATTGATTACTTCAACTGCGGCAATTTGTTTTATAACATTATCATAGATATTTCATGCTCATAATTTTATGACAGTATTAAATTTCAGGGAAAAATTGACTTATATGTGTAGAAAATGATAGATGAGCATTGGGAATAAATATATGAATTAAAGTATTTGATTTTGCTTATTATATTTTATTCTTAATTAATTTTAGAAATTTAGACTTGTTTCTGAAGGATTTTTCAAACTTTTCATTTTGTTTATTATATCTTGTTCTGAAGAATTTTTTTAAAATTTGAAGTTGCAAACTTTTTTGAAGGGAAATAAGCAGCTTTATTAGTTTAACTAAATATTTTTAATTAATCGTCCTGGTAAAATGGAATAGTTTTAGTTATTTAATGGAATAAAAGACATTTATTATTATTATTATTATTTATCAAGCACTATTTAAGCTATAGTTTAAACATAATTTGTCTTGCATTTCATTTAATATAATGAACATAATATTGCTTTCATAATGAAAATTTAATCTTTATTTATAACTTAAATAATTTATTCAAATGTGTAAGATTTCTGGATTTGAGAGAAGCTCTTTTTTTTAGAGTCTTATAATAATTTTTGTCACTAAAATTGTTCAATAAATAAATAATGAAAAGGACTTCTACGATAAATTATTTGTTCAAGTATTATGATATTATATTGTTTTTACACTTTTCATGTTCCATTTTAAAAGTAACTTGTAGTGTATTTTAAAATATGTTCAATATTCACTAATTATGATAATGCTTTTGTAGGAATGCAATCTTGTATTGGATATTTTGAAATTACCAGGGCATGCTAATTTACTTATATACACTTGCATCATTTAATAATGAATTCTGATAATTTTAATGTATAATACATAATATAAATGCAAAATAAGATCAACGTTTGTGGCTCCTTGTTATACATGAAATATGTTATTTGTGAAAATGCTTGATTCTTTGAATGATTTACATACTTATGTTAAATTTTCATAAATTTTTTCATATTATCCTTTACTTCTGATCTGAACTTGTCTTAAACTATTCTATGTTTTTAAAACCTTCAGGATGCCTTTTGTAAACTTTTCTTAAAATTTTACACCTCTTTGTCCGTCTATTTTTTCTCGTTGAACATGAATGAAAATTTCATCAAAAATTACAATTCTTTTAAAAACATGTTCTTTTAAAAACAAATTTAATGTTTTATTTCACAATCTATTGAGTTGAAAAACATGTTGTTAAGTGGAATTTCTGTTTACCTGTTTTTTATGTAAACTGTGGTAAAATATTACTAGGAGATTTGATCATACTTTCAATATGTGAAAGTACTTCTTCCATATTTTAATCCAATAATTATGATAGAATTTTCTCGAAATTTATAAATGTTTTGGATATCTTATTGATGGTTTTTTCTCATAAAATTAAATTATTCCATTTTCTAAATTGACTATTTAAATCACTTCTAAGTTTTAAAATTTTTACTTTTATCTGTTTTATTTTTACTCCTCATAAAGCAAGCAGACGTAGAAACCATCTAGTAATATTTTTTCCAGTTAGTCAATTTTTTTAGCTTTTTTGGGTAAAATATATTTATTCTGTTTTATATTAATTATTGTGATTTTATTTTTTCTCCACTCATGTACAGTTTTGACCAATACCAAATATCCTTGATGCATCATGATTTATATTTTTTCACAAATTAAATGACTATTTGAAAATGTCACTGTGTCTTAAAGGGATAATGCTTTTGTAGGAATGCAATCTTGTATTGGATATTAACTAATATAGTGCTTATTAAGAAACTTACATACAATGTAGTGCTTATTAAGCACTATATTGTATGGAGCATTAATTATGGATAGATGTGAGGTATTATCAAAAGCTCCCTGAATGTCTAGGAAAGCAGCCAATGCTATTTCCTTCCTATCCAGAGAGTCTTCAATCTTGGACACAAGCTGATGTAAAACCGTTTCCATAGATTTGCCTGGCTGATAGGCAAATTGTAGGTCATGCAAGAGACAATTACTTTTCAAGTAATCCCTAACAAGCTTATCAATAATTTTCTCCTAAATTTTTTTAAGAGAAAAAGGGGGTAAACTAATTACTTAACCTGGTCATATGATTCCTTTCCAGGCTTTGGAACCCAAACAATCCTAGTCTTCTTGCCAAATTTTCGGGATGTACCCCATAGCAAGGCTAGCTCTATACATTCTAGTCAGCACAGGGATGATTAACTCTTCAACCTTCTAAATCATGATGGGCATATTTCATCAGGGCCAGGACTCTTCAGAGGCTTGAAAGTGGAAATAGCCCACCTAACATTATTATAATTGAGGATATTCTTGGCATAGCCCCAATGACCCCTATTGACTCTAATTAAAGAGCCAATATGGTGCTGACCATCATTGCCATCAATATCCATAGCTCTTGGAAAGTGAGTTTTGGTCATAATTTCCATAACCGCTTCTCCAGTGTTGGCAAAACTACAATCCTCGTCCTTTAAGGTGCCAACCAGGATTGGTTCTTCTCTTCCAAGGATACGCTGGAGTCTAGCCCCCTCAGAGATAGAATCTATCTCTTCACAGAACTTCTTCCAGGAGTTAGTTTTGCACCGCCTAACATTCTTAATGTAATTGGTGAGGGCCATTCTGTAATTATCCCATTCACCATGCTTTTTTGCTCTATTAAAGAACTTTCTAACCTTTGCTTTTCAGCTGCTAGAGAGTCATTCCACCAAACACATTGTGGCTTAGCTCTCCTGTTGTGAACAGGGCAGTTCTAAAAGTAATAAAGAATATTCACTTGAAGATGCTCTGCAGTAATTTCTAGATTGTAATTATCTTTAATAGGCCTTGATCCCAGCTGAGTCAGTCCCATAAGTTCCTCCTGAGACTTTTTTCAGTTGGTCTGTCTGGGGTCACTGAATCTACATTCAATGCCCATATTAGAGATTAGATTGAAATGGATGTTTTGATGGTCTAAGCAGATGGCTTACCATCAACATGGCAATTTTTAATATTACTGATGAATCTAGTAGCAACAGTAGTGTCAATTACTTCAGCTCTATTAGTAGTAATAAAAGTCTGGTCATTGCCCCTATTTAGAATATCTAAATTATAATTCACAATAAATTCTAAAAGACAACCACCTCTTTTGTTTGTGTCTGTGCTTCCCCAGACAACATTATGAGAATCGCAGTCTAATCCAAGGATCGCCTGCAAGTTGTTCTTCGTGCAAAACTGCAAAAGTTTATGCAGAGTTTCATCAGGTAGAGATTTTTGTTCATAGGGCAGGTAGACAGCGGGGACTACAACTTCTCGAATGCTACCTCCTATGTCGAGTCTAAATTTCACAACTGTTAAATCTCTATTGATAAATACAAAAAGAGGTAAAACCTCTATCTTTATCTACAAGTATACTAGCATAATTATTAAGATCAAAGATCAGCTTAACTTTAGTACCTTTAAGGCCATTGACTCCACCCCTGACTAACCAGGGTTCCTGAATCAGTGCTAAGTGAAAGGCCTCTGCAAGAAATTTCCTGCAGAGGTTAAAAGTACCACTTCTACTGTGATGAAGGTTGGCCTGAAGAACCTTCACCATCATCATCTTTGGGTAATTTGTCGAGGACTTTGGCTTTCACTCGGTGAAGTCCGAAATAAAATGTATAGCTTCTTCTACTAATCATAGCTACATCCAGCTCAGGCACACCAAGGACGATGGTCTGTCCTGATGGGTCATCCTACCTGTGCAGAACATTCCTCTCAGTTGAAGTCAGCCTGCCATTTTTTGCCTCAATTTTCTTCAAAATCACCTTGGGATCTAGTTTAATACAAACTTTTGGGAGTTTAGCAATGATTTTGGTGGTTCTGATAAGTTTCCTTCCCTTGCCCACCAAAAGATTTAGCTCCTGCCAGTTTATATCATTTACAGTCTGTTCCAGCCACTTAGAGCTCCCCAGATCTGTTCAAATGATAATAAGAGCCCCGGACTCCAGCTTGCAAGATTGGAAGGTGGAGGCAAAGCCCTCATCATTCCTTCCTATTTTCTCTGTAATTAGGTCTTCAACCTGTTCTTCAGATGTTTGTCTGGATGTCCTTCAGGAATCACAGCCATCTTGACTACCATGAGAGCCCTCCTATAAGTTTCACCTCCATCTTAGCAGTCTTCAATGCTGTGTTCTGCTCCATCTTGGTATTTTGTCTTTTTTCGCCTCTGCCTTTGGATTTTTCAACCCTAGTACCATCTACGATCTTCCTTTCTTTAACAAGCTTCTTTCTTTGAACACCAGAAAGCCTGTTCTTCTTTATATTTATTTTATCTAGAGAGGAATCATGCTACTAATAGCTTCCTGATTCTCTCTAGATGTAGATAGGAGGTCATTTCTATCTCTTTGTTGGTGGGATCCATTTCTGCTCCCTTGATTATCTGTCCCTGGATTTCCTTGTCTACCAAAGACAGTTCTACCTCAGGAGTTGCAAAAGCAGTAACATTAACAAAACCTGCAAAAGCAGTAACATTAGTAGCTCCGACCTCAGAGTCAGAAAGAACAACCTTTTTCTCTGCCAGAGCACCCAAAAGTAAAAATCTCAAGAAAGTAAAAGTCAACCCAGTATTGCCTGAGATGCTGGACAAGGCAAAA
Organism: Latrodectus geometricus; assembly: GCA_026290005.1. Lineage (NCBI taxonomy): Eukaryota > Metazoa > Arthropoda > Arachnida > Araneae > Theridiidae > Latrodectus > Latrodectus geometricus. Next base: position 271,656 of record JAPDSC010009390.1, on the reverse strand, counting down.
TACTCTAGAGGTTCGCCAGGCAACTAAAGGCTCCGTTAAGACACTGTAACCACAGTGTCACTCACCTTAGGCATGAGTCGCATAACACCTGGGTTACAAGAGTTTGTTCGCGGCTCCTTATTATTTATTTGAAGCCATCCCGCTGCAGGATGTCTGGCTATCCACCACCTGCTAACGCGCCTGGTAGCTGCTGAAGCCCCAGGAAAGAATATACATAAAATAAAAATGTTTGGTTTGAAATTATAGGTGTGCATTACATGGTGGTGCATTTTATATTCCAAAATATATGATTTATGTTTATCGAGAAAGAAATGCAATAACTATGACTTCATATTTAATTATATTGCTGCTATGTTGAATGCTGTTAATTTCTTAAAAATCTTATCTATGTTTACAGGATCCTGCTAGTGGGATAATACCCTCAATTGAAAATTATAATGCTTTACGAATAGATACTGATGAACTTTCTACATCTTCTGATCAGGGTAATTTATCAGGTAACATTTATTTTATGTTCCACTTTGCTTATTAATTTTCCTATAAAGTTGCTGTTTAGTAATATCTTAATATTTAACTGTTTTTAAATGAATTAAATTTTTAAATTTAGTAGTGATTATAATATATTTTGCAGGTTCCATTGCATCTTGCATTTCAAATTTATCTCCATGGCATAATATTAACTCAGCTGGTGATATTATTATTGATACTCCTCAATTATTGGATCAACCTTTAGATTTAAGTATTAATTCTCATAAAGCAGGTTTATGCGAATCAAGAGCTTGCTCTGATAAAAATCTACATTCCAGAAATTATAACAGTTATGATGACAAAGGATTATGTTCAAAATCTGTTTTGAAAGTTCCTCAAATTCCTTTAAAAATTGGGTGAGTTAGAATATAAATTTATTGTATGCTGTTGATGAGTTTGTTTTGAAATTTTTATTTTTAATTATTTTCTTTTTAAAGGACATTTTATTCTGTATTGTTCTAGTGCATTTTTTTTTGAGTTATAAATGAAAAAATATTTGTGAAAAATTTATGCTTTAATTTTAAATATTATCAATTTTCTATAAGAGATCTATGGGATTGGAATACAGTTATTTGTTATTTTGAGTTCATTTTGCACTTAATATTTTTTTAATTTGTGAAAAGAATAAAATAATGGGAATTATAAGGTAAACGATGACTAAAAATATGCATATGTTTTATTTCAAAATTTTGAAAAACTTTTTAAGTGTACAGCTTACTACATTTCCAATTTCCTTGCTCAAGATTGCTTCAGTCAAGATATTCTACAATATTTTATCACCCCATTCAACTGTATACTAAGTAATTTGTGTCTAAAATTTTAAAATGCAGCTACTTAACTGTTTGCTGTCAAAACTGTGGAAAGTTGATGATTTTATTCCATTCTCAATAGCCCACATCATGAAGCTGTTATTTAGTTCTGTTTTTTTAAAGGTCACAACTAGCAAGGAAAGTAAACTGCTGTTTACAGATTTTTGACCTTTAAACTACCCTTTGTAATGTGGTTGAACTAATGAATCACACTCTCATTGTTGCTTATCACTTCCTTGAGGTTCTGAGACTGTATTGTATTGAAGAACTAGAGAACTTTTAAGGCAATAACTTAAATTAATTTTTGTACTTTAAATCATCTAGATTCTTTTCTGTATTTCTACTTGTTATATTTTTACCTTTCTTTTGTATTTTCTAGACATTAGAAATAAAAAAGTTCATCAATTATTCTTTTGATAAACTCTTGTATTCAAGAGAAATAATGTGTACATTAAAATTGTCTGAAAAGAATAATGAAAAATTGTTTTTTAATGTATACACATTATTCCTTTTTTTTTTCTTTGTATCATCAGTTTTATTATGTTGGCCTTAGTGCTTTTACATTTCTATTGTAACTGAATGGTTAGCACTCTGACCTTTGGATAAGCAATTTGTAGGTTCGTCTTAGTACTCTATGGATGTTTGCTGAACTGTCCTTGGAATGGTTTGCACTCTGACCTTCAGTTCTACAGTTTGTGGGCTAGAATCTCATCCTAGCATGGACATTTATACTGGTTCAAAATCCACTTTAAAATGTTGGGCCCTCGAATTAGCCCTCGTGTGCAAACAATTACCATTGAGCAACAAATAAACCTAACCTTTGTGGGTGTTTATATTGCCTAGGAATATGCTTTAAACTGTAAGGCTCAGTTGAATTACCTAATGTGTGAAAAAAAAATTGAGCAATGATGGGTATTTTGAGGATTACAATAGACTGGTGGACTGCCAAGACATTTGACAAGATCGCTAATGCTACTTCTTCAAAATGTGCATCATGAAAGCTAAAAGTTTGGAATTGGCAATTGCATCCAGTTAGTTCTTTTAAGTAAAATAATTTAATTGAAATCAAATATCTCATGAAGGAACTGGAATGTCACATTTTTATTGACAAGTAAGAAAAGTGTTTGAGTGATTCTATCAATTATTATAATAAAAATTTGCAGTGTCTTTCTACTTCTGCAAAAATGACTTCTCTGCAAAATTTTCCCCATTTACTTGGAAAAATTCTCAAGAATACGGAGAAATCATATATTTTTGTATATATTAGAAAACAGATTATTTAAACTGAATATTTTATTCAGTTTATTTTGAGATATTTTTACATTAATAAAATAGTAATTTTTTTTTAACAAATCAATAATAATTAATAATTTTTATGTTAATTTCCTTTCCTAGTATGTAATGTTGATGCTATAATCATATAGTATTAAATGGATTCAGAGTAACTTAATTTTCATTAATTAGGTTAGTTGCTCAATTTAATGGAACATAGTTTACTGAACAGGCATGCTTTATTATATTAGAAAATTGTTTACTATTGAAACATTGTTTGAACTCATTTTTATGAATGAAGAGCTTGGGAATATTTGTTATATTAGTTTATATTATAATTTATTTGCGTATAATTTTACTAGTTACATTTTCATTAATCTCCTGAAAAATGCTTTCTGTTTATGATCTTCTGCGTAAAAGTATAGAAAAAAGTATCTCGTTTTTACTTTTTACCTGAAAAGAGACTTTTATTTACCAGAATTACCAATTAAAATCAGTTTTTTTGTTTGTGTGTGTGAAAGTAATTGCTAAGAGTGTTGTGCTCAAGATGGAAATGTAGAAATTTAAATATCTACACTCCTGAATGCTATTTTCTACAATATATTTTTGTGCATGGCTGATAAAAAACCAATTAACATTTTTTCTGAATGAAATAGTACTATACTGTGCTACCAAAAAATCAGCTAACAATTTCTCCATGATATTAATTTAAGAAAGTTTACTTAGTAATTAAAGATGTATTCTTTCCCTATTTTGTCCATTGAGTAAAGTTTGGTATAGAATACAACAAAATGAATGCATTTATGGATGTTTTAACATTTATAGGATTATAATGTATAAGTTTTAATTTCTCCTTGAACAATTTTTGAACTACTTTCAATGAAATGCTTGATTATTACATTTACTGCTATTAAAGTTATAAAATATGAATTTTGAAATAATTATACCAAAACAAGTTTATATTGTACAAAACAAAGTAATTATATTTATTAAGTTAGAAATTTTTGTTTCAAAAGTTTTGTGTTGAGAAATTTAGAATGCTACTCTTTAGAATCCTGTACATGTTTTTATGAGCTTATGATAGTGATTAAAGTTCTCCTTTTATCAAAGGTGCAATTGCAAATAATTTAGTTATAATTTTAAAGTGTGTTTTAGATGTTAGTTAAATTTAAATATTCATTGTATTTCTTTTAGTTCTGGAAAAATTATTTTTATTTTAGGCCCAAAAGAAGACTGGATACTAATTCTAAACGTACTTACACTGAAGATGAACTTCAAGCAGCAATAAGAGATATTCAAAGTGGAAAATTAGGTACAAGACGTGCAGCAGTAATTTATGGCATTCCCCGATCTACACTACGAAATAAAGTGTATAAGTTAGCAAATGAATCTAAAAGTCGAAGACATTTTCATATCAATCATCAAAATGACAATTATAAGAAAAGTGATGAAAATTTAAAAAATAGTATTGCAAGTATTAATACTGAAATTCCAATTTTTGATTGTGAGAATAATAAACAAAACAATTCATCTGCTAGTGAATCTCTGCGACAATTATTAAAGCATACCATTACTCAAAAGACACCATGTGTTTCAAGTGAAAAACCGAATTCTGATGGGGAAAATATACCAAGCAGTTCTGATATTGATACAGTGAATGAAAGCCCAATACTTGAGGGCTTAGAATACAGCCAAAACCTAGCACCATTCCTTTCTCATGTAAGTTGTCATCTACCGCTTTGTCTTTGTGATTATTACATTATTGTTTATTATATTTACTTTTAAATTTTTTGTATTATTTCCTGATTGCAAAATATTAAAAAAAACATGGTTTTGTTTTGTAGTTTTATAGGCATATTGGCGCTCTGTCCTTTAATTCAACAAGTACTAGGGATTGAATCCCACCTTAGGTTTAGATGTTTGATATGATTTGGAATCCACTTCAAATTCTAGATCTTAGTCTAATTGCACCTTCTGTGCTGAAACAATTTTGCTGTAGGAAGATTTCAGTTTAGATTAGTTTTCAAGATTCTAATAAGTAAATTGGATAATAGTTTCTGTTCATGAGAAGCTCAACTACCTTTGGTTTTACATTTTTGATTGATTGTATATTTGATTTCCTGTGTCCATTTGATTGAATTAATTGTTGATTTTCACTTACATGGCCTCAAAGATGTAAAAGTCAACAATTTTCATTTCTCTGAAAGATTCATTGTTGCACCAAGTCAACATATTTAAGGATATGGATCCAGAAAATGAAATTTTTCATGTCTTTGAAGCTTAAAGATTAGACTTGATTCAAAACTTTTATATTAAAATATCTTCTTAGCATTGCATTTGTAGTTACAACAAAAATGTTCATAGAAAAAATTTTGAGAAAAATTTAAATATATTTATAATACAAGATATGTATTCAAAAATTTCATTTTTTTATTCAGTTTTTGTTACATATCTAATATAGTGAGCATTTGCAAAACAACTATAATTAAAATTTCATTGCATATGTTGACATAAAGATAATTTCATCCTTAATTTTAAGAATTTCATCCTTATCTTTTAAGAAAACTGTTTCTTTTAAGAAGAAATGATATTAAGTTTTGACATATTAACTCATTTCTTACTTCACATGATGTAGCCTCAATTGGATCGCAGCTTTTTAAGATTAAGATTTGTCAAAGAATTTACATTCAATAAAGATGTCTAGGTGTTTTATTATTGCTGCTAAGTTGCATGTTTTTCTTTTGTAAATATGTTGTTATGGCAAAAAATATATCCTGAATATAATTATAAAGAATGTGGTGTAGAAACAAATTAGAATTAAAATAAACTTATTATAAATCTTGTTTGGGTAAGACATAACATTGAATTAGTAATCATGTAACTAATAATTCTCGTAATGACATTGACATTTCATGATTTCATTTTCCAATAAAATCTATACTTCTACATAGTGTTTTACTGTGTTAAAGGGAGAAATCAAACAAATATTATTTGATAATAGTTATTTTAATATTGTTTAATTTTTTAATATTATTTAATTTGATTCAACTTTAAAAGCTACACACATAGAAATTTGTTTGATGCTTCCATTGCTATTTATTTTGTTTTCGTCTTAGCTTAATAAATTCACTCTAGATGTTTTTTTCATGTAAATGACTCTTTCTTAAAGGGTTCAGATACTTTTAATTTATCAATTTTATTAGCACCATATCTATTGGTAATGTTAAGAATCTTGCTTAAAATGTATTGTAAAACTTTAATTCAACATTAATTTTCAAAATATTAATTTAAAAAACTGGCATTTTGTACACTGGGTTTTTTTTTTATACATAATAAATGTAAATTTGTTAACTATAAAAAAGTAAGGCAGAATTGTAATTGTGTAAAGGTGAGAAATTATACTTTTATGTTAAATGTTAAGTTTATTATAAATTTAAATTTGTATTAGTTGTGAATTTTTAAGAAACTCTTTTCCACTTTACTAATTTACCAAAGCATTGTTTTTCATTATTCATAAAAAAATGATTTGAATATTCTAAATATCTTATTTAGAATATTCAATACTACAAGTAGTTTTGATAAAAATGGAGATTTTACTTATTGATTATCCATTACATTTGTATTTCAGAATTCAGTGCCTAATTATCAGAGAATTTTAACTTTCGATTTATGGATTAAAATCTAATGTTGGAATTTTTCTTGAAGCCCCCTTGATAAGTTAATACTGAAAATGAATTGTTATTTGAGTATGAATAATTGTCAAGACTGGGGCATTTATGATTATTATCGGTACTATATTTAACTTTAAGTATGCTATAAATTTTACAAACCTTTTACTTATATTTTGCACAATTAAATTTGAACAATAATAAAATCCTGAAGTTTTTGGTATAATTTTGCTCCAAGGATAAAGAGTTAGCTCATGCTTTGGAATTATCATAATCCTAGTTGCATTGAGTCTTCATACAGAAACAAAGTTATAACAAATCATATTCTTATAATAGCCCATATTTTATTTCTAGTTATTAAGTGATATCTACCATATATTTTCTCGTATGTACTTCTCAGTTTGTGTTAAATTTTGGAGTTTTGTTATGCATATTATATGCTGCCGCAGATTATCTTATAGAAAACATTTTCCATCAGAAAAGCTTACAATAAAGTTAAGAAAAAAATCATGTTTATATTTTATAAAATAAATAACAGTGCCTATGATACAGCTGACTTATTTCAGCTATTATCAGTTTTGTCCAATTACATTCAAGAAAGAATTTTGTTCCTTGAAATGATATATTACAGTTGCTATTGGCTGTCGTCATTTCATATTTTGTCTTAACCTGAACTGTTTAGTTCAGAAAATATTCTAGTTGATATCAAGTGCATGTGGGAGCAAAATTGTATAAGCTACACAGCAGATTTTAAACTGAAAGCTCATGAGAAAGCAAATAAAAATGGCAACATGTGTTAATGTAAGGTGAAAAACAATGAATGTGCAGTACAAAAGAAAAAATGTTTCTAATAAGCAGTTCGAGAATAATCTATTTCTTTCATTTAATTATAAACAAAATCCTTTAGAGTTTTTGTAACTATTTGACGTTTTTTGTATAATTTTGATCCAAGGATAAAGATATAAGTCATTCTTTATAATTACCATAACCTTTGTCCTAGATGCATTGAGTCTTCATACAGAAATGAAATTATGATAACAAATCCTATTCTTATAATAAGCCATATTTTTAAAATATGTGGTTTGTTATTTACAAAGTCAGTAAAAACCAAAATTTAATAAGTTTTACTAAAATCTCTCTTAAAATTATCGCTCTTAATATTCCAGCGGGTGCTTTCATCACTGTTTATCACACTTTGCAATGAGGTGGATTCTATTAGATTATTTCTATAATGAATGTTTTTCCTGTATAATTTATGTTTTTAATCATACTGCATATTATTTATTTTATGTGATGCAACATTATCAGCAGTATGTATTTTAAACTTTTTGCTGGAAAAATAGCCAGCGAAAAGATTAGAGAATGCTTTTTTCTTTTACTTGAAAAAAGGTCTTGCAGATAATGTGCTGTTGCAAATTATATACTGGAAAATATGGTACTTAAGATTTCCTGATTGGAATACACAAATTATTTTATTCCATTTGGCAATAGATTGTTTGAATCCAGTTTCTCAATAATTGGTCAGTCTTGCTATTTTTCTTCTAAGAAATAAGTTTTTGAAGACTAAATTGACAAATTTTTGATTTCATATTTTCATAAAAAATAAGTAAATAAAAAACTTATATTTTTGCTTAACAATTAAAGAATAGAAGGTGGAAACTTGATAAATAATTCAATTGATAATAGAAGAGAATGTGTTTGAAAGTTAACTTTAAGACCCAACTTTTCAAAATTTATCATTTTGACTATTAAAGGAATAAAAAGGAGTGATGCTTTTACTAGCGCTAATATTTTAAATTTTTGATTTCTATTAGGTAAAAGGAAATTAAATTATTACTCAATTATAATTTAATTTCTTTTAACAAGATTTCTGATTTCTTATTCATAATTACTTATATTTACTAACTCCGTTTTACAATAGTGCATGAATTTCTATTTTCCATTAATTTAGACATAGAATTATGTTTAAAAAAATTTCTATCTTATTCTATTTCTTTTAAAATTTGTAAAATTATACATATATTTAGTTTCTTTTCTGATCTAATTTGGAGTAAGGTAAAAATTTAATTCATTGTAGTATTTGTAATTACTTATAAATGTTACAAAATAATGCATAATGGATAAAAGTTTATAATAAATGTGTAAAATGTTGCAATAAAATCTTCACCTGTATATTATTTCATAATATTTTATTTGTTTTAACTCTTTTTTATTTAAAGCATGTATATCTTTATTTCAAATTTTGTGAACATTTTGTTAAATAAGGAGTTTGCAATTTATCAGCAAGTTTATATATTTAAAATTTTTAACAAAAAAATTAATTTTCAGTGTTGAATGCTTGGTATTTAGCATTTAATAAAGCAAGCTAGCCTCTAAATAAATAGGCTATGCACATCTTTTTAAAAGAAGTGTCATGTGTGAGAATTCATCAAAATTCTGAGCTCTCATTCTAAGATATGCACATGTAAAAACTATAAACCTTTATGTAATCTTCCATTATTTAACAATGTTAAGCTGAAAAGCATTTTCTCCAAAAAGAGCAGTTGTACAACTAGTTTTTTGTGTTAAATTATTAATTTTATTAAAGTATTTGAAGAAAGAAACAGAAGTTTCTTCTATATGATTTAAAAAAATTTTAATTTTACTGCAAATAAATTTTTATTAATTTGAAATCAAAAATTTTTTTATAAAATTTGAAATTAATATATAGTTGAGTATTTTTTTCTGAATTATTATATCTTATTAATAATGATTGAGTGAGATAATTTATATGGAATTTATTTTGGGGTTAATAAATTAATGTTTATTATCTTTATATAGTTTCATTTTTAACTGTGCATATGTCTAAACTAAGATATGATTGTGTATTTTTTTCTTAGTGTTTGTCTTACTGATACTGATTATTTGATATAAATTGAATACTTTATTCTAAATTTAATAAATTAATGGCAGTTGTCTTCCTATAGTTTTGTTAATTATGCATACATGCTCAGGCTTTTTTCTTCATAGGTGTTTTCTGATATTCAACATTTGGGTCTTCTAAATTCAAAAGCTAGCATTCAAAGTTTCACCGAAACATTTTCTGCCTTAAAAGACGACTGTAAGCTGCCACTTTTACCTGATTTGATTCGACGTTTAGTTGAGGAACGAATTGAATTAGGAAGAAATATCTACCATTTCTCTGGTGCAAATTATGAGGATGGATCAACAGATGCTTTGTCTGGTAACTTATCTAATGTGATATTGAAAGTTCCGTCCTTTAAACCTGTGAAATCCGTCAAGATAAATGACACTGAAGATTCCAATCTCCCTGATGTTTCTTCCTCATCTCCTTCTGTGGAAGCATCTAGTCATCTTTTGTCAGGGAATAAAGGAATTACTGTTACGCTGAAAGAACTTATTGCTAGGAGTGTTAATCAGAAAGTTAACTGGAATTCAGAGAATACAATTGCTGAAGAGGATCCTAGCACAAAATTTTCCTTTGCTCCATCTAATTCTGAGAATGCAACTTGCTCTCTTTCTTGGAATATTGATAATTTTTCTAAAGAAGAAAAGGCCAGCTTATCAAATTCAAACAATTCTACTTCTGAAAATTCTAAAGTTGGCAAACGAACTCGCCCAAAAAGAGGACGCTATCGTAATTATGACAGAGACAACTTAGCTCGTGCTGTTCGTGCTGTTCAGAAGGGTGAAATGAGTGTTCATCGTGCAGGTACATTTTATGGTGTGCCTCATTCTACTCTTGAATACAAAGTGAAGGAACGTCATTTGTTGAGGCCTAGAAAGCGGGATATTTTTAATTGTTCTCTGTCAGATGAATCTAATCCAATATCTACATCTAAACCTAATCCTTCTTTGATTGAACAGAATATAGATATTAAAACTATTAATCCAGTTAATGTTGAATCATATAATGGTTTACCAAGTAAATTGCAACCTCACCGTCCAAATGTGGACTCATACCCGTCCTCACTATCTTTGTGGCAAAATATGCCTTTTTTCACTTTAGATTTCTCTCAGTTAGGGTCAAATAATTTTTTTGCATCTCAAATGATGCGCAAACTTCAGGAGAATGCTCTTAATGAAGAAATGCAAAAGAAGAAGAAAAACAAAGATATAAATATCATAGAAAATCTATTAAAATCAACTCTTAAAAGGTCTATTTCCACTGATCACCAATCTTCATTAGTTATGCCTCCTAATACAGTAAATGTGTTACCTGAATGTAGAGAATCTGAAGAAACAATCCTATAATAAGTAATATTTTACTTTGCATATTTGTGACTCAGTTCTTTGATCATCCCGTGCATAAGCGCACTCTAAAGGAAAATTGTACATTGGAAATTGTATGTATGTTTTTTTTACATGATGTCTTTGCAAGCAGAATGTTTCCAAAACTAGTCTAAAAGTTCTGTGATTGAAAAAAAAAATTACAATTTCTTATATTTTGGATAAAAGTATGGAGATATTTAATGATTAAAATTTTGTTATCTTTCGATAAAATATAAAGTGATATTTATATAATATAAATACTTAGTCTGAATATTCTTTTTTTGTGCAAAGTATTTTTTAAAATTGTATTTTTCATGTGACCCATTATTAAATTTATAGAGTTTTCTCTATGTGTCTTTGTATCTAAAATGTGCTTGCTTGGTATTGATCCTTTTCACTTATGTTATCAGCAAGCCTGTAAAATCTTATCTATCAATATATATATATATATATATATATATATATATATATATATATATATAAATGTGTAAATTATCAGAAGAAAACATTATTTTTGTTATAATTTTCTTAAAACTTTTTAAAACTGTCTTTCATACCTCCATGAATTTACCTTGGGATTGATATGTGTAAAATAGCTGAAATGATTTTAGAGGTTTTGATGTAATGTGAAAAATGTTAGTATGTGTGAAAAGAATTAATTATTGGGTTTGAAATTATTAAGTTTATTAAAATGTGATTTAAATTTTTTTTAACATGCATTTTTTTATTATATTCATATGAAATACATAAAAAGCTTGTTATTTTATTTTATTTTATTTTTTTATATTGTTGTAAAATAAATTCAAATAAAAACTTAAAATTCATAAATATCTAATAAGTAAAAACATCTACTATTTTTTATTAGATACTTATAATACCATTTATCTGTTGATTTACTAATTAAAACATTTACTAGTGGGTCTTTGATTGCATGGAAGTTTCTCTATACTTTAAGCGTTTTCTATCTATTTCAAGATATTGACATGAGAGTTCTGACAATGACATTTTGTGAGAGTGACAAAATTATTTTATATAAACTACCCAGTTTTAAATTTTTTTGCATATTGCTGAGAAGTTTTCATAATTTCAAGTATTTTCAATATTTTCTGATATATTCCATGATGATGGATTTAACACTATCCCAAAATAAAAAATTTTATTAATTTGATGTATATAAAATGTGAATATAATGCTATTAGCAAAAAATAATTATATATGTTATGATCTAGTAAAATTTTTGAGTTTAAGGTATTTTCAATGTATTTGGTTTCAAAAATTGTATTGTTTTCTTTTCAAAAGTTCGTTAATTTCAAAGTAATTAGAAATAGTCCACCAAGTATCAGAAGTTATATTCTTGATACTATTTCTTCAGGAAAAAACTTTCCGATTTTAATATCTCTGCCAAAGTTTGAAATTTTTTAAAATTATTAAATTTTTTTAATAAAAGTTTAATTGAATATTTCTATGCATTCATTGTTTATATGTATAACAAATGTGTAACTCATACAGTGAAATTTTTAAATTTATATTTTTGTATTTATAATTTAAAATGTGAATATTTAGTGAGTATCCACATCAAGGTGAATGTATTTCATTTTGATATCAATATTTGAATGTTTAATTAGGGTACTTTCTTAAATTTTTTATTTTGTCAGGTAACTTTTTTAATAGTTAAAATACAGATGTTTTGCATCTTAAAAAATAATTCGTTCTCCCGTGTAATCTAGTATAATTTATTAGCTAATACAAACTGCTAAAGATATTTTACATGATTTTTTATCTTGTAAAATATGTAACAGATTTTGCATGCAAAATTGATTCATCTTATTTAATTGATTGAAATTTCAACTTTCATTACCAATTCGAATGATAAGTACTCCTGCTTTAATTTATTATTAGACTGATTATTATTATATAAACTAATAGTTTTGAATCACAGATTGATAATTTTGAAATCTGCATTGGCATCCACTTTTAATTTCTTTTGTGTATATTATTGATTTATTTATTTTAGGTAGCAGTTAACAAGAGCTGCTCAGGAAATAAGTCAATGGCAATATGTCCCAAGCTCTTGATTTGAAGGGATCTCATGAACAGAGAAATTATAAAATATCCAAATTGAGCTTTTTAGGGACTTCATAATGAGTTTTTGCCTCAGATCCTTTAGTTTCTCTTGCTATAATTTCATTAACATGAGATCATGTTATATCCAAGACATACCCTGAATTTCTTACCTACTAAGTTCGAATTAGTCCATTGGTCACAAGCTTATATTCTATGGCAGAGTGTAATCACATGTGTGGTAATCACCTTCTTAAGTTCTGACTATTGTGACTAATTCAGAATTATTATGGAAATTTCTGTAGTCTGTGAGATTTAAGAGTTTGATTGTCAAGGATTTGTTTAGTATTAAATAGTCATTTATTTTTTCTCCTTTTAAAAATTATTTTTTAGAATAAAATCAAATTTTTATATGGCATATATTTTGATATTTAAGTTTAATTAAATTTTATTTTAGAATCCTTATAAAAGGTTTATTTTATGATAAATGAATCAATCTACAGCTACTTTTATCATTTTTATCCATGTTTAAAAAATATATCTCTAGATATGTTCTTAACATTATAGCAGTTTAAGCTATTTTATTAAATATTAAAATTGAACAGTAGTTGGACTGTTTAATTTTTGTTTGTAGTGAATGTACAAATACATAAAAAAAAAAGGGCTGCAGGATAAATTACTTTCAGCTCCTTTCTTTCAATTCTTCTTGAATTTGAATAATTAAAAAATATTCTTGAAAACTCTTTTATAATGCAAATATTATTTCAGATTTTCTTTGTTTTGAAATTTTGTCATTAATTGAATGCTTTTCATCTTAAAAGTCCTTTTTTTAATGTTTATTTACCATTAGATATATTTAAATGATTAAGTATTTTTATTGAATATATATTTTTTTTGAATAAAAAATCCAATTATTGCTTTTCACATTTATGTATGAGGACTACAACATGTAGCACATTTTTAAAGGATTAATACTTGAGTAATAAGTTTCATCTCTGTACAATTGTAGAAAAATTTAATAAATGATAATTATTTAAAAAAAAAAAAAAAAAAAAAAAAAAACAGCATTTTTATAGCACTTAAAATGTGCTTTTCTTAGTTTTTGCAAAATTTAAGATATAAGTATTTTAAATTATTTAAATGTCATTTTTTTCCTATTCTTGTTTTCAATTTTATTTTTCATAACATTAAACTATTGCCTCATAATTATGGTTTAATTGGAAAATTAGAAAGCATAAAAATTTCATTCTCAAGTTTTTGTATTTTCAGCAATTTTCTTTTTAAACTATGTAATATATTCACAGTAATATATTTTGACATTCCAGATGACATTTTTTTCCAGAAGTCTCACTAAATATAAAAATTCAATAGAAATTGGTTTATTCATGTTTTTGCATTGAAGAAAAAAGTCTGAAAATCATTTATGAAAGAATGGTTGTCTATAATGTTTCTGTGTTCCATTAAAAAATCACTGATTAAATTCTGAAACTTGTGAATGGGACAGGACTTGGGATTTGTGAAAGTCAACTATAGGTTTCTCATTTTGAAAGTAAACAATACTTAAGTTAAAATAGTTCCAAAAGATTAGGAATAGAGATGAATAATATAATGTAGTTAAATTTGACAACCAAATTAAAATATAATCAAGAGCATTAAAAACAAATATTTATATTGTCTTCTATATTGTCTTTTTTTAAATTTTTCCTCTATAATTCTATTTTGTGGAAAAAAAGTTTATCATTGATTTCGAAAGAAGTGGAGCATTATAAATTGTTCATACTATTTTAGAAAAAAAATGATTAAATTTCGTGAGTGTCAGGATAGCATTTTCAAAATTCAGAAAGAAAATTCACTCTAATTCTTCAATCTTGTAGCAAGTAAGTAGCTGTCATATGTCAGTGGCACAGTTTTCTATTTTATGTCTATTATGCCAATTAAATTTAGCGTACTGTAAAAATAATGGTTCAAAAGTTTGATTAAAATGTTAAGAGTGATTTTACAATTAATAAAATTATTTTTTAATTTAAAATTCACTTTTTATTAATTACAAAAGAAATGTTTGAAATACCAAACTATTGAATGAATACTAAATAAACAATTTAAGAATTATATTGATTAAAAATGATTTGACTCTGCTGAAAAGAAAGAAAGCTGCTGAGATGATTAGGCAAACATTTTGTTTCCCTGATTAAAGTAAAAGTATATTCAGTCAATGCTTGTTCTTACAAACTCATAAGGATTGATGACATAGTTCTTAAAATCAAAAGATTGAGAAATAAAAAAGTGTAAAATCTTAAAATAATTTTGTGTACCAAGTTGCTCTCTATAAATAAATTGCTATTAAACATTTATTTAGTATGCATTGTATAAGAAACAAACAAAATAAAATTCATACTTAAAAACAATTCTCTTACATTTTATTAATGAAAAATCAAGCAATCTTTTTTTTTTATTCTTGTTCGATACTGCATTTTTTAAAGTACATTTTCTCAATTTTTTTGATATAGGAAGGCATTTCACTGTTCTTCTAAGCAAATATACCTCAATTTTTATTAGCTATTAATTTGCTTGTTTTGGAGACTGTCACATCACATTGACATCTCTTGTATTCATTTTGTCATCACTCGACATTTTTTTTTCTTTTTTTTGTGTGTGTTCAAATTACATCTGTTTCAACATTAAAAAAGACCTGGAAGTTTAAGTTGCAATGGATGTTTTTTTTATGGAAATCTATATCTAAGTAACTCAGCTTTTACTCAAATTATTATGTAAACTTTCTTTAGATATTGTAGTTTTGATGATAAAGACAGGATGCCAAAATAACATATAATTTTTTCTGGAACATTATTTCAAGTTTTGTGCATTGTGCCTAGAATATCAATTTCATAAGGTGATTCCAATTCATGATCACACCTTGTAATTACTTGAAGCTTTGATAATCTCCAATATATAGGCCGTAAGATGGGAATTACATTAAGCAAGAAAAATTCCACTCAATTTGCTTTAAAAAATCTGGTATGTCGACATAAGCATTTCAATTAATTATCCGTAATTAAAGCATTTACTGATCTTTGTTTCACAATCATAGAATTAAATAATCAGGTCATAAAAAATAGATCTGGATTAAAGATACATAAAAATGAATTTGCAAAAAGAATTTTTTTAATTTACATCTTAAATGAGAGTTAAAATTATCATTGTGTCTTTGGAACCTTGTTGGGAACTAGTCACAAGTTTTTAAAATCAAGAGCGTTCATAAATAGAAGGTGCGTAAAAATTTTTCTTCTTTTGTATAAAGAGTTAAATTTAAAAAATGGTCATCAATCTTTTTTTGATGCTCTTCAGTTTTACACCTGTCACAAACTTTATAATGATCATGTATTAATGCTTGTTACTTCAACAGATAAATAGACACTTTTCTTAGATATTTACAGTTTATAAGCTGGTTAATAATGCTTAAAAGAATTAGCTAATAATGATTAAAACACAAACCTGTTGCTCTTTAAAATCGTAATATCAAAATGCTTTTAACAAATTCCCTAATGAAATATAAATTTTTCTGTCAATGGTCAATATTTTTACTTTTGGTATCTACAATTAAAAAATCTTTACTCTATCTGTAACATCTGTTAATACGTTTTTTTTTTTTTCTCTTTACAGATTATGTGTTATTTTGTAAAGCTGAACTTATATTTTACTAATTATTTAGTCAAACCGTCACTAGAAAAGAATTGGATGCACACTAATGTATAAGTTTATTGTGCTGTTTTTTATTTGTGAGACTGAATTTCGATATCTGTTTTAATATTTTCTTTTAACATTCTTTCACCAGTAAGGATGCAAAACTTAAATTTAATTATGTAAAAAAATTTTCAAAACTAATACTAATTAAAATTTAAATTAAATAATTTTTTATTAGAAGTGCATAACAGAGTATTTGTCTTTAGGGCTCTTTATAAAATGAAGGTAATAAATTTAAAGTAGCAGTAAAGAGGAACATTTAAAATTTTATATTTATAAAAGAAAGGGAGTTTATATTAAAACTAAAAATGAAATATATGATTAATTACAGCATTAATTAAGTTTGATTAAGTAAAAATTTTAATGTGAAAGCTCTTCATTTTTTAAAAACTAATTCTAACAATCTTTATTAATTTATTGATATTATTAATTTACTATAAGTTTTATTAATTATTAAAACTAAGTCACACAAAATTTTAATATTGTTATAAGTATAAATATAGGTATAAAACATACACATACTTAAAAAGAATTGGAGCTAATAGTAATATTGGTAATATTTGAGAATAGCTTAAATAATGAACAGTTTTTTTTTATCAGCAGTCAATTTAGTTATCAGTTCCTTCTAATAATTTTTTAGCAATTAGAATTTAATAACAATCTTCCTATTTGATTATTATTGCATTGGCTACTGTCAAGCCTATTTTGTTTGAGACATGCACCAACAAGAAGCATAATTTACTGATTCTTCTATTATTTTAAATTATTATTTGGCTGTTTAAAGTTATAGGTATAATTTGTCATGCAGGTTTGTATCTAGGTACAAAAAATAGTCAGTTTTCTCTACCACGAATTTAATAATAAATTAAATAAATAAAATTTCTATTATTCACTATTGATTATTTGCAAAAATCGAAACTTAAGGAAATTGGCTTTGACAAAAATATGTATTCATTATAGAGAAACACAAGTCAATTAAAAATCATATGTAAGGGAACAAAGCATGTTTTATATGAAAATAGTTTGTGAAATATATCTCTTGCACAAATGGTGGATATTTCCTTCCTCTATTTAAAATTTTTATTTAATGTTAACAAATATATTATTGTAGAGATGAGATATATGTTTTTTATTATTATGAGAATTTTTTATGAAAGTATATTTTGCAGCATATTTCAGTTGATTAATGCTAATTACATGAAAATATTATTTTGGTGCCAATATTTACCCATTGGTAGTTGATAGAATTTGAGAGATGATGTATGGAACTTTATACTACTTTAGATTTTACTTTGATATTACTTTAGAACTTTTACTTTTCCACAAGTACCTTTTGTTTGTTGTAAAATGTGTTTAAGATGATTGTTCTGCTTTAAATGTTGATAATTTTCCAAAGGTAAACTTAATTATGCTAATTAAGTTACAGGGTGCAATAAAAAAACTGTAGCAAAATCTTTTAATATAACTATTAAAAATAAATAAATTAACAAAATGTAACTTATAATAATAGACTTTTACTAATAAATAAACTTAGTTGGTTTCAAAGTTGGCACCTTTTATAGTGATATAGAGACACAAATGCTTATTTAAATTTTCATTGATTGGGCAAGTCTTTTTCCTGTAATCTATCCCATTCCTACTAAAGCAATTGCTTTAGAGTCAACTTTTATATAGTTTAGTGCAAGCCCTAAACCCCAGAATTGACCATACATTATAATCCATAGGATTAAAACTAAGTGAATAGGGTGGCCTTCTTCAAATGATATCATATCCGGAAAATGCAAATTGAATCACTTTGCTGCTTAGCCTTTTGAGGTGTTACAAAATCTTGTTGAAATGTCCAGTTTACATTGCCAAATTGCTTTTTGGCCTAAAGAGTATAATCAGAATGTCTCATTTGTAGAATTTTTTAATAACGTCTTTATGTACAAAAACCAGAGGTGTTTTTCCACTTTGCAAATTCTGTTGCAGACCATAACCAAAATTTGATTTTATTTATATTCAAAAATTGCTGAAGTACTTGGGAGTGTCCACTGGGCAGTTCTTACATTCTTGAGAGTTATGAGCTTGTTGGACTGTAAAGAGCTGATTAGTGAAAAAGAATCCTTCCCAGCTGACTTTCAGTCTTCTCCAAAAGTTTTCAACATTTTTAGAGCCACACGAATTTTCCTTCAAGGAAAAGTTAACTTTTTTTGCAACTTCTAAAATTTTAGTCCAAGCTCTGTTTTTGCCATCTGCTGTTCTGATTATCTTTTATTAACATTTCACCATTGACCTTTCTCATGAAAACACTTGGATTTTGTTGAGCTTGCTTTTTGAGGAATTTACGTTCATTGGAAGCCATCTATTATAATTGCATAGCACTTTGAAAATGGAGATTTAATCAAATATTGTATTCTAAGGCACATTAACCATATAAATGATTTTCCATTACCATTTTCCTTCTTTAAACAACTCTAAAATAGAAACTTTTGTTTAATTTTGTAAAAAAAAAAGTAAGTAAACCAAGAGATAAAATATGTTATCATTAATGTAACAGACAAAGAAATGAAAACAAGTTAAAATG
Source organism: Latrodectus geometricus (assembly GCA_026290005.1). NCBI lineage: Eukaryota > Metazoa > Arthropoda > Arachnida > Araneae > Theridiidae > Latrodectus > Latrodectus geometricus. Next base: position 252,739 of record JAPDSC010009390.1, on the reverse strand, counting down.
AGTTATCTTCTATTCTATGATACAATAAATTTATCCAAGTTTTTTGCTATGCTTTAATTTGTTTCAAACTAAGTTTTTATTAATCTTCTTTTTATAAATCATATTTCTTACTCCATCTATACTCATGCTCAAGTTATTGTTTCACCATGTTTCCACTATGATGAATTTTGCTTCTGTGCATTGATTTGGTATCTTTAGATCATCTTACACATTGATATAATAATTACATTAATTGGCAAAAACAGATCAGAACTGGTATTTAAAGATTTATGATCTTTACATATTCAAGAGTTTTCTTTTGTAACTTTCATGGGTTGCAAACCTGTAATGTGCATTTTTAATTGCATTTTCTATAGTTCAAGATATTTTTCAGCATTTTAAATTTTTAAGATACTTGCCATTTTTGATGCATTTATCCTTGTGTTTCTGTGAATAAGAATCATATTTTTTGTAGAATTTCCCAAAATTTCTTCGATCATCTGTTGGATGCTCATTGTTGGTTACAATAATATTCACCAAGCCTTTACTTAATTATTTTTATTATTTCCTTAATAGTTTTTTATTTTGTAAGTCTCAGCATATCAATAATAGCACTATTTAAGTGAATAATTATATGTAAATAGCATACTTTTGTGCATTAAAAAATGCTTATTCCCCAGAATGCAGAATATTATATGCTGAATCTTTGTACAATGCTTACTAATATATTCAAAATATTGTAACTGAAATATCAGTTTTTATTTTATCAATGTTAGAAATGCATGTTATATATATTCAAATACTCTAGCATATTTGAATATTGAGGATAGATTCGTAGCTTCCATATTGATTTGCTCATTGTATATGATTTAAGAAAAATTTACATTGATTATTGTATAATGTTGTTTGGGGAATAAAAAAAAAAATGCTCATATATAAATGATTGATGCAAAATTGTTTTGATTTTTTTTCCTATGTTTTAAGATTTGCAATTCTTCAATAAAATTAACTTTTATCATGCTAAATTATCAATTTGAATTTAAGATTTTAATGCTATTATTTCTGTAATGAATTTTCTTTTTAAATGTCTGAATTTTAGTTTACCTACATCGTTGCGATGTTATACATGCAAATATTGGAAGATTTATGAAAACAAACTATGCATCTTCACCATATCAAAATTAATTTATACCTTTGCCTGAAAAATTAAAGAAGAAAGGTAAAATATCACAGAATAATATATATTTTCTTTATTTGCAAGTTTGCTTTTATTAATAGATTTGTTAAAAGTATGGAATTTATTAAATGCATTTACAAACTTTTAGCTTAAAGCTGTTCACGTGTCTTAATAATTATATAAATTTACAAAGAGAAAACCTGCTTCATTTCTATATTCTACCTGAGAAACTTGTTTTTTTCACGACCTCTATTTCGCTAGTCTTTTTCAAAACATTACTCTAAATCAAAAGTTCTCTTCATAGAAAACAAACAGCATTCACTCTTTCATTAAATATTTTTAAAAGTTGGCTTCCAGTTTACTTAAATTTACTATAACAATATCTCATCTTAATCCTAAAATGATAAATTATCCTCCTTTATTCTGAGCATTAACTGTGATAAAAATATATTTGCAGGAACAGAGATAATGTATTTAGAATGCTTCTTTGCATTAAATATATATTACTTTTTAAAAGAAAAAAAAACTAATTTTTGCTCATTTTCATTTTGATAAGTGGTTAAAAATATTCATTTCTTTGTGCATTATGATCCTGTATAAGCTCAGTGCTTATTATTTTCTTTTTATTGATCATAATACTGTATTTAATTTTTATATGGGCAAACTGCTATGCAAAGAATTATCTAATTTAAATAGGCTTGTAATTTTTTAAGAGTTTAAGACTGGTTGCTTAAATGTTATTTTTATATTTCATTTCTATTGGAGTCTTTTCATCACAGATTAATCCATATTTTCTTTTTTTTGTTGTTGATCTTTTAAATTTCTTTTAAATTTGATGTAATAGCATTAGTTTTTAGGTAGTTCATCTAGGTTCAAATTTAACATAAAAACTGATTTTTTTCAGCATTTGTAAGCTGAAAATCTGTTACTGAATGAACTATTACTTGAATTTTTTTCATCACGTTTGAATAGAATCATAATCTCCGAAAATCTCTGGTGTATGTTAATTGAGGACAAGAAAGAATGCTATAAGATTCATATAACAGCAGAACAATATCATATGATTTATATTCTGATTAACATCTTTGATGTTTTTGCTAACTGATTAACAAACTTGACACCTAATTATTTCAAAATATATTTGTATGAATCCATAATTTTGATTAAAATTATTACACTATATTAAGTGAAACTTCACAATATGCTTTTGATTATAATATGTTTGTTGAAAATATTTTATAAATTAGATATTCACTTTTCTAATTTTCTTTCCAATCTTGCAAATTATTCTGATTAGAACTGCCCATATAACCTTTATTCTTATAAAAGAATTTCCATAGTTTCATAGAAATTTCTGCTTCCAAAATAAATTGTCAAGTTTATCAAAAAATTTAAAAAAAATTTAGTTTTAAAAAATTAAGAATTTTTGGAAAAGCAATTTTTATATTTTAGTTATATCAGTACCAAACCAATCTTCTGTAAAATTACAAATGTCATTATAGAATTTAATTTTCTGAATTTTTGATATGTTTGAACTTTCAAAACTTTTTGAAACAGATATTCTTGTGAAAAATCCATATTTTAAGATAAGTGTCAACTTTAATATTTTTCATTTTATAATCAAACTCTCTCAAGTTAGTTTATTGATATTTGCAATAACTTTATATCAGAAAATTTTGATTTTTTAAAGATAAGCTTATATTATCATAATTTAGTAAATTTTATCTTTTTAGGTGTAAGCAAATTGACTCGTGTATCAAAATAGTTTTTATTTGTATAGATCTGCTTTCACTATCTGAAATAAATTTTGATATAATTACATTTGGTTTATAACATTCATATTTACCATGAAAAATATAACATATTGTAAGACTTAAATGGTAGTTAGTAGAAGTCATGCTACCTGCTTTTCAGTCAAGATTTATTTTACCTAAATTGAAAATATTTTTTAATTTCTTATCAAATATATCTCCCAAGTTTTTTTTTTTCTTGTTTTAATTTCTTAATATTTTTGAAGGAAATTTCAAAAATAATTGTAAGTAAACTGAGTACTCCTAATATTTATTGCATGGCAAAATTATTTTTATTTGATTTTGGATATTTTTGTAATGGTTAAAACATAGAGTATAATAATATTTTGAAAAATATTATACGTTAAACTGGGAATTTAAAAGAGTTTAAACGTATTCTTTCTATTTAGAATTGCTTTAGATTCTGTGTAACTTGACAAAACTGATTGTTCTAATGAACTGAAACAATATATTTTTGTTTCAGAGCGATTTGTTCTTTGCTTGAGTCCAACATTATATTTGATACTGATGAATAGAAAAATATTAAATTAACTTTTCATCATTTTTAATTTTAATTATAGGGAAAAACATTAAATTGCAGTATATCGGTGCATGTTACAATTACATTTATCAATTTAATTTAACATATCTTCAATATTAATTCTTCTCAGAACTTATTCAGAGGAAATTTCTTTTCTTATTTTTTAATATTTGTTTTTTATATCATGAATGGGAAATATTGATCATATTTGTATACTTTATTGAAATGAAATAGTAGCAGAATATATTTGATTTTATAACCTAAAATAATTTTTAAATAAAATAAATGTTGACACTTATGAATAACAATTTACTTCAGAAAAAAATATACATCAAATTTATGTAATTTTCATGGCCTATTCTAAGTAATTATAAACATTTCTGAAATAAAATATATTATAACATATTCTGTGTAAAAGTAAAGTAGCAAAAAATGCTCTATATTTATACAACTCTTACATTGATTCACTTTAAATGTGACTATCTAACTGAAAATCCTAACAAGTTGCTTCTATTTTCTGTTGTAAAATTATCATTAAAAGTTAATCTAATTAATATTTGGTCATGAAATTTTCTTGGGATCAAAATGCTCTTTTAAAAATGTTAATAAAAATATTAACTAAACAGTATCAGAATTGTGTGTGTATGTATTAAGAAGTCTTTCTATACAGTTAAAAAAATTGTGTGAAATAATTTAGTTTTTATTTATATTTATGTATTTAATTAATAATTTAGTATATGTGATTATTCAATAACTATAAATTTGTTATAACTTTATTTTTAGATTTTTATTTTAGATTTATTTAAAGATGGTTTTTTAAAGTTCAAATATAATTTTTCAACCATATGTGAATTTTGAATAAAATAATATTGTGTGTTGTGGATAATACTGTTTTATTAAAATTTTTAGTTTATTCTCAAATTATATAAATTATTAGTTTTTTTTTTTTTTTTTTTTATCTGTGATAAGAATTTTTAAACTTACCATTTCCAAAAAACGAAACAATTTTTAGATTTTTTTTTTTTTTTTTGAAATTATAAGTTAGGGAAATTTCAAATAATTGTATTCAATATAATAGCAATTGTGTGTGTGTGTTTTTCATTTTGTGTGGTATATCAATGTGATAAGCAATTGCTCTTAGCGTTCATGTGAACATTAATTTACCTAAATTATTTATGTTTATCTGAAAAGTAAATGAATTTAATTTCAGTGCAAAACTTGAAAATGAATTCTTTAAAAACATTTTTATAAATTTATCGAAAAAATACACACTAGGATTATTTTGCATGTATTTTTCACAGAATGTATTTTCATGCATTTTTCTTATGAATTAAATAGTGTAAATAAACTATCAATCTAGCTTATATGAATGTCTTGTAATGCTTGTAAATTTGGTATATCTTGGCTTTATATTTGATTAAATGACCTTTCTGCTTATAGTTGAAAGTTTACGTAATAGGCCTAGAAATCTTCCTTGTATTTTAATATTTCTGGTATATTAATTTTTACCATTAAAGAAATTAATCTGAATTTTGATTATATGATTTACAAAAACTACATATGTTATTAGCATATTTAGTGATTTTTCTGATTCATTATCTGTTTAAGCCATGAAACTATTAAGAGCTTTGTACATTTATACTACATTGTGTGATTTCTACAACATCTCCGTGGAAGATGTTTATCTATTTGAAAGATTTTTTTTATATTAAAAAGTTTTGAAGTTTTTTATAAGATGATTTGATTATAATATTATTTTTAGTCCCCTAACTATGGTGTCTGGATATGAATAAAATATTTATTATTTCTATAATGGTGGCATTTAAGTAAGGCTCAATTATTCTTGTTTCTAAAACTAAATAACAAGTAAGCATATCTATTATTATGTCAGATGCTTATTTGTTGCTGTTGATCTGTTTTGTCTGGTTGTTAGAAATAAGCATTGCCAATGATAGCTTATGCTTAAGCATTAATGTATTGTATTTTAACATAGCATTTTCTGAAGTATTTGAAATTTTCCTTTTATTGTTGTGTAAAAATACAATTTGTGTTTGAGAAGATCTTAACTGCAGTAGCTGAAAATAATTTGATAGCATTGCTATCAGCTCTATTTTGTTCAAAAGTTCTAAAAGGGAAAATTTACAAGAAAACAAATTTTACAGGTCTCCATTGCTTTGTTTTTCATTTGTTCTTATGTGTAACTCTATTCTTGATGTATTTTTAATCATCCTTTGCATTTATGCTGTGTTTATACATATATGTGCTTATGAAGTGAATATCTATATGGTTCTGAACCTAAAGTAAATGGTACTTCCTACAAATTTAGTGATTTTATGTAGTATTTATGCCATGTCTTTATGATATTTGTATATTTCCGATAAATATGAGCAGCAAGTAACTACCATGGGAAAAAACCTTTAAATATTGGGGTTTAGATAATTTTCAAAGTTCCACTTTTATAATTGTTTCATTTTGAAATATTTCATTTCTTGAACCAAATTTTTTTGAAGAAAACCATTCATTTGGCAATGGAACTAGTTGGCATTGATAATTGAAAAATCTGGTGTTTTAAGTAAATATTTTTGTTTTAATTTACTGTTGGAGCTGTTGTGATTATATTTAAATATTTATAATTTTTGGCAGATAAGGAAATTTCAGGTTGCCGCATTCAAAGCATTTTAAAAATGCTACTTAATTCTTGTTATTGAAGGATGAATCAAAAGAAAATTAAACTAAGCCGAATATTTAATTTTTATAATAACAGCTGAAATTATTTCATTTGCTTCAATTATCTATAGCTAAAAAAATCATGAAAAGGTATCATAAAAATGAGCAAATATATTTTATTTGCATTCTTTTTAGCGTTTGCTTGTAGAATATATGACCCGCACAAAATTCATTTATCAACCGAAATTTATTATTATAACTTTTCATGATCTGTCATTCTTTAAACTGAAATGTGTATCATATTATAGTGTGAAACAAAAAGTGACATTTATTCATTTTTTAGATGTTTCTGCTTACCTTATTGACATTGAAAGAAATTTCAGATGTCATATAAGCTTCTTTGTCAAAATAATTGATTGATATTTTTAATTGTTTTCATAAAAATACAAAGTTTACTTTTTAACATTTTAAATAAGGGTCAATATTTTCTTGTACTCAGATTATAATGATTGGATTTACTATAGCAGCAAATTTTGTATGTTAAAAATTTCTGAGCTTTCTCATTGAAAACTAAGATTTTGATTATTAGACTATAAAAATAAGTTAAAAAAAAAGAAATTCTAAGAGGGAATGTGACATTATTTAGTATCCTTTTATTTATATTAGTATCTTTACCTTTTATTATTATTTAATATCCTTATCTTGTACATTTGTTTCTGAAGGTGTCTCAGATGAAATGTATTTCAGTAACATTACATATAAATGACAATTTTGTATATATAAATAATATTGCATAAAAAGATTATGTTTTCAACTTAGAATGAAAGTTAACTTGATGTTTCAGGGAAAACTATTTTTCTGATATTTATAGTGCAACAATATTAGAAATTACAAATAAGCTTTAATCAATCTCTTCCTTACATTTATGTGCATGAGGTGTCATTTCAAACTAAATTAGTGTTGCTCTGAAACTTGATTTTGAACTGTTTCCCATCTAATTATTGACTTTGCTTTTCTTAAAACTATTAAAGGTAATCTTATGGAATAATGCAGTATTTGCCATATCTAGACAATAGCTTTAAATACTTTTTAAGCTTAAGCAAAGAAAAATATTACTGGACATTCTATAAATGGGAGAATGTGTATGTATGTATGCTTTACTTTGATAAAATTTTATATTTTTGAACAACCTAAAGGTTTATTGTAACCAATATTATATATTAGTCTTCTGTTTTTGGTATTAATAGGAATGAGCCAATATATATTTGCAATGCAGTTTGTGTTAAGATCATGTATAGCAAATTATTTCACATTTAATTTATATACATGTATATTGGTTTCCAAAAATTAAAGTGTATTCAATTTATCTTTAATTTATTAGTAAAATATAGTATTTCAATCAAATTATTAATAAAAATTAAAGTTTTACACTCAGTAGAATTTGGAAAATAAAATATGTATATTTTTAATGCTTTAAAAGGTATTTTTAAAAACAAAAATTTAAAGGAAAATAGCTGTTTCAATCTTCCTGAAAAATTCACTGGCTGCAAATCTTGTGGCATTTCCCTTCCAAAATGTCATTTAAAGAACCTCATATTAAAATGGAAAACGAAGACAATACATAAGTCGGTCATTTTCCATTAATTTAATCAATCTGAATGAAATTTGAAGGTGACACCTTATCTTTTGAGATAACCCTAAGGATTCTCAATAAAGTTAGTTCTATTGGTAATTATGAAGCCGTATTTCCAAGGATTAATTTATTTACTTTTATTTCTTGTATACTGAAAACATTTTCCAATAATCAGCATATACATTGCTTGATGTTTATTCATTATTATCATTTATTATTATTCTCATCAGAAGACTTTTCAAATGCACAATGTGGCTTTACTTGATAGTTCTTAACTACTAGTATTCATGTTCATTGAAGACATGTAGCTGAATATTTGGCCCCCATGGTAAATAGAAAAGCCATAACTCACTTGTTCTGTTTTTAAATATTATTAAATTCTTTGCACATATCTCATAAGCCTATTTCATTCCATTCCATTCAGTTATTGAAATATAATTTATTTCTCTAGTATAAATAAAAAGTCACATTGCAAAAATTTATAATCATTAAACAATAAGGAGGAAAATACGGATAATTGCTTAATTTAGATATTGATAAAATTTTGATTAAAGTGGTATCCATAATTGTGCATATATTAATCTTCAAAAACCATTTTTGCATGGAATTTTGATTGCTTATTATTATATGAAAACACATTTTTTTTTTAAAAGAGTTCTTTTAAAAGGTCTTATTTATGAAAAGGAATTGCAATACTTTCATCAACTCAAAACACAAAAAAATCTTAGTGTTAGCATAACTTATTTTTATTTTTAAAAAAATGCTCTTGTTTGGTTGATCCTATTGCTTTTACAGACAGTTAATTTTAGTTTGTAATCATTTATATAAACCATGTTTGCTAATTTTTTTTTGTTTTAATAATAAGTATAGAAACAGGTACTTAAGGTTTTGGAGAATAATATGCATGTATATACAATTCTGTGCAAGTATTTCTTTTATTTAAAGTTTATTGATGAATCGTTGAGGTATTTCTATATAAATTAATTATATATATAGAAAAACTGTTGATTTGATTTAAACTGATTTAAGTTTATGTTATTAATGCAAAATTTTTTTCTGTGATTTTTTTTTTAGTCTTATTTTTGTTGTGATTTTGTTTTAAGCTAAGTCTGGATACAGTCTTCAAATGACTCACATTTCTTTTGTGCCTTATTTTCACAAATGTTTGATGAATTTGAAGTTTTTATTTATTTTTACATTTTATGCATATGTATAAGGATATTGCTATTTATGAATTATTAAGTGTATGTAGATTTGGCAAAATTAATCTGTTTTTTGTTATTAGAATTTTATTTTAATATGTTATTTTTGTTGAATGTGATATTCCAGAGTTGATTTTATATAAAGTCTGTTAAAGTATGTCATATTATTTATCATTGATTTTCCTACATTGTTATAATTTAATAGGAAGTGTTTTTATTCCTGTTATATGAAGTTGATTTTTTTTCATAATGTATACTATGCTTATCAATTTAAAAATGATCTGAATATAATTCAATCTGAATATAGTTTTAATTATTTCTAATTCATGAATAGAAACAAAACTAGCCGAGTTAAAAAGAGTGCTAGATAAAATCTTAATTTTTTTAAAATCCAAGGAATTTATTTCCTTTCTCTCTTGTGCCTTGCTTAATATATATCTTCTATTAATTTATAAATTCATGGAATATTTTCAAGTGTTTCATAAATGATTTTATGATTATGTTTATTTTTAAGTGTATTATTAATACTAATTATATGACTTGTTCTTGTTTGTTTTATTGGGTTTATATTTAGAACCAGCTTGTGATTACTTTTTGTGAATGCTGAAAAAATTGCATTTCATAATGCAAAATGAGAGCTATGAAAGGAAGCTCTTTTTTTAAATTTGAAAAAAGTATATGATATAAAAGTATTATTTAAGTATTTATTATTTTTTCCTATAATTTTAAGCTTTTATTTTTGTTGCTTTATTCCTTAATATATCTAAATAACTCATATCTTATTGATAAATGATACAATTTAGAATAATGTTTAAAATAAAAGTTTTAAACTTTAAATAAAAATTTAAAAATTTTTTTATTTTCTGTTCACTCTATCAAATAACGAAAACTTTACTAATTAGCCTTGTTTGGTTTAAATGTGATTAACTAGGTGAAAGAGATTTTTATTTTTGTAAAAATACAAAGAAATATACACAGTCTGATATATTAACATTATGTCTTAAAATATTGTTTACTATAACATATATATTTAAAATAAATCGATGAAATCGATTTTTTTTATTTGTCATTATTATATACTATCATCCAAAAATATAAACTGTTCATTATTATTGCATTTCATATTTAATATTCTGCTAATTTTTAAAAATTATCAGCTCTTTTGGTTATTATAAAATCAATTTAAGAAATAAATGTTTTTCGGGAAATCTAATATATGTATATCAATACAGATATTATCATTTAATATCTGTTTTAAATTAGCAAAGTTCTCTGATAAGTTTTAGAATATTAGATATATACATAAGAATATTGAATTGCTTTGTTAATAAGTTATTTAAAGATTTTCAGATTGTTTAAGCTTGAAGTTAAGCTAGGAGAACTAGTTTTTGCTTGCTTTAATTCCAACACTTGTGATACATTTCGTAATGTTTATTTTTTACTGGGACCAATAATGATTATAGTCTCAAGCTGACTAAAATTTCCGTTTCAAGTTTTCAAATGCAGGGATTTAATTTAGATTAGCTGTTAACATTCACACTTATATTGGAATAGGATTATATAAACTGATCTCATAAGGGAGAAAAAAATTCCTAATATATATAATACATAAATATATTTGTAATAGAATTTTGATATTTTCAATTATGTTTATAAATTATGAAGTTTTTTTATGAAAAAATTCATGCAATTCTTCATAGTTTTATAAAATTAAAAGTTTTAAAACAGGGAACATAGAGTAAGAGTAAATTAAAAAATAAGGCTGAGAGACCTTTTAAGAGAGTAATGTTGGTATTAGAGTATTTGATTTTATCCATAGTACTCATTTTTGAGAAATGCAAATCAGTAAACAGTGTACCAGAAATATTTAGTTTTATTTATCCTAATCATGGATTTCTGCCTTGATAATTTTACTTATGGTTTTCAAAATTTTATTTTGCATTTTCTTTAATATATTGTAGGTAGATTATTAATTTGCATTTGTCAAATCCAATAAGGAGATTAAAAAATTTTCTTTAGCCTTTTTAGAGTTTAAATAAATTTCTGAACTCTTTTTAACCAGTCCTAAACTTTTATCCTACAATTTAAACTAAATTTTCTGAAGTGAAAAACAAATATATGGTAGTAGATATAAGAAGTGAAGTTACCATTTAATATTTTAGTTAAATTTTCTGACATCTATGTTCTACTGAGCATTATGAACTTACATGTAATAGCGGTAATTTTAACAATACAAATCATTTACCTTACTCATAAAATAAGTTAAATATATTTTATGAATGATTTTAAAGTGAAAATACTCTTAAAAGATGTATTATATGCTCAAACTCTGACAAAAGGTATTAGGTTAATCGTTCCATTTTAAAATTTATGTACCATTAAGCTTATAAAAAAATTGAAGTAATGTTTTTCTATTAAAAGTATTATATTTAACAAAGGCATAGTTTTATATCTCACAGAATTCTGAATTAAAACCAAATCAGAAACTTTGTGAAAATATATTAATTTTTTTTTTCACTATTTTGTATTTCTTTCTTTGCTGGAAGTAAACTGTCTGATGAAATAATACATAATGTAAATATTTGTATCAGGATGTGTATTTCTTTTTTGCTGTGATTAATGTATTTGTAAATAATCTGTTTTAAAGTATTTTTAACCCCTATAACTGTATGCATGAGCTTTGTAATATTTACAGCAACATTTCACATACGAATGCTGTAATGAAGTTAAAAATAGCAAATTATTTACAATAATGTATACTTATAACATTTTTATTAAAATGCATAACTAAGTTTCTTGGACTGTATACTGAAACTTGTATTAAATTTTGTATTCAATGAAACAATTTTAAACTGAGTTTCAAATAGTTCCTAAACAGCTATTAATCTTTAATGTGAATTCATTTTTATTTATCAAAGAAAAAATAAATTCTACATATTTTTATGTTTAGGATATAAGTTTATTTTCTTTTATTAATGTGGAAGTAGAAAAATTAATGTATAGAATTTTTCAAAGAATTAAAAGTGTTTACATACATTATAATTTATTTCTTTGCCTAATAAATATTTAATGTTCACCATGTTGTTTATTTTTATTACATGTTTTAACATTGAGAACTTTGTGATAAGTTTTCTATTCAATTTGTAAATGTTTTGATTACCAAAACAGCTTAGCGTGTTCATATCTTTTCTATAATAGTATTAGTTTTTACATGCACAGAGGAGAATGAAAACTAATTTTAGCTGATAAAAATAATTTCTTAATAGTATAATAAAACTAATTGTTTTATTTTCAAACCGCTTTGTATCTGCTGACAAATTTTATAAAGTTAAAATGCAACCGAATATGTTGTGAATTTTCTCATAGTAATGAAGTTTTATTTTTAATATGTTTTCAATATTATGTGATTAAGGATAAACATTAATAAAATATAATAAATGTAATGAATTAGCATACATAAATATTTGTACTGCAAAACGGCTGATGTTAGAACAAATTTCATTTGCTTAATCTCAAGAGGTGATCTTCATGGTCGGAAAATTCATTAACGTGAACTCGTGTTCTTCAATTCGTTACTTTTATGAAACCTCTGTCATTAATTTGCTTTAACATTTTAATTTTGAAGGGAGCTTTGACATTGTGTTTGTCTTATTTGAGAATTTTATCGTTAATATTTGCCAGTATTGCTGAGTTTTGGGAGCTAGCTTAATCCTTTTGCAATACTACTAAATTCGTTTCAATCAAATCTTATTTACATTTTCTCTTTTATTTATGTTCCAGCAATAGTAAAATATACACACTATGCATGTTAAGTATTAAATCGCTTAATTTGTAAGAATGAAATAATAATTGTAGATTACTTTAATATTTTAAAATTTGTGTTTATTGAAAGTAATTGCTCAGTTAAAAAAATAGAGGGAGATTCTCATTAATCTTAAAATTTCTCTGTGTGAAGTACATGTCTTTTCATTTTTCAAAAAGATACCAAATTTTAGACTACCTCCGATTTTTTTTTACGATTTTCTGATTCTTGGAAAACATTTGAAAATGTGTTTTCTATATTATAAGTCACTTGTTATGTAAGTTTTCATTTTATTTTTGATTGTAAGGTAAAATTTTATCTTGCTGAGAGTTAATTTTAAATTCATTATGTATATTTCAAAGTATTTGCATTGAGATCAATAATTATTTTAAAGAGGACATTAGAATCGTTGTGTGTAATGATTTAATTAAAGGCTTCAGTTACACTACAAGTCACTTTCGTCAAACTTTGGTTCTTATAATATTAACCGTTTGAGTGCTGAAGAGTTTTCTTATATATATGCTAAAAGTGCGAAATGCAAGTAATTTTTTTGGAGAATAATAGAAATGGTTATAATTAACACTAATTGTTGAATAAATATAAAATAAATAAAAACTGCGATTGATATCAATTAAACTGTTCTCAATAGATGCGAAAATTATACTAACCAACAGCAGCGTCTCCGCATCTTACAACAAGAGGAGCTATCGCGCTTTTCCGCATTTTTGTCGCATAACAAGCGGCACTCTCAAACGGTTAATTAAGTAAACTTCCATTATAGTATGCTAAGCTACAATAAACTCGGACTTGGACACTGCATGTGGGTTGCCTAACGATCGAGTGCTTTTAAATGGCCACAACGTATTATATATACATGGTTTTAGAACTATCAATAGTAGGCTGCATTTATGTACACAAGATAGGGAACCTAGTTTTCTCCCTTGCGACATATGAATATGGCCCATTATTAAAATGGCCTCCCGTAAGACAAGTACATAGTACGTTTGAAAATGCCGTTAGTGTTACCGTTAAGTCTCCCTACTGCACTTTCAAAGCCCCAGAATCTGATTATCGTGATTTTGTCATCATAAACGTGATTCATCCGAAAACGCTATTTCATTCTGGTCCCCATTTTCACCGTTTTTTACTCCTTTGCAATCAAACTTTTGTAGCTTAGAATAAAAACAATGGACGCCTTGGGGACATTTCACTGCTTTATAATCGACCTGGAATCGCAATGTCATCAATTATTTTACTGATTACATTTTTCGTTGTGACATGGTTGCAGGTGAAGCAGCATTCCATCAGCGCCTTGCACACAATATGCCAATATTCAAGTACAGTAGTGCGATAAGATGACTGCAATCAGTGTTTCCATATTCGCGCGCGTAACTGTTGTTTACGCTCGATACGGTAACCAATTTCGCGTGAAGGTAATCAGTAATATGTGAGCTGCAATTCTTTCTTAGTTAAGTTCCGAAATTGCTGGAATGAATCTAAATGTACAAAAATTGCACCAAAAAAATAACTTCTTCATAATGGCAGTGTTTACATAACGTTTATAAACGACACTACAATCTTCTATGACGTATGCAATCATTTGCTTATACGCTGTATATAAATTTCATGCGTTTTAATCTTTTTTGGTGTATTTTCGATAACCCAGTAGTGTATATATTAATGGTTTTTTCTTATATCAATATATCTTGAAGCCTTTTTGCGGTAAGAAATTCATTTTTCGATGTTTTTTTCACTGGCAAAGACTAAGTGGATCACGATCTGAGGTTTAAAGTGAATTTCGAACTTCAACAAACATCCTTGCCCATTGTGGAAATGGAACCCGTGAACTGTGGAATCAAGATTGATCACCGTTCAGCTTCTAATTAGGGCTAAGATTCATGTATTCGATTTTTTCTTATGTGCCTTGTATTATCGCGCGTGAATAATGATTGAAACTATTGTTTTTTATCACCTTGTCTGTGTTAGTATATTACGATATCCGCTATCTTTCAGGATTATGAGTTGCCTAAAACCACGCCAAAATGTCACTTCTTTACAATCACAACCCATTCCATGCTTCACTAGAGGAACCAGATAGTCTGTATGAAATGTTTTTTTTTTTTTGAGTATACTAAATATTCATCACACTTCTGCTTAAGTGGGTGCCTGGGAATGTTCCAGTTTTCCTCCTTTCAATACGTGAATATAACCTACTGTCTAAAAGTTTTTCCGAACTGGAATAATACGCATGGAGTAAAACGTTACAAAAGACTTTGGATTGACCATTACAACTCGGCGTAAGTTATAAAGAATGTCTAAAATTCTTGATGGCAAGGGTGTCTGATCTACATCACATTTGTGGGTCGTCACTTGGAACACCTCTGACCTCATCTGTCCTTCATTTGTTTTTATGTTTAGTACACGTGCCCTAAATAAGTTTTTCTCCTATTTTGCATCCTTATTTTCTTGTGTTTTATATTTACACCACGTCCCGATTTTGTGCGTTCGTTAATCTGCCAGCATATAATTGTTTTGTTCACTTGCGAAAGCTTGTAGGCAAGCACATTTGAAATATTCGATACATTCTATACCGCGTCATGAAAGCGTTTTCCGACCTGGCATTCCTGTCATTGTTAGTTATATAAGTGTATCTTACCTCTTTTGGAAGCTTGCAAAAAACATTTAGCTGGGATAGTCTGCACACACGCATGTGTATGTATATTATAACTGAATTTTTCATTGAAATAAATTAATATCGTTGAAATTGATCTGTTTTACATCAATAAACCTAGTAAATAGAAACTATTGTGTTGTGAAAGAGTAAATTTCTAAAATTACTGCAAATTGTAATCAATATGTTTTTAAAGTATTTGTAAATATGCATTTCTAAATATTTTTCACTAATTTTATAAGTTTGTTTTAGCATTTAAGAGATTCTAAACGATATCATTATATAAGAATCTAATGTAACGCATGCTCGTTTTCTTAATAGCTTCTAAATAGAGGAATATTTGGCTTAATTGACAACGTATAAATAAATTTTTAACGATATATTAAAACATTTTATTTAAAACCAAAAAAATGTATTTAAAATCAAAGTAGCCAATCAGATTTCGGTGGAAAATGGGCGAATATAGAGTTTAATATAGATTTAAAATAATCTCAATTTTCTTTTATCTGATGCTGTCGCCATATGAACTCTGCTAAATAATTTTAAATGATGTCTCTCTGTCCACCTATGTCTTTTGTTCCTCCATTCAGTACTGCCCCACATTCTCTCACTGTTTTCCTTCAAACCAGTAGTATTTTTTAAGCCCCACTTGCTGATCACACTGTCTTAAATTACATTTAAAAAATGAAAGCTTTCCAAAATAAATTTTCATATCATGTGAATTAATACATATTCGTTTTTATTTGTAAAATATTTTGCTCCTGAAAAAAGAAAATTGGCAAATTCCTAAGACGCAATTTCGTAGCACTAAAAATAACCTCAAAAATCAGTAAACAACAATGCAAAAAGTAATAAAAAAGATAACTGCTTGCGAACAACAGGATTGCTCTTTATTGGCGCATCAGCGCTACTTCTTCTGCGGTGGCGTTAATTCGTAAGTACTCAAATTTCCCTTTTGTATTTGTTACGATGCATAAAATATATTGACAGATCAAAGATTTATTAAAAGTTGGCAAATATTTTACACGTTTCATTTAAATCTAAATGTACACATATTGAAGAAAACACTATGCTCCATATGTGGCAACATCCACCTTGATTTTTGAAATGACTGTAAAGAACTTTGAAAATTGGAACCAAATATTTGGAATTAAATTATATAAACAGTTTAATTAGGTTAATAGTTAAATTTTTGTAAACTACAGTGCTATATATATATATATATATATATATATATTAATTTATTTATTTTTTACTGAAGCGGGAATTGGCAGCTGACAACCCTGACTTTTTCCTTAACGAATTATATAAATACAGTGAATATTCACAGTGTTTCCTTCAAATGACGACAAATTGATATGAATAATAGTAGGCTTGAAGAGAGGTAAAAATGTCATGTGAAATGATATAGCCAGGAAAAATTGCAACTTATGAAAGTTGAAGGCTTGAAGCGAGACAAAAATCTAATAATAAATAGAAAAAGCATTTACACGATAGAGAAAATTTGGAATACTTATCTGAACTGTTTGGAGTTGTATTGGTCGCGAAAACCCATCGAAACGAGGTAACGGTTGTCGGATTCATTCAAAGATACTGGTTGTAATGGCAATTCCTACTACAGCAATGATTAAGTACCTTCAATATCTATAGACGTCTGATACACCAGTGATTTAAGATGTCTACAAAACAAGAAGCTCTAAGGATTGAGGCCCGGAGAACGTGGAGGTTAAACAACAGGTCCGAGACTTCTAATCCATCTGGCTGGATATGTGGCATTTAAATGATTACGTACTGTAATGGGGAAAAACTATACTGGTGCATCGTTGTATCAGAATTGCATAATGTTATGTTGCACAGTATGTGTTACAGCTTGCTGCATATCTGGAACGACATGTTACAAGGTAACGAGGTTCTTTGTGCCATTCAGGCATTCAATCAATGAAAAGAATTTCAAAGTGATCTCCCAGAATGCTTAACTAGGTATTGAAACTGAAACTGTTTTACACTTCTGAAATGACAATGTTTGAATTTTCGAACTCCTTTATGCGTGTACGGTATGTTCTATCATGTCTTTTCACTTAAAATTCGCTTCATCATATTACAAATAATGGCGGTAAGCTAGAAGTTATTCTGCTTTAAATCAATTATTCAGTGCATGAAGTATACTTGAAAGGGATTATCAATCTCGGCTAGGAAATATATCTTTTTAAGAAGGCAAGGGTGAGCTTTTCAGCTTGTATAATTTTGAATTTCTCCTGTGCTGAATATCCAGTTAAGTTGCAACCGGTCGAGTACTTGTTTACAAGGAAGCGTCTAACAGTTGCCTTAAACTTTTTCCATTTATAACGGGGGAATAGTGCGTTAAAAAAATGTATTATGTCGAACTTTGCTATTTATAACGATCTCAAATCCTGCAGTCCTTAATTGGTATTTACAAAGGTATGGACAATCATATACGTCCATTGCCATTAGCTCGCCTGTAAATTAGATGCCTATATATATATATATATATATATATATTATACACTACTGGCCATTAAAATTGCTACACCAAGAAGGCGACATGCTACAGACGTGAAATTTATACGAAAGGAAGAAGGTGTTGTGATATGCAAATGATTAGCTTTTCAGCGCATTCAGACAAAGCAGGCGCCAGTAGCGACACCTACATTGCGTTTAAATGAGGAAGTTGTTTAGCCGGTTCCTCATACACAAATTGCATTTGAACGTTGTTGCCTGGTGAAAAGTTGTTATGATGCCTCGTGTAAGAAGGAGAAATGCGTACCAGCACGTTTCTGACTTTGATAAAGGTCGAATTGTAGCGTACCGGGATTGCGGTTTATCTTATCGCAGTATTGCTACTCGCATCGGTCGAGATCCAATGACTGTTAGCAGAATATGGAATCGATGGGTTCAGGACGGTAATACGGAGTGCCATTTGTGATCTAAACGGCCACCTATCACTAGCAGCCGAGAAGACAGGCATATTATCCGCATGGCTGTAATGGATTGTGCAACCACGTCACGAGCCGTGAGTCAAGAAACGGGATCGTTTGGAAGACAACAAGTGTCTGCACGAACAGTTCGACGACGTTTGCAGCAGCATGGACTCTCAGCTTGGAGACCATGGCTGTGGCTTCCCTTGACGCGGCGTCATAGACAAGAGCGCCTTCAATGGTGTGATCAACGACGATCTTGGGCGCACGAATGGCGAGACGTCATCTTTTCAGATGAATCCAGGTTATGTGTACAGCATCATGATGGTCGCATCCGTGTTTGGCGGCATCGTGGTGAACGCACACTGGCAGCGTGCATTCGTCATCGTCATACTGGCCCATCACCTGGCGTGATTGTATGGGGTGCCATTGGATACACGTCTCGCTCACCTCTTGTTTGCATTGACGGTGCTTTGAAAAGTGCACGTTACATTTCTGGTGTGTTACGACCCGTGGCTTTACCCTTTATTCGAGCCCTGCGAAACCCTACGTTTCAGCAGGATAATGCCCGACCGCATGTTTCCGGTATTATACGGACCTTCCTTGATACGGAACATGTTCGGCTGTTGCCCTGGCCAGCACGTTCTCGAGATCTTTCACCAATAGAAAACGTCTGGTCAATGGTTGCCGAGCGACTGGCTCGTCACCAAACGCCAGTCACTACGGTTGATGAACTGTGGCATCGTGTTGAAGCTGCATGAGCATCTGTACCTGTACATGCAATCCAATCTCTGTTTGACTCAATGCCCAGGCATATAACTGCTGTTATTATTGCCAGAGGTGATTGTTCTGTGTACTGATTTCTCAGGATCTATCCAGCCAAATTTTTGAAAATTTAATCACTTGTTATTTCTAGTATAATATATTTGTGCAATAAATATCATTTTGTTATCTGCATTTCTTCCTGGTGTAGCAATTTTAATGGCCAGTAGTGTATATTCTTCATTCATGTAATCATATAATCTATTTGCAATTCCCATCGCAGCAACGTTAATTCGTAAAATTTACTAACATTGCTGGTTTTATTTTTAAATATAGATGTTTTTTGGATAATAGATGGCGAAGCTCGTTACTGGATGTTGACTAGTGGATGAGAAAAATAAATCTATTAAAAGTAGATGCCAACTAATCTGCCAAACAACTGGAAAATTTATATAGACAGCTTTTCTCGATCATACTGATTTCTTTTTCTATCTTATCGAAAACTGCTGTCTTGCAATGCCTTTATGTATGATGCCAATTAAATAATTTTTATTCTTATTAGACTTTTTTACCTCGACGTCGGATCTTTCATACTCTTTTTTATTTATTTTGTTATTTTTTTGCAGTTTTCACCGATTAAACGTTCTTTGCAAAACCATAGATCGTATTTCTCTTCGCATTTCTCTATCGTATTTTCTCTTTTTGATTGTATCTATCCCATTTCTTCAAATCAGCTGCCACTTCAAAAAAGCATTCTGCAGAAATACAAAAATAAGTATGGGCGTATCTTTCATATTTCATTGATATTTTTCTTCATACAATAATAAATACACTGACATTGCTTTTTGATGCATCTTTGTTTCAAATTATTTTAATTTTAGATTTTTTTTTTCTTGTGAGTGGTTTTTTTGGAGACCTGAAAATGTCTTGGAACTTCTAGGGTTCTTCTGTGGGTAAACGCATGGTAACAACTTTCACAATAGATATCTATTTTTAATCTATACACATATTGGTTTTCGTCGACTTGTAGACTTTTAATAAATTTTTTTGTCATCCATTAGTCAACAAACACCAACGAATCTCGTCATCTTGTATCCAGATGACACACGTATTTTATCAAAGATGTTTTATTGGATTAGTTATGGAAGTCTAAATCAAACATGCCTGGTTGTTTGTGCAATTATGAATAACCAATGCCTTCATAAGCCGATTTTTAATTTGCTCAGAATTTAAACAAACAGTTTGAAACCCTATGCTCCTGCCAATCATCTACAAAATTGTATTTCTATTTAAATAATGTATCATTTAAAAATTTTTGGTTAAAAAAAATCTAAAACATATACAGTTTTGATACCTATTGTAATTCTATATGTTACTATATACTCATCACAAAAATGCAGTTGTAATTTCTTACTGATAAAGGGCAGTGGAAGACTTAAGGACTCAGCTTCAATATATATATGAGGGTTACTCTGAAATTTTTGAGATACGCGCAGACGAGAATTTACAAAATAAAAATAACAGTTTAATTTTAAAATACAAAATATTTTAACACAGAAGACGGTTTTTTACTGACTTACTTCAACTTGTTTAGCGTAGAATAAATTTTAAACAGAAGAGAAAATGGAGTTGACGCGAGAACATTTTCGCGCTAAGATTTTCTACGATTTCTAGCAGTATTAAATCAAGAAGAATGCGTTCAATGGTTGCAATTAACATTTGGTGATGAATCTCCAGCTCGTGTTACTGTATTCAGATGGCTTAGAGAATTTAGAAGAGGTTGCAATTTTCTTCAGGATGAAGAACACACAGGAAGGCCACCGTCGGCAGTAATCCCGGATAATGTGTCTGCCATACGAAAAAAGTTAATGGATGATAATCGCTGTACCTATCAAATGATACAGAAGCAACTTAACATTGGATCCGCAGCCATACACAAAATCATTCATGAAGAATTACATATGAAAAAAGTAGTTTGCCGTTGGGTTCCCCATAATCTAACTGAGCACCAAAAAGAGGAGCGTGTCAGAATCAGTAAAGAAACTCTTAAATTGCAAAATGATGGTAGCCACCGCATCATTTCTAAAATTGTAACAGGTGATGAAGCGTACATACCGTTTTATGACGTTCAAACACGTCAAGAAAGCAAAGTATGGGCCTTTGAAGATGATCCCACGCTGACAATGATAAAAAAACAATGCGCACTGAAAAAAGTGAAGTATGCCGCGTTTTCTTCAGAAGTACGGGATTGGTCAAAGCAATCAAGTTGGAAGGGACAGAAAACAGTAACAACAAACTGGTATGCCACTAAATGTCTTCCAGAAATTTCACAAAAACTGAATGTTAGGGGACTAATGAATACACCTAAAATTTTGTAAGTGTAACTTTAAAAACCTAGTTGTATCTCAAAAATTTCAGAGTGATCCTCGTATATATACACATATAGCTTTAGGATCTCAACAAACTTAAATTTTTTTCTGAACGTAACAATAATAATTGATAAAATAAATCAAGAATTTATAGATTGAGATTTAAAGAATAAATGTGCATACACCCAACAAATTCAAGAAACTTTGACAAATAAGTTAAAAAATGTGGGAAAACAATTATGATATGCGTTGACCTTTCATCTCTGAGTTTTACCAACAAGTTAGTTAATAATAATTTCTTTCTCATTAAATAAACATTTTCAACCTTTTACTGTAATATGAAATAAGATAAAAAGAATTAGTTGTAAAGGAAACTTAAATATGTTGTTCCGAACGGGTGGCTGGTTTTAGATAAGAAACAATTGCCAAACTTTGCCAAAAAATTTAAAACCGAATTTTCTTTAGGGCTATAAATTCTGATATATCATAATAAAGCATAAAATAAACAAAAGAAGAATTAAAAGCAGTTATTAAATAACATTTATTAAAAGTAAAGTAAAAAAAATCACGAGAAGTTGAGACAGAAATACATTCGCAATGGAATTCTATGCTCTGTAATTCCATGCAAAATTTCATCATGCTGACTAGTTTATAGCAGTATTTGCATAGAAAGATTGAAACATAAAATATTTTTGTGAATAAATTTTTATTGAAGGTTTTATTTTTTCCTTGTCTTGGATTAGACAGAATTTAGGTTGATTTTTGTTTTTCACAGACAACGAAATTATTAGTTTTGATTTAAAATCTGTTCCTAATATATGATATATATTTGTTTCCGAGCTTTTTCTCTAACTAAAATATATAATTTAGATAAATAATGTTTATTGAAAATTCGAATTAAATTTCACTAGTTGAAAGATTTTAGAGTTCTTTTCTCTCTAAAATTTATAATTTAAACAAATAATATCAGTCAAGATTTGTATGTATATGTGAATTTCATTTTACCCGTGAGTTCCTTAATCAATAAAAGAAGATTTTTCTTAGCACAAAATCCATCTGTTAAGATTTATTCTGAGAAAAAAATTATTTCTTGTTTGCTCAATATTCATTTAGCAACTTTGCTCATTCAAAGATAATACTTTTACAGTAATAGTTATTTTAGCATAATAAATTAATTATAAACAGATTTAAAAACTACTTGCTGCTATGCATTTCAAATCTTCTTTTGAAATTAAATTTTGATTGTTATTTTTTTAATCTTCTTTAAATAAAATTATAACTTACAAAACAGATACTACTTAAATATGTTTTATATCTTTTTTTCCAAGCAAATATAAAATGGATGCCTTAAATATAACGTTAATTATATAACGTTAACATACAATTCACTCTAAAATCGTACTATAGTTGCACATAAATATAAAATTACGCGCATTATGAATAAAATGTATTATGCTCAAAATTTATAACATTTTATATAACAAGTTCATCTAGTTGTTACCTATAATATAATCTAGGTAGAGAGAGACTATGTGCGGGGATTGTATAAAAAGAATACGCGTTGCTGCCCACTACCATCATCGATTCTGTTCGCCGAGCCCTCCAGAATTTCTAGTCACTCGTGGTTGCATTCAGGGGCGGCTCCCGGACAGGGCGACACGGGCTCACCCAGGGTTAAGCGCCAGTCTTTAGAAATGGGGAATGTTCCAGAAAATCACATCGATTTGTAAAGAAGTTCAAGAAACAGCCAAGAGAGAGAGCAACGGAAAAATCATTGCCTCTTTTTATTTGTACTATTTTTAATTCATTACTAACTTAAATGAATTAATTTCAAAATTACTGACATAAATGAAAGTAATTTATTTATAATTGTAGTAGAGACAACTCACAGTTCTGAAACATATTTTGTGGGGTATTTATTATGGCTTTTTAGTGAAAGAAAAACGGCTCTTTAGTAAAAGGTTTAGGTCACTATAAAACTGACAAACATTCAAAGTTTTTAGAGAGTCAGTGAAGAAATTTTCAAAAGCTTATGTATTAGGAAGCAACTGTGTCTGAGAAATGTTCCTGACGCTGTCTCGTTTTAGTACAAATTTTTTAAAACAAACTGGCTTATCAGAAATTATATACGAGGTTGTTAATTCTCTGGGAATATTTTAGAATTTCAGATTTTTTTTAAATAATAAAATCAAGATTATGGTAAAATTATGAAATCATCTGAGAAAATTTTCATCTAAAAATTACAGTGAATATGAAATGAGTATAGTAGTATATAAGTTATGCTAACGTTTTTGGAATACTTTGTGCAATAATTGGGTCTCTGTACGAATACATAATAAAAACTTCCAATAATTAAGATATATGATTGCAATAAGTTTTTTTATATAAAATATTTAAATTCTGTAACATTGAAATTTTAAAAAACGCTGATTTTAATATTTTAGAATTTAAATACTATATTTAAAACTATATTCATATCTATTTTCTATCTTAATGTATTATTAATTTTGTTACCACAAAGAGCAATCATTTTAAATAAAAAGAACTTTTAAAAATTTACTTTGGATCAACTTGTGCTTGTAAATAACGAAATAATTAAATAAGAAATTGAATTATTTGTTGGTTCTTAACTGTTTTCGGTTTAAATTGCATTTTATTTCCTAAAAGCTCCAAACCTAGGGAAATGGAAAATAAAGGAAAATACAAATCACATACACAAGTATTTAATTTTCAATGTTTCTTTTTCATAGAAATGAAACTATTCATTTCATTATTATTTCATTTATTGAATGAAATCCATAATTAGCATGTTTTTTACTAAACTTAATGACTAAAATTTTGTTCAAAATCCTCTTTCGAAGACATGCTATTTCTTTTAAAAAATAGTAATCTTAAATATGTTTTATACTTTTGCTATTTCTTTTTAAAAGAGGTAATCTTAAATATGTTTTATACTTAAAATAATTTACAATTAGTATTTAAAAAAATTATTTTAAATTGATGCATAATCTTTTTTATTTTATGTAAAGGATATAAAAGATTGGAGGGATTCAAGAATTATCTTATTTAATTCAGAGAAATTTGGAAATAATTACATCTTTAGTTAAGGGATTAATGTTATAGGCTTTTTTCAATTAAAAGATTGCTTCTATTTAAAGTACATCTTCTTAAATGAAAAATTCTTTTTATATGGTTTTAAATAATTTTACTTTAGATTCGTAAAGGGTATTATTAGAAATAAAAAGATGATTATACACTTTTAAGACGTGTGTATGACAGAATTTTGAAAGTGAGTTATACATTCGGAAAAAAAAAAAAAAAAAAAAAAAAAAAATTAGTATGAAACTGACTTAGAATTTTTTTATCCCTTCAATTATTAATTGTTAAAAATTTTTATATTATTAAACATATAATTTCATAATGAGGAATATTTGTATTACAGGATATTTTCTTCCTTATTTCTGATACTGAAATATTAAAGCAAAATATTTTTCAGAAAAAGACAGTTAAGTTCAATGATCATCAAAACACATTGTAAATATGCAGAAACAGATTACCAGATCTTAAGGCCTCTAGATTAATAAAGTACAGGGTTTTCCTTTTTCTTTTTTTTTATAATTTAACAATAAGTACATTCTTTTGTGATCTTTTGTGAAGTTGGGACACAAAGCCTACCGAGATTTCTTCGGAAGTTTGCATACGAACTACAAACCGTGTTACTTCTTCCTTATCTAGAAATTTTAATTAGTTCAGAACTTAATAGTACATATAGAACAATGAAATACCATTTAGAAAAGTTAAGACAAAATCAAAGAATTTATTTCAAATATAATTTATCTTTCTTCCAACATCATTGTGATTTGTATGGGTAAGAAACTAACCGATCTCAATACAATTTGGACAGAATGGAAAAGCATGAAAAGAATGTAGCCATACCATACGCAAAATATATTCAATAAAGGAAACAGTAAAAGTTAACCGATAAAAGCATTCTAAAGACATTTATTTCTCTTAAGATTTCTGAACCACATTACTTCAAATTTAATACACGCATTCTCTTAAAGAAGTTTGTAATATGTAAATTCCATGACTTCAAATGAAATGATTGTGGTAGAAACTTCTTATTAGAGAAACAAATCAAGCCGCGTATGCAATTAAATTGGAGCTCTCTTTTGATTAAAGGTGATTCAAAAATTTTATTTTTAATTACTTATTTTGATGAAAAAATCTGGAAACCCCTACGAGATAAAAATTAAAAAAAAGTGATTGTTTTCTAGACATTCTCTACTTGGACGATTCTAAACGTCCTGGAATGGGGAGCTTATCGATCTGTGGATGGGGGAACCCCATCAGATTATGAAAGCAGGAGGGGTCACACTCCCTACTTCTCGAACCCCTCCACGCCGACTTTTTTCTCATACGCCATTTTGATGAGATCATTTATCTCGCTACACTTCTTCCAGCAAAGAATTTCAAGTGCTGGCAAGAATTTTCTCACATCACCTCAAAAGTTGATAAGAAAATAATTTCATAATATTTTTAGTTAAATGTTTTTAAAATTTTGTCGAAGAAGCTTTTTTTTAATTATTGGATATATCTTCTAAATCTCAATTATTTTTTGTGAAAATAGAAAATTAGAATTTCTAGTAAATGTTGAGCATTATAAAATGAATCATAAGAGTAGAATTTGATATACGCTTATAATTGTTACAATAAATTAAGTCAAAATATTTTGACTATCATTAATTAAGAATTAATTAAGAATCATTAAGAATTTACACAAGTCAACTAAAAAAATTAAATAAGAAAATAATTTTATACTAGTGTTAGTTCAATGTTTAAAAAAATATGTGAAAGAAATATTTTTGAATAATTAGAAATACTTTCTAAGTAAGTATTTTTAGTGAAGAAGATAGTAAATTTGATTTTTCAATTCTTAATGAAATGAATAGCTTAAAAATTGTAAAATAAAAATGAAATTTAATGTTTTGTTGTGATAAATTAAGCCAATGTGTCTTTTCTCTTTGATTTGGTAAGAGTTCACTCAAATCAGATCAAAAAGTTAATAAGGAAATAATTTTATAATAGTGTTAGTTAAATGTTTTAAACATTTGTGGAAGAAAGTTTTAAATAATTAGAAATATCTTCTAAATCATAAATACTTTTAGTGGAGATAAAATTTATTTTCCATTATATTTTGGACATAATAAAATGAATACCCAAGGAATTACCAAGTAAAAACAGATTTTGATATACATTTAATTGTTATTATAAATTAAGGCAATATATCTTGTATATTAATTGATCCATTCGAAGTTTCAAAGTTCAAAAGAATCGTAATAGGCTGGGGAAACCAATTTTCGATGAAAATCTGATGGTATAATCGAAAATAACAAATGGATATTTCCGATGATACACTCAGATTTTAAGTATAAAACATTTAAATAATATACTTAAATTATACTAATTTTACCAACATTTCTGAAAAAGTTTTTCAAAGGGGACAAATATTTATTAAGAAGTGGCTCTATACGAAAAAATAAATAAATAAATAAATAAATAAAAAATATTGCCTGCTTTCATTCAATTTTATCTTTCTTCCCATTAAATCTAAGTTTGTTAAAAGAAAAATATAGAGCAAAAAGTCTTAAAAATTTTCAAAGAAAGAAGAACGTTTTACTTTTTTTAAATAAGGATACATTTTACTTCAACTCTACGTTTTGTTTTGCAAAAAATAAATCTATGGTTTGGAAACTTGTTAAACTAAAATAATAGAACTAAAAAATACGTAGTAACATGAGTAACTTATAAATTTTCTTACACAAAACAATTTCTAGAATTGTTAGTTGGAGAATAAACTAAAAATATATTTTATTTTTCTGGCAATGTCAAATCAATTATTTTGAGCTCTTTTCTTTTCTGAATATTAAAATAATTTTTTTTCGCATTTTTCGATTTTTTTTGTCTGGTTTTTTTTAAACGTGAAGAGAAAATCATAACTTACAAATATTAGTTGCTATCTATCTTTTTCTACATCAATTATTTTCAGAGTACTGAAATAAAAATAATTGGAATTCTTTCAAATTTAAATGCAACTATCAAAACCTAGTTTTTCAACTATATCTCTAAAGTTATTTTCAGTTTAAAATTTTCATGTGTCAAAATTTTGTTTTAAAATTAAAAATCTTACTCGATAAATAATATAAATTTTTACAAATGAGTTTGTGTAATAAGCAGTTATATATTTAAATTATGTACATCAAATCACGCTTTATATTTGCCTTGGAGATATTTTGATCGCTGTTTGATATGGAAATTAAATATTTGATGGAATTATCAGAATACTTACTGGTGGTGTGATTGCATCC
Source organism: Latrodectus geometricus (assembly GCA_026290005.1). NCBI lineage: Eukaryota > Metazoa > Arthropoda > Arachnida > Araneae > Theridiidae > Latrodectus > Latrodectus geometricus. Next base: position 224,842 of record JAPDSC010009390.1, on the reverse strand, counting down.
TCGTAGACTACAATTTGAGCCATGACAGAGTAAAATTTTATGAATGAATGTCTGAACACCAAGATTTGAAAAGAATGAAATGAATGTCGTAAAATGTAAACCCTGATTCCATAATCATGTTTTGAATGACTTTAGCAAACAAAAAGTTGATTTAAATTGTTTTTCGAAAGTTGATAAACAAGATGGAAAAAATATTGTTCATGTGCGATTCTTGTTCACGCTTTTGATATTGGATAACTTCTTGAAAGAGTATAGAATGACGATTCCCTTAATCTGTAGCAAATTAAAATGAACACATTTGTTTAATTTCTTCTAAAAATATTTTAATATTTTTTCAAATTTGGAATTTAAAAAAAAATTAATTATTTATTTTTAAGATATGTTTGATGTAGAAATATTATAATTATCAGAAATAATGTCTAATTAGAGTCTAAAATTTTATTTTATATTTGTAGGTAAACAAGTTGAGAAGTTGATTCAGAAAAAATTCAGATTAATTTGCATGTGAGATCATATGTATGTAAGATCTTGTGGCACGTAAAAAATTTTTTGAGACTTAAAACAAAAATTATTTTTTACTATTGAGAATTATATCAAAGAAATTTTAATAACTATATTAAAATGTTCGTTTAGGGTAGCTTCAAGATTGGAGCTAAAATATATTATGAATTAAACCAAGATGCATCTATTTATATAATACTTTTTACTATATTTGTTTACAGTCTTTGTAATTTGATATTTAAACTTCTTAAATTCACACTATCTGAAAAGAAATAAGATTTTATTTCTAATATTATATTCAGGATGAGAACTAAATATTATTGGGAAGACCAAAAGTAATTTAGAAACTTATTAAAAATATTATTTTTCATATTATTTTTGGTCTTTGTATAGCTATTAAAATTAATGAGGGCATGTTATTTAATAATAAAACATTTATTAATTAAAAATTAAACGATATTTAATAATTACAAATAACATTCCAATGACACTTTTCTTAAGCATGATATAATATGTTTTATTACTCTTCATTAGAGTATTTGTAATTTTAAAATATCCTAAGCATAATCTATGTTTTTTTTTTATGGATTATTATGTAGGGGAAGACACGAGAAAACTTCCCACGTTGCCTCACTATGAGAAGTGTTAAATTTTACATTATAACATTGACCCAGGGATTTTCCAGAGAACACAAGCATAGTCTACATTTAAAATGAATGTAATTTCGACTCTATAGACAGTTTGGATCTATTCCGTTGCCTTGATTAGTTGTGTGAATGGCATTAATAGTTGTGAATGGCAACGGAATAGGTATTGGTGTTTGCTAATACCAGCACATAAATAGGTATTATAGCCTAAGGGTATTTAATTATGTATATTTAAAACATTGAAACAGATCTGTTCGAGACCTTGAGCTGTAATGCCAATAATATATCTCTATTTAACACAAAACAAAAATTTTCTAGATTAGAAGTTTTTCTGAACCATTTTGGATATGGTAGCTACGTTTGCATATCTTCAAAAATTCTTGGAATCCAACATCATCTAATTGTTTAGTTTAAGCAAGTTCGATAAATATTTTGTTAAAACAACTAATTCTCTGAGATTTACAATTTTTTTTTAACAATTCTACTGTCAAATTTTAATTTTTTGATTTCTAAAGCATAAATTCCTGAACGGTTCTTGATAGTTATTTTAATATTTCGCTACAATTATATTATTTATAGCTAACTAATTTTTAAAAGTTGCAAAAAGTCAAAATAATTAGCCATCTTCATTAATAAAAATGTCTTACAAAATTTCCTAATGAAATTTTCCTATTAAGCTTTTTAGTAGCTTTCTTTTAGTGGACAGTTTAATAGTTATACACATAATTATGTGATTCTCAAGTTTTTCACGCATAGAGTGATCTGCGAATCTGATTATCAAACCATAGCTCTTACAAAATCCCAATATGAGTTGTTTGTAGTTATTTAGTTTTTTCTTTATGTAATTATGAGATCTGGCTTCTCTGATAAAAAAAAGAAAAGAAAATTTTCAATGGATCTGCATTTTAAACTACGAGTTATAAGTTAAATTAACTTGAAATTGTAAAATCAATATATTTAGATAAATATTTTATTTAATAAGCCTATATTTTTCAAATCAAAGTTTTCTAATCAGATGAACCTAATGACTAACTACACAGCATCATTTTTAGCAAATATTTTAATAGTGTTAAGAAATTCTATTATCTGTGTTTATCACACATCAAAAAACGCGTTTTTTTTCGGAATGAATTTTATTTCGGAGCCTTATATTTTATTTCCTTTCATAT